>CM062230.1:0-5000 GCA_031216235.1 Syzygium jambos | reverse complement strand
TTTAGGGTTTAGGGTTTAGGGTTTAGGGTTTAGGGTTTAGGGTTTAGGGTTTAGGGTTTAGGGTTTAGGGTTTAGGGTTTAGGGTTTAGGGTTTAGGGTTTAGGGTTTAGGGTTTAGGGTTTAGGGTTTAGGGTTTAGGGTTTAGGGTTTAGGGTTTAGGGTTTAGGGTTTAGGGTTTAGGGTTTAGGGTTTAGGGTTTAGGGTTTAGGGTTTAGGGTTTAGGGTTTAGGGTTTAGGGTTTAGGGTTTAGGGTTTAGGGTTTAGGGTTTAGGGTTTAGGGTTTAGGGTTTAGGGTTTAGGGTTTAGGGTTTAGGGTTTAGGGTTTAGGGTTTAGGGTTTAGGGTTTAGGGTTTAGGGTTTAGGGTTTAGGGTTTAGGGTTTAGGGTTTAGGGTTTAGGGTTTAGGGTTTAGGGTTTAGGGTTTAGGGTTTAGGGTTTAGGGTTTAGGGTTTAGGGTTTAGGGTTTAGGGTTTAGGGTTTAGGGTTTAGGGTTTAGGGTTTAGGGTTTAGGGTTTAGGGTTTAGGGTTTAGGGTTTAGGGTTTAGGGTTTAGGGTTTAGGGTTTAGGGTTTAGGGTTTAGGGTTTAGGGTTTAGGGTTTAGGGTTTAGGGTTTAGGGTTTAGGGTTTAGGGTTTAGGGTTTAGGGTTTAGGGTTTAGGGTTTAGGGTTTAGGGTTTAGGGTTTAGGGTTTAGGGTTTAGGGTTTAGGGTTTAGGGTTTAGGGTTTAGGGTTTAGGGTTTAGGGTTTAGGGTTTAGGGTTTAGGGTTTAGGGTTTAGGGTTTAGGGTTTAGGGTTTAGGGTTTAGGGTTTAGGGTTTAGGGTTTAGGGTTTAGGGTTTAGGGTTTAGGGTTTAGGGTTTAGGGTTTAGGGTT
Source organism: Syzygium jambos (assembly GCA_031216235.1). Classification (NCBI taxonomy): domain Eukaryota; kingdom Viridiplantae; phylum Streptophyta; class Magnoliopsida; order Myrtales; family Myrtaceae; genus Syzygium; species Syzygium jambos. Next base: position 4,130 of record CM062230.1, on the reverse strand, counting down.
TAGGGTTTAGGGTTTAGGGTTTAGGGTTTAGGGTTTAGGGTTTAGGGTTTAGGGTTTAGGGTTTAGGGTTTAGGGTTTAGGGTTTAGGGTTTAGGGTTTAGGGTTTAGGGTTTAGGGTTTAGGGTTTAGGGTTTAGGGTTTAGGGTTTAGGGTTTAGGGTTTAGGGTTTAGGGTTTAGGGTTTAGGGTTTAGGGTTTAGGGTTTAGGGTTTAGGGTTTAGGGTTTAGGGTTTAGGGTTTAGGGTTTAGGGTTTAGGGTTTAGGGTTTAGGGTTTAGGGTTTAGGGTTTAGGGTTTAGGGTTTAGGGTTTAGGGTTTAGGGTTTAGGGTTTAGGGTTTAGGGTTTAGGGTTTAGGGTTTAGGGTTTAGGGTTTAGGGTTTAGGGTTTAGGGTTTAGGGTTTAGGGTTTAGGGTTTAGGGTTTAGGGTTTAGGGTTTAGGGTTTAGGGTTTAGGGTTTAGGGTTTAGGGTTTAGGGTTTAGGGTTTAGGGTTTAGGGTTTAGGGTTTAGGGTTTAGGGTTTAGGGTTTAGGGTTTAGGGTTTAGGGTTTAGGGTTTAGGGTTTAGGGTTTAGGGTTTAGGGTTTAGGGTTTAGGGTTTAGGGTTTAGGGTTTAGGGTTTAGGGTTTAGGGTTTAGGGTTTAGGGTTTAGGGTTTAGGGTTTAGGGTTTAGGGTTTAGGGTTTAGGGTTTAGGGTTTAGGGTTTAGGGTTTAGGGTTTAGGGTTTAGGGTTTAGGGTTTAGGGTTTAGGGTTTAGGGTTTAGGGTTTAGGGTTTAGGGTTTAGGGTTTAGGGTTTAGGGTTTAGGGTTTAGGGTTTAGGGTTTAGGGTTTAGGGTTTAGGGTTTAGGGTTTAGGGTTTAGGGTTTAGGGTTTAGGGTTTAGGGTTTAGGGTTTAGGGTTTAGGGTTTAGGGTTTAGGGTTTAGGGTTTAGGGTTTAGGGTTTAGGGTTTAGGGTTTAGGGTTTAGGGTTTAGGGTTTAGGGTTTAGGGTTTAGGGTTTAGGGTTTAGGGTTTAGGGTTTAGGGTTTAGGGTTTAGGGTTTAGGGTTTAGGGTTTAGGGTTTAGGGTTTAGGGTTTAGGGTTTAGGGTTTAGGGTTTAGGGTTTAGGGTTTAGGGTTTAGGGTTTAGGGTTTAGGGTTTAGGGTTTAGGGTTTAGGGTTTAGGGTTTAGGGTTTAGGGTTTAGGGTTTAGGGTTTAGGGTTTAGGGTTTAGGGTTTAGGGTTTAGGGTTTAGGGTTTAGGGTTTAGGGTTTAGGGTTTAGGGTTTAGGGTTTTAGGGTTTAGGGTTTAGGGTTTAGGGTTTAGGGTTTAGGGTTTAGGGTTTAGGGTTTAGGGTTTAGGGTTTAGGGTTTAGGGTTTAGGGTTTAGGGTTTAGGGTTTAGGGTTTAGGGTTTAGGGTTTTAGGGTTTAGGGTTTAGGGTTTAGGGTTTAGGGTTTAGGGTTTAGGGTTTAGGGTTTAGGGTTTAGGGTTTAGGGTTTAGGGTTTAGGGTTTAGGGTTTAGGGTTTAGGGTTTAGGGTTTAGGGTTTAGGGTTTAGGGTTTAGGGTTTAGGGTTTAGGGTTTAGGGTTTTAGGGTTTAGGGTTTAGGGTTTAGGGTTTAGGGTTTAGGGTTTAGGGTTTAGGGTTTAGGGTTTAGGGTTTAGGGTTTAGGGTTTAGGGTTTAGGGTTTAGGGTTTAGGGTTTAGGGTTTAGGGTTTAGGGTTTAGGGTTTAGGGTTTAGGGTTTAGGGTTTAGGGTTTAGGGTTTAGGGTTTAGGGTTTAGGGTTTAGGGTTTAGGGTTTTAGGGTTTAGGGTTTAGGGTTTAGGGTTTAGGGTTTAGGGTTTAGGGTTTAGGGTTTAGGGTTTAGGGTTTAGGGTTTAGGGTTTAGGGTTTAGGGTTTAGGGTTTAGGGTTTAGGGTTTAGGGTTTAGGGTTTAGGGTTTAGGGTTTAGGGTTTAGGGTTTAGGGTTTAGGGTTTAGGGTTTAGGGTTTAGGGTTTAGGGTTTAGGGTTTAGGGTTTAGGGTTTAGGGTTTAGGGTTTAGGGTTTAGGGTTTAGGGTTTAGGGTTTAGGGTTTTAGGGTTTTAGGGTTTAGGGTTTAGGGTTTAGGGTTTAGGGTTTAGGGTTTAGGGTTTAGGGTTTAGGGTTTAGGGTTTAGGGTTTAGGGTTTAGGGTTTAGGGTTTAGGGTTTAGGGTTTAGGGTTTAGGGTTTAGGGTTTAGGGTTTAGGGTTTAGGGTTTAGGGTTTAGGGTTTAGGGTTTAGGGTTTAGGGTTTAGGGTTTAGGGTTTAGGGTTTAGGGTTTAGGGTTTAGGGTTTAGGGTTTTTTTAGGGTTTAGGGTTTAGGGTTTAGGGTTTAGGGTTTAGGGTTTAGGGTTTAGGGTTTAGGGTTTAGGGTTTAGGGTTTAGGGTTTAGGGTTTAGGGTTTAGGGTTTAGGGTTTAGGGTTTAGGGTTTAGGGTTTAGGGTTTAGGGTTTAGGGTTTAGGGTTTAGGGTTTAGGGTTTAGGGTTTAGGGTTTAGGGTTTAGGGTTTAGGGTTTAGGGTTTAGGGTTTAGGGTTTAGGGTTTAGGGTTTAGGGTTTAGGGTTTAGGGTTTAGGGTTTAGGGTTTAGGGTTTAGGGTTTAGGGTTTAGGGTTTAGGGTTTAGGGTTTAGGGTTTAGGGTTTAGGGTTTAGGGTTTAGGGTTTAGGGTTTAGGGTTTAGGGTTTAGGGTTTAGGGTTTAGGGTTTAGGGTTTAGGGTTTAGGGTTTAGGGTTTAGGGTTTAGGGTTTAGGGTTTAGGGTTTAGGGTTTAGGGTTTAGGGTTTAGGGTTTAGGGTTTAGGGTTTAGGGTTTAGGGTTTAGGGTTTAGGGTTTAGGGTTTAGGGTTTAGGGTTTAGGGTTTAGGGTTTAGGGTTTAGGGTTTAGGGTTTAGGGTTTAGGGTTTAGGGTTTAGGGTTTAGGGTTTAGGGTTTAGGGTTTAGGGTTTAGGGTTTAGGGTTTAGGGTTTAGGGTTTAGGGTTTAGGGTTTAGGGTTTAGGGTTTAGGGTTTAGGGTTTAGGGTTTAGGGTTTAGGGTTTAGGGTTTAGGGTTTAGGGTTTAGGGTTTAGGGTTTAGGGTTTAGGGTTTAGGGTTTAGGGTTTAGGGTTTAGGGTTTAGGGTTTAGGGTTTAGGGTTTAGGGTTTAGGGTTTAGGGTTTAGGGTTTAGGGTTTAGGGTTTTAGGGTTTAGGGTTTAGGGTTTAGGGTTTAGGGTTTTAGGGTTTAGGGTTTAGGGTTTAGGGTTTAGGGTTTAGGGTTTAGGGTTTAGGGTTTAGGGTTTAGGGTTTAGGGTTTAGGGTTTAGGGTTTAGGGTTTAGGGTTTAGGGTTTAGGGTTTAGGGTTTAGGGTTTAGGGTTTAGGGTTTAGGGTTTAGGGTTTAGGGTTTAGGGTTTAGGGTTTTAGGGTTTAGGGTTTAGGGTTTAGGGTTTAGGGTTTAGGGTTTAGGGTTTAGGGTTTAGGGTTTAGGGTTTAGGGTTTAGGGTTTAGGGTTTAGGGGTTTAGGGTTTTAGGGTTTAGGGTTTAGGGTTTAGGGTTTAGGGTTTAGGGTTTGGGGTTTAGGGTTTAGGGTTTAGGGTTTAGGGTTTAGGGTTTAGGGTTTAGGGTTTAGGGTTTAGGGTTTAGGGTTTAGGGTTTAGGGTTTAGGGTTTAGGGTTTAGGGTTTTAGGGTTTAGGGTTTAGGGTTTAGGGTTTAGGGTTTAGGGTTTAGGGTTTAGGGTTTAGGGTTTAGGGTTTAGGGTTTAGGGTTTAGGGTTTAGGGTTTAGGGTTTAGGGTTTTAGGGTTTTAGGGTTTAGGGTTTAGGGTTTAGGGTTTAGGGTTTAGGGTTTAGGGTTTAGGGTTTAGGGTTTAGGGTTTAGGGTTTAGGGTTTAGGGTTTAGGGTTTAGGGTTTAGGGTTTAGGGTTTAGGGTTTAGGGTTTAGGGTTTAGGGTTTAAGGGTTTTAGGGTTTAGGGTTTAGGGTTTAGGGTTTAGGGTTTAGGGTTTAGGGTTTAGGGTTTAGGGTTTAGGGTTTAGGGTTTAGGGTTTAGGGTTTAGGGTTTAGGGTTTAGGGTTTAGGGTTTAGGGTTTAGGGTTTAGGGTTTAGGGTTTAGGGTTTAGGGTTTAGGGTTTAGGGTTTAGGGTTTAGGGTTTTAGGGTTTAGGGTT
>CM062229.1:30940952-31499097 GCA_031216235.1 Syzygium jambos | reverse complement strand
CCTAAACCCTAAACCCTAAACCCTAAACCCTAAACCCTAAACCCTAAACCCTAAACCCTAAACCCTAAACCCTAAACCCTAAACCCTAAACCCTAAACCCTAAACCCTAAACCCTAAACCCTAAACCCTAAACCCTAAACCCTAAACCCTAAACCCTAAACCCTAAACCCTAAACCCTAAACCCTAAACCCTAAACCCTAAACCCTAAACCCTAAACCCTAAACCCTAAACCCTAAACCCTAAACCCTAAACCCTAAACCCTAAACCCTAAACCCTAAACCCTAAACCCTAAACCCTAAACCCTAAACCCTAAACCCTAAACCCTAAACCCTAAACCCTAAACCCTAAACCCTAAACCCTAAACCCTAAACCCTAAACCCTAAACCCTAAACCCTAAACCCTAAACCCTAAACCCTAAACCCTAAACCCTAAACCCTAAACCCTAAACCCTAAACCCTAAACCCTAAACCCTAAACCCTAAACCCTAAACCCTAAACCCTAAACCCTAAACCCTAAACCCTAAACCCTAAACCCTAAACCCTAAACCCTAAACCCTAAACCCTAAACCCTAAACCCTAAACCCTAAACCCTAAACCCTAAACCCTAAACCCTAAACCCTAAACCCTAAACCCTAAACCCTAAACCCTAAACCCTAAACCCTAAACCCTAAACCCTAAACCCTAAACCCTAAACCCTAAACCCTAAACCCTAAACCCTAAACCCTAAACCCTAAACCCTAAACCCTAAACCCTAAACCCTAAACCCTAAACCCTAAACCCTAAACCCTAAACCCTAAACCCTAAAACCCTAAACCCTAAACCCTAAACCCTAAACCCTAAACCCTAAACCCTAAACCCTAAACCCTAAACCCTAAACCCTAAACCCTAAACCCTAAACCCTAAACCCTAAACCCTAAACCCTAAACCCTAAACCCTAAACCCTAAACCCTAAACCCTAAACCCTAAACCCTAAACCCTAAACCCTAAACCCTAAACCCTAAACCCTAAACCCTAAACCCTAAACCCTAAACCCTAAACCCTAAACCCTAAACCCTAAACCCTAAACCCTAAACCCTAAACCCTAAACCCTAAACCCTAAACCCTAAACCCTAAACCCTAAACCCTAAACCCTAAACCCTAAACCCTAAACCCTAAACCCTAAACCCTAAACCCTAAACCCTAAACCCTAAACCCTAAACCCTAAACCCTAAACCCTAAACCCTAAACCCTAAACCCTAAACCCTAAACCCTAAACCCTAAACCCTAAACCCTAAACCCTAAACCCTAAACCCTAAACCCTAAACCCTAAACCCTAAACCCTAAACCCTAAACCCTAAACCCTAAACCCTAAACCCTAAACCCTAAACCCTAAACCCTAAACCCTAAACCCTAAACCCTAAACCCTAAACCCTAAACCCTAAACCCTAAACCCTAAACCCTAAACCCTAAACCCTAAACCCTAAACCCTAAACCCTAAACCCTAAACCCTAAACCCTAAACCCTAAACCCTAAACCCTAAACCCTAAACCCTAAACCCTAAACCCTAAACCCTAAACCCTAAACCCTAAACCCTAAACCCTAAACCCTAAAACCCTAAACCCTAAACCCTAAACCCTAAACCCTAAACCCTAAACCCTAAACCCTAAACCCTAAACCCTAAACCCTAAACCCTAAACCCTAAACCCTAAACCCTAAACCCTAAACCCTAAACCCTAAACCCTAAACCCTAAACCCTAAACCCTAAACCCTAAACCCTAAACCCTAAACCCTAAACCCTAAACCCTAAACCCTAAACCCTAAACCCTAAACCCTAAACCCTAAACCCTAAACCCTAAACCCTAAACCCTAAACCCTAAACCCTAAACCCTAAACCCTAAACCCTAAACCCTAAACCCTAAAACCCTAAACCCTAAACCCCAAACCCTAAACCCTAAACCCTAAACCCTAAACCCTAAACCCTAAACCCTAAACCCTAAACCCTAAACCCTAAACCCTAAACCCTAAACCCTAAACCCTAAACCCTAAACCCTAAACCCTAAAACCCTAAACCCTAAACCCTAAACCCTAAACCCTAAACCCTAAACCCTAAACCCTAAACCCTAAACCCTAAACCCTAAACCCTAAACCCTAAACCCTAAACCCTAAACCCTAAACCCTAAACCCTAAACCCTAAACCCTAAACCCTAAACCCTAAACCCTAAACCCTAAACCCTAAACCCTAAACCCTAAACCCTAAACCCTAAACCCTAAACCCTAAACCCTAAACCCTAAACCCTAAACCCTAAACCCTAAACCCTAAACCCTAAACCCTAAACCCTAAACCCTAAACCCTAAACCCTAAACCCTAAACCCTAAACCCTAAACCCTAAACCCTAAACCCTAAACCCTAAACCCTAAACCCTAAACCCTAAACCCTAAACCCTAAACCCTAAACCCTAAACCCTAAACCCTAAACCCTAAACCCTAAACCCTAAACCCTAAACCCTAAACCCTAAACCCTAAACCCTAAACCCTAAACCCTAAACCCTAAACCCTAAACCCTAAACCCTAAACCCTAAACCCTAAACCCTAAACCCTAAACCCTAAACCCTAAACCCTAAACCCTAAACCCTAAAACCCTAAACCCTAAACCCTAAACCCTAAACCCTAAACCCTAAACCCTAAACCCTAAACCCTAAACCCTAAACCCTAAACCCTAAACCCTAAACCCTAAACCCTAAACCCTAAACCCTAAACCCTAAACCCTAAACCCTAAACCCTAAACCCTAAACCCTAAACCCTAAACCCTAAACCCTAAACCCTAAACCCTAAACCCTAAACCCTAAACCCTAAACCCTAAACCCTAAACCCTAAACCCTAAACCCTAAACCCTAAACCCTAAACCCTAAACCCTAAAACCCTAAACCCTAAACCCTAAACCCTAAACCCTAAACCCTAAACCCTAAACCCTAAACCCTAAACCCTAAACCCTAAACCCTAAACCCTAAACCCTAAACCCTAAACCCTAAACCCTAAACCCTAAACCCTAAACCCTAAACCCTAAACCCTAAACCCTAAACCCTAAACCCTAAACCCTAAACCCTAAACCCTAAACCCTAAACCCTAAACCCTAAACCCTAAACCCTAAACCCTAAACCCTAAACCCTAAACCCTAAACCCTAAACCCTAAACCCTAAACCCTAAACCCTAAACCCTAAACCCTAAACCCTAAACCCTAAACCCTAAACCCTAAACCCTAAACCCTAAACCCTAAACCCTAAACCCTAAACCCTAAACCCTAAACCCTAAACCCTAAAACCCTAAAACCCTAAACCCTAAACCCTAAACCCTAAACCCTAAACCCTAAACCCTAAACCCTAAACCCTAAACCCTAAACCCTAAAACCCTAAACCCTAAACCCTAAACCCTAAACCCTAAACCCTAAACCCTAAACCCTAAACCCTAAACCCTAAACCCTAAACCCTAAACCCTAAACCCTAAACCCTAAACCCTAAACCCTAAACCCTAAACCCTAAACCCTAAACCCTAAACCCTAAACCCTAAACCCTAAACCCTAAACCCTAAACCCTAAACCCTAAACCCTAAACCCTAAACCCTAAACCCTAAACCCTAAACCCTAAACCCTAAACCCTAAAACCCTAAACCCTAAACCCTAAACCCTAAACCCTAAACCCTAAACCCTAAACCCTAAACCCTAAACCCTAAACCCTAAACCCTAAAACCCTAAACCCTAAAACCCTAAACCCTAAACCCTAAACCCTAAACCCTAAACCCTAAACCCTAAACCCTAAACCCTAAACCCTAAACCCTAAACCCTAAACCCTAAACCCTAAACCCTAAACCCTAAACCCTAAACCCTAAACCCTAAACCCTAAACCCTAAACCCTAAACCCTAAACCCTAAACCCTAAACCCTAAACCCTAAACCCTAAACCCTAAACCCTAAACCCTAAACCCTAAACCCTAAACCCTAAACCCTAAACCCTAAACCCTAAACCCTAAACCCTAAACCCTAAACCCTAAACCCTAAACCCTAAACCCTAAACCCTAAACCCTAAACCCTAAACCCTAAACCCTAAACCCTAAACCCTAAACCCTAAACCCTAAACCCTAAACCCTAAACCCTAAACCCTAAACCCTAAACCCTAAACCCTAAACCCTAAACCCTAAACCCTAAACCCTAAACCCTAAACCCTAAACCCTAAACCCTAAACCCTAAACCCTAAACCCTAAACCCTAAACCCTAAACCCTAAACCCTAAACCCTAAACCCTAAACCCTAAACCCTAAACCCTAAACCCTAAACCCTAAACCCTAAACCCTAAACCCTAAACCCTAAACCCTAAACCCTAAACCCTAAACCCTAAACCCTAAACCCTAAACCCTAAACCCTAAACCCTAAACCCTAAACCCTAAACCCTAAACCCTAAACCCTAAACCCTAAACCCTAAACCCTAAACCCTAAACCCTAAACCCTAAACCCTAAACCCTAAACCCTAAACCCTAAACCCTAAACCCTAAACCCTAAACCCTAAACCCTAAACCCTAAACCCTAAACCCTAAACCCTAAACCCTAAACCCTAAACCCTAAACCCTAAACCCTAAACCCTAAACCCTAAACCCTAAACCCTAAACCCTAAACCCTAAACCCTAAACCCTAAACCCTAAACCCTAAACCCTAAACCCTAAACCCTAAACCCTAAACCCTAAACCCTAAACCCTAAACCCTAAACCCTAAACCCTAAACCCTAAACCCTAAACCCTAAACCCTAAACCCTAAACCCTAAACCCTAAACCCTAAACCCTAAACCCTAAACCCTAAACCCTAAACCCTAAACCCTAAACCCTAAACCCTAAACCCTAAACCCTAAACCCTAAACCCTAAACCCTAAACCCTAAACCCTAAACCCTAAACCCTAAACCCTAAACCCTAAACCCTAAACCCTAAACCCTAAACCCTAAACCCTAAACCCTAAACCCTAAACCCTAAACCCTAAACCCTAAACCCTAAACCCTAAACCCTAAACCCTAAACCCCTAAACCCTAAACCCTAAACCCTAAACCCTAAACCCTAAACCCCTAAACCCTAAACCCTAAACCCTAAACCCTAAACCCTAAACCCCTAAACCCTAAACCCTAAACCCTAAACCCTAAACCCTAAACCCTAAACCCCTAAACCCTAAACCCTAAACCCTAAACCCTAAACCCTAAACCCTAAACCCTAAACCCTAAACCCTAAACCCTAAACCCTAAACCCTAAACCCTAAACCCTAAACCCTAAACCCTAAACCCTAAACCCTAAACCCTAAACCCTAAACCCTAAACCCTAAACCCTAAACCCTAAACCCTAAACCCTAAACCCTAAACCCTAAACCCTAAACCCTAAACCCTAAACCCTAAACCCTAAACCCTAAACCCTAAACCCTAAACCCTAAACCCTAAACCCTAAACCCTAAACCCTAAACCCTAAACCCTAAACCCTAAACCCTAAACCCTAAACCCTAAACCCTAAACCCTAAACCCTAAACCCTAAACCCTAAACCCTAAACCCTAAACCCTAAACCCTAAACCCTAAACCCTAAACCCTAAACCCTAAACCCTAAACCCTAAACCCTAAACCCTAAACCCTAAACCCTAAACCCTAAACCCTAAACCCTAAACCCTAAACCCTAAACCCTAAACCCTAAACCCTAAACCCTAAACCCTAAACCCTAAACCCTAAACCCTAAACCCTAAACCCTAAACCCTAAACCCTAAACCCTAAACCCTAAACCCTAAACCCTAAACCCTAAACCCTAAACCCTAAACCCTAAACCCTAAACCCTAAACCCTAAACCCTAAACCCTAAACCCTAAACCCTAAACCCTAAACCCTAAACCCTAAACCCTAAACCCTAAACCCTAAACCCTAAACCCTAAACCCTAAACCCTAAACCCTAAACCCTAAACCCTAAACCCTAAACCCTAAACCCTAAACCCTAAACCCTAAACCCTAAACCCTAAACCCTAAACCCTAAACCCTAAACCCTAAACCCTAAACCCTAAACCCTAAACCCTAAACCCTAAAAACCCTAAACCCTAAACCCTAAACCCTAAACCCTAAACCCTAAAACCCTAAACCCTAAACCCTAAACCCTAAACCCTAAACCCTAAACCCTAAACCCTAAACCCTAAACCCTAAACCCTAAACCCTAAACCCTAAACCCTAAACCCTAAACCCTAAACCCTAAACCCTAAACCCTAAACCCTAAACCCTAAACCCTAAACCCTAAACCCTAAACCCTAAACCCTAAACCCTAAACCCTAAACCCTAAACCCTAAACCCTAAACCCTAAACCCTAAACCCTAAACCCTAAACCCTAAACCCTAAACCCTAAACCCTAAACCCTAAACCCTAAACCCTAAACCCTAAACCCTAAACCCTAAACCCTAAACCCTAAACCCTAAACCCTAAACCCTAAACCCTAAACCCTAAACCCTAAACCCTAAACCCTAAACCCTAAACCCTAAACCCTAAACCCTAAACCCTAAACCCTAAACCCTAAACCCTAAACCCTAAACCCTAAACCCTAAACCCTAAACCCTAAACCCTAAACCCTAAACCCTAAACCCTAAACCCTAAACCCTAAACCCTAAACCCTAAACCCTAAACCCCAAAACCCCAAAACCCTAAACCCTAAAACCCTAAACCCTAAACCCTAAACCCTAAACCCTAAAAACCCTAAACCCCTAAACCCTAAACCCTAAACCCTAAACCCCTAAACCCCTAAACCCCTAAACCCTAAACCCCTAAACCCCTAAACCCCTAAACCCTAAACCCCTAAACCCTAAACCCCTAAACCCTAAACCCTAAACCCCTAAACCCTAAACCCTAAACCCTAAACCCCTAAACCCTAAACCCTAAACCCTAAACCCTAAACCCTATAAACCCTATAAACCCTAAACCCTATAAACCCTAAACCCTAAACCCTAAACCCTAAACCCTAAAAACCCCAAACCCCAAATCCCAAACCCTTAAAGCCCTAAACCCTATACCCTTGAAGCCGCAAACCCCTAGATTCTCGAAACCTTAACCCAGAACCCCTAAGCCCTAAAGCCCTAAGCCTTAAAGCCCTAAGCCCTAAAGTCGTAAGCGCTAAACCCTAAACCCTAAATCCCAAACCCTTAACCCCGAACCCTTGAAACTGCGAACCCCTAGACCCTCGAAACCTTAACCCGGAACCTTAAATCCCTGACCCTGGAAACCCTTAACCCTCAAGCCCCCGACACCCAAACCCTAGCTAGTAAAGTTTGGTCAATTGGATGAATTGAAAACATTGAGTTACGGCTTTTCTGTAGGTGCAATAATCAAGTCGTTAGAACTTTTGGTGGAGTGGCCAGTAAAGTGTGAACTAACCCATGGCAAAATTTGTCAAAATTTTTATGCATTCAATCAATTCAAAAATATTAGGCGACGGCTCCTGTAAGTGCGAATATCAAACGAGAAGCTTATGTCCAATTAATGTTGTTCAAAAATTTGAGGAATTGAAAACTTCGAGTCACTAGGTTTCCGTAGGTGTAAAAATCGAGCATCTAAAGGAAAGAATAAAAAAAGTCCCATTATGAGATATGGTAATGGAGCACACCACTAGGCCTAATAATAGAACACATTACCTTTAACTCTTTGAAAGTCTAGTCCTGCGTCATTTCCTTATGATGGTGCAACATTTCCAATGCATATAAAGTGTTTTCCATATATACCTATAAAGAAAGCAAAACTCACATAAATTTCTTTCAAAGGAACGTATGCATCCATTCTATGGAAAAAGATATTCTAAGAACCCAAAGTTCAGTGGTTTGCTATGCAACTTCTTAAAAAAAATGTTCCTTTCATTTAAACCCTAAAACCTAAACCATTAACTCCCAAACCCCCTAAACCATAGACCGTAGACCCTAGACCCTAAACACGAAACACGAACCCCAGGGCCTTAAACCTAAACCCCAAAACCTGAACCCTAAATCCCAAACCCTAAACAACAAAACCTGAACCCTAAACCCAATCCCTAAAACCTTAAACCCCAATCCTAAACTCCAAACCCAAAACCCAAATCTTAAAACCCCAAATCCAAAACCTGAAAGACTAAACCCTAAACCCGAAATCAGAAACCTAAAACCTAAAATCATATACCCTAAATCCTAAAACACCAAATCTTAAACCCTGAAACCCCAACCCTAAACCCTAAAATCCTAAACTCTAAACTAAAATTCCCTTGATCATCGCTCAGTATTTGCTTTTTCTATAAGAAGTTATTTTCTTTAAGATTGTATTAAGGTTATCCAATTCTATATCATAATATATTATAATTCTATTTCTAGTCCAGTTTTATCTAAACGTGAATTGTTAAGTCTCCACTGACATTTTTATAATAAAATGAAAAAATTGGGAGTTGAAATTTTTAAGGTCATGATAAACACATTTATTTTCTTTTTCTATTCAAGGAATAAAAATTTTATACCGTTAACAAACACATTCTTCTGCTAAAAAACTCATCCGGGAAATAGAATTAGAAAAAACTATTTCTGATGAGAAATTTTTTTCAGGAACAAAAATGTTACCAAACAGACCCATAGTCTGCAATCTAAAGAAAAATTTGTGTGGCTTGAAATAGGCTCCTATGCAGCGGTACAAGAAATTTGGTACCTTTATGTGTAATAACATGTTCACTAGATGTGAAATTGATCACTGTTGTTATTTCAAGAAACAAAATGACTGCTATATTATTTTGTTGATGGATGTGGATGATATGCTCATTGTAGGATCTAGCATGAGGGAGATCAACATACTAAAAAGTAGCAATTATCAAAAGACTTTGAGATGAAGGACTTGAGAATAGCGAATCAGATTCTTGGGATAAGGATCACGCAAGATTGATTTGAAGGAATTCTAAAGTTGTCTCAGGAAAACTACATTGAGAAAGTGTTGGACAGATTCAAAATGCAAAGCCCAAAAGTACTCCTTTAGGAAGTCACTTCAATCTCTAGAATGAGCAGTCATCAAAGATGAATGAAGAGCGGGAGTTTATGGCTAAGGTACCTTACACGTTAACTTTTCGTAGTTTAATGTATGCCATGGTGCCCTACCAAAAAAAAATGTATGCTTTTGTATGTACCAAACCAGACATAGCTCACATAGTAGGAGTTGTGAGCATATATATGGCTAAATTAAGAATAACGTATGGGGAAGCTATAAAGTGGCTATAGGATACCTAAAAGGCACTTTATGTATGTCACTATATTTTATGGAAAAACAATTTAACTTTACAAGGCTTTGTTGATGCAGATCTTGGTGGTGACCTGGATAATAGGAAGAGCACCTCAACTTATGTTTTTACCTTAGGTGGCAGTGCAATTAGTTGGATGTCTAGACTTCAGAAGTGTATGTCCCTCTAAGCCACTAAAGTAGAGTGTGTTGCTATATCCGAAGCTAGCAATGAGATGATTTGGTTAAACAATTTTTCGAAGGAGGCAAGGAGTAGGATAACAGTGTTCTTTTTAGTAACAATCGAAATGCTATTTATCTTACAAACAATTTGGTATTTCATTTAAGGACAAAGTACATTGAGTTGAAGTACTCATCATATTTGTCAACTGATAAATGATGGGACATTGTCATTGAAGAAGATTCTTGGTGCAGAAAATATAACATATATGTTAATTAAAGTTGTCACCCCTAAGAAATTGAGGCAGTGCATTACCTCAGTTGGCCTCTATGGTTAGTGTTGACACCTAATATTACCCCTAGTGGGAGCGGGCCGATTACAAGTCACAAAGGATATAAAGTACGGGCCACATGGCATAAATCCGAAAAAGGCCGTGAGTCAGGCCCAAAGGCATTAAGAAGACCTGAGGTAATTATCGATAGGACACGTCATAAAAGTGTCGACAAGTCCAAAATCACGAGCTTTACACATGACATCGACGAGTTCAAGATCACGAGCTTTTCACGTGACGTCAACAAATCTAAGATCACGATCTTTGCACGTGATGTCGACAACTCCAAAATCACGAGTTTTGCACGTGGTCTGAAATCATGGTGATGCATGGCGAAAAATTCATTTACACATGTCAAAAAGTAAAGATAGGACCGTGGGCGTGAAGATCAAGGAAGTTAAAGAATGACATTTAGTAAATAGCAAGAAATAAAGAGATACGTAGAAGAAAATTAGCTATTACATGATGCCCAAGGAGCGTAAGCAACATCGATAAGTCAGGAAGCGGTTAAAACGCGAAACGTAAGGAAGTGGAAAATAACTTTCAAGAAAAAATGTTCGGTCAACAGTTATCATGCTCTATAAATACTCGAGGATTTCCAACGTAGAAAAGGACTCTCTTCAAAAAAACAACACAACGCATCTTTTATCTAGCCTTTATTCTTAGAGCATTAGGAGTAGTTTTAGTTGCAACCTTCAAATTCTACATCGTAGATTCAATTCTGACAAGGGTTTTTATCAGGTTCAACATTGTTGATTAAATTTCAATGTTGTGTCACCAGTTCAACATCGTCGATTAAATTCCGGCATTGTGCTTGGAGTATAGATGTTGATTAGATTCTAGCCATATTCTCTCAAGTTACGTCATTAATTAAATTTTGGCGTACTTTGAATGGTAATGTCACATATTAATTGTGTTGTTGATCAGATTCCGACATAGCTTGGTCTCGTTATTTGCAAGTTGTCATCCCATTATTAGTATTGTCGAGTCTGGTGTATTATCAAGCCAAGTTGTAAGATATAAGTTGGGCTTAATAAATGCATTTGACATTCTCTATCCAAGTTTGAATCAAGACCCAAGTCTCCTCTAATAAAATCCGAAACGCAACGTTCGATGAAAGATTTTCGACAGGATAAAACCGGCGAAACAGTTAGTAATGAGGGGGTTGTCACACTAGGACAATTTTGGTTATAAAGACGAATGAAGACTATGAAGACTATTGCCGTTTTGAAGATCAACCTCCAAGTCGGAGATTGATGAAGTTGTGGAGTTTGAGAAAGAAAATGAATATTAAATCTTAGAGCTTTTTCTGCTAATGACATCTATTAATTTCAGTTAAAGTAGAGAATAGAGCTTTTCTTAACTGCTGTTAATGGGATTTATGTAACTTTCATCATAACTATGCATGCCCTAATCTCCTGTAATATATCGGGACAATATCTTTGGTAGTTGTAACCCTGAAGGCTGAAGCTTGTAACTATGTTACTTGTTAAAGGGTAAAAAAGGGTGTAATGGTCTTTGGGATTTTGATGTGTATATATACCGTACTTTCTTATCAATAAAATATATTATTATTCTGCTAACATGGTATCAGAGCCTAAACCCTAAAATTACCATCGTCCACTACCAACCACCGTAGAACCCAAGGCTGGTGAACTCATCCACCGTAGAACCCAAGATCGGCGACCTCATCCCGGTGTCCTGCCGAAGCTCCGACGAGCCAGATCTAAGGTCGTCCAGGCCCGGCGACCCCATTTCTGGCGCCGATTTAAGTCCTCCAGGCATATATCGAAGGTTTCCAGGCCAGGCGACCCACTTCGATGTCTTTTGACGTCACTAGATGAGGAGCGGCCCCTTTTGATGGCTGCTAATTGAAGTGGAATCGAAAAAAAAAAAAAGAGGTGAATGTGTTCTAAAGTTTGACTTGGTTGCTGATATGCTTGAGGGAAGGGAGATTATTGCTGTGTATGTTGGTTTACACGATTAGATGTGATGTTGGTTTGGCTAATTGGCTAATTACGTGTGGTACTATACATTTAGATTGAGAGAGAGGGAGCTGAGTACTGTTGCGTATAACTACTGATGTACCGAACTGATGTGTTGATTGGTTCGGATTCGGTCGATCATTTTGAAGTGTATGGTTTGATTTGACTGATGTTGGTTTTATGATTTACATAAGGTTGAACGTTTTTTTTTTATTTGGTTGGTGATTAGTGTTGTGATAGGTTGTGGAGCTTTGTTCCTGGTTTAGTGTGAGTGTTTGATTATGGCAGATAAGAACAAAGGAGTATTGATTGAAGTCTGTCGCGATCTAAAAAAAAATCGATTCTCAATCTTAGGCTAATGGATTACTAGATCAATTAAATTAACTAACTTAGCTCGAGTTCTCCCAAACTCTACCAATTCGCAACTTAGGTCAAATTATGAGCATGCAAATATTCTCAATGGGAGTCGCCACTAATCATTTAAGGTAGGTTGATTAGAAACCTAAATAAAATAGCGGGAGTACTATTTTATTTTTGCTAACCAGAAATTATATATTCGGGGACTTGGTTACGCTAGATTCCCTAACGCCCTTTCGGTACCAATTTCGATAAAAATGCTCAATTTGACAATTTTGATAAATCCTGACTTAGAGTTCAAAGGTGCAGAAATTTCTTTTTGATTTTTACTTATTTAAATGAAAAACTAACCTATATGTAATGACGTGCAAAAATTGACATGCGATTAATGCAACCTAACGTGCAAACTATATATCATGCGACGACGTGACCTATTTCTAATGACGGGCATATTATTTTTTTTTGTATTTTTTAATGAAATTCGAAATTAAAAATGCCAATTATCTAAACATGCAATTTTAAACTAAAGAAATTAACCTATTCTAGAGTAATCTTTTGGTATTTTTTTATATCAAAATTCGAAATTAAAATCAAGTAAAAACTATAACCGCTAAATCTTTCGAATTAAGTTTTGATCTGAAGCTTGACAGATCGATCCTAAAATTCGAAATACCCGCTATGAAAATAACTCTATCGAATATTCCTTGTAGTTTATGTGGATGATATTGTCATAACTGGAGATGATTCTACAGGGATTAAAGAGTTGAAAAGGTATTTGCAACAGCAATTTCATACAAAGGATTTGGGTCTTCTTAGATATTTTCTGGGTATCGAAGTAGCACGGGCGAAGAAAGGTATTTATATCTCACAATGAAAATATGTTCTGGATTTGCTTATAGAGACAGGTATGCTAGGTGCTAAACTACTGGATACACCAATGGAAGTGGGCTGTAAATTGACGGCAGAGGATGGTGAGCTGTTGGATGATCCGGAGAGGTATTAAAGACTTATTGGAAAGCTAAATTATCTGACTATCACTTGACCTGATGTTTCTTTTTCGGTGAGTGTTGTGAGTCAGTTTATGTCTTCTCCCCGTACCTCACATTGGGCTGCTGTAATCAAAATTTTGAGATACTTGAAGAAAGCTCCCAGTCGTGGTCTCATTTATCAGGATCATGGTCACATAAGGGTGGAAGCTTTCTCAGATGCTAATTGGGCAGGATCTCCTATAGATAGGAGGTCTACATCAGGGTATTGTACCTTTGTAGGAGGAAACCTAGTATTTTGGAAGAGTAAGAAGCAAAGTGTTGTGGCTAGATCAAGTGCAGAATCAGAATACAGAGCTATGGCTCAAGCTACCTGTGAGCTAGTTTGGATGCATCAATTATTAGTTGAACTTGGATTCGAAGACCATGCGCCAATGGAGTTGTGGTGTGATAATCGAGCAACTGTCCATATTGCCTCAAATCCAGTTTTTCATGAGCATACCAAGCATATCGAAGTTGATTGCCACTTTGTCCGTGAGAAACTTCAAGCTAGAGTTATTTCTACTAGTCATGTTAGGACCGGTAAACAACTAGCTGATATTTTCACCAAATCTCTAGGGGGAAGTAGGATTGAGTATATTTGTAACAAGTTGGGCATGCTTGATATCCATGCTCTAGCTTGAGGGGGAGTGTTAAAGGGTAAAAAAGGGTATAATGGTCTTTGGGATTTTGATGTGTATATATACCGTACTTTCTGATCAATAAAATATATTATTATTCTGCTAACATTACTCATACTGATAGTGAAGAGATTGCCTAGTGCCGTACCGTGATTTTTCCTTTTCTAATTTTGAAATGGGCGCTCCATGTAAAAGTTCATGTGTTTTCTTCTCAATTTTTTTTCTTCAACAATTCGCTTTCCTAATAAGATTTTCAACGTTAACAACCTCAGTTGGAGTTGACTACTGTTCATTGAAGATGTGGCTAGGATATAAAAGATAAATTCCTGAAGTTTGGATGTATGTACGTGTCGTCTAATTGCTTGCAAAGAGTTTTTTCAACACCAACCGCATAAACTAATCGATATTGCTAGTAGGTTCATGGTTGAATCGGACGCAAAGCGACGAAACATTTTTATTGGAGACGGATACAAAGGTCTAACTTGAACGCCTTTGAAGGTGGAACGTCAAATCACCGAACATAGAGCAATAGGAAAATTTGCCAAGATTTGACTGATTTCGGATGATTACGGGGTGACATCATTAATTATTTTCTTCGTCTTTCCCGTATGAGAAGTTACTTGCACGATGTTTATGATACAAAATGCCGGCATTCGTCAAATTGCTCATAACTTTAGAAGACAGTGCGCAAGCGATATGTGTTATCAACAGAAAGTAGACATATGCTTCGGATTGATCGACATGGAGAATAAGGACAGAGTAAGATGCACGTCGGGAAAGAAAATACACAAGGAACATAAGGTTTTAATCAAACAGGACAAACAACAACCACCAACAGTAGCGGTGAGGCACGAGAATGTATTCATGCAGAAGAAGAAGAATCAAAGCAGGCGAAGATAGTAAGGCGTCAAGGGCCTGAAGACGGCGGGAGCTTTGGACTCAATGAAGGCCACCTGAGACCGGGAGAGGTGGAGGTAGACCACCCAGTCGCCGTTGGAGAGCGGGCTGGGCATGGGCATAACGTACCCGGTTTCCCCTCCCCACGGGAAGTGGTAGGATCCCAGCACTGGCTTCCCCCACCCGAAGTCAATCTCGGTCACCGGGAACCTCTGCCCCGATGACATCACAAACGCCGTTGACCCTTCTTCCTCCTCCTCGCTCCCCAGCTTGCAGTATATCCTCGTCACCCCTGGTGCCGGCCGGTGCTCTTCCACCCAGTCTATCAGGTCCAGGAAGTGCTCCCTGGTCGCTGCCCTCTCCACAAACTCATGCACCGCCTCCGCCACCCAGCTCAGCGGCTTCTCCACCACCTCCCTCGCCCTCTTCTCTCCAAATGCTATCGACAACACGTTCCCAAAGTAGGACGCCATGGGTAAGGGCTTGTCGTCCCCGCCCTGACTCATCAACCTACACCTGCCGTCTACCACAATCCCCATCCTCGATATCGCCTTGCTGTCCCGGTTATTAGCAACCAAGGAGGATTCGGCCACCATCTTCCAAAGGAAAGCGCTGAACGACTCCAACTTAGACCTCTTGCTTCCGCTGGAGCTGGCCATCTGCTGCAACTCGCTTAGCAGGGTGGCCGTCACATAGTAGATGCGGCTTACCAGACGGTCGATGTCTGTCGATGACTTTCGCTCGAATTCGCCACCCGCCTGCTGCTTGTGCTGGGGAGGTGGGGGCAATGCGGAGATGGGCACGTACATGCGGTCTAGAGAAGGGTCAATGCAGAGTGGACGCCTTGGGTTGAGAAGAGAGCGGCGGAAAGAAGGAGGGAGTGAGATCGGGGCATCGGAGCGAGCCGTCTCTGCCCAAAACACCATGAACATGTTGGCCGAGTGGGCGTCAGCTATCCGATGGTCAAACGTACACGCCACCACTATTCCCCCACACTTTAGCTCCGTTGCCTGAATGTTTTCCATCGAGAAAATTTGTTCAAATCTTAGCCTTTTAGCAACTTATGCAGTGGACAGAATCAATCCCAACATAGAAATTATTTATGTCTTGATGAGATCTAGTATTACACATATTATTGACATATATTTGGCAGCTTGATCTAGTAGACTTCGTCTAGACAGAAGACTTACTCATGCATCACCGAAAAGTTATCCTATGATGGACTTGATCTTCATAATCTATCGACCATACTATATTTTTTCGGCAACAGCATAGTTTTCTCTTGCATTTCAGTGAGGCAGTTTAATGTGTAAATTTTTGTTAATCCTCCATTACTTTAACTAATCTCTTCGAGAAGACTTTATCATATAGTTTACTAGCTACTTCTTTCCACGATGACAACGATAATATCCATTATTTAATTATTTCGCACAAGACTAGCACTCTTGTTTCCCATTTGGCGCATTAATTAAATGCATGAAGTTGTAGTGAAAGAGAAATCCCACCCTTTCCATATAAATATGAATCTTTCGCGCTTGAGGTCGCTGTGAACACTGCCATAATGGTGCGGTGTCTCATCAAGCTAATTATTAATTCTAAGATTCTTCCATTCATTCAATTCCATCCAAAATAGACAAAACGATAATATCTCCTCCTTCATTTATATTATTATCACTCATGCATCACACTATTTTTATCTCACTATTCTCAATGGACTCAATGAGCAAATGCATAATCTCAATGATCACATAAATAAATCAGTGAAGCTCGCACGAAGTGTCGGACTTTTCTTCCTCTGATCATTTAGCAATAATCTTGATACATTCTTCTGTTTCGTGTATAGTTATTGATGCGACTTTGATTAGGACATCTTTGAATTATTACAAGGAAAATAGTAAACTATAAGAAATCCTTGATAACGTGCGATCACCGGCTATAATATCAGACGTGTGAACAAACTCCAAACATCATACTTCTGTATCAACAATGTCAAATAGTAGCAAATTTTGATTTGTAAAATTTGCATACTTAGTGCCGGGAACGAAAGGTTTTATTTCGACATTAGATGAAAGAACTTCAACATCGATGAATGAACCAACTTTGTGAACCATTCTCAGTAAAGTTGGAGAATCTGACCCATAGACTTACAGATATATGGTACACTATTCCATTTGACGCTGGTTATACTTATACGCCCATGCATATACAAAAGGTTTAAGAAAAAGAATTGTAGATTTAGGCTCCATTTGTTTCGCAGAAAATGAATAATTTAGAAAATATTTTTTCAAAAATAATAGCTTGTATTGCTTGAAATAATTGACCATTTATATTTAAATATTTTTGTGGGCGATGAAAAAAATTTTCATTCATTCATTCATTTTTGTAAGTGATACGAGCAATAAGTTTTGGAAAATATATTCTAAATTGTTCATTTTTTTTTGCGAAACAAATGTAGTCTTGGTGAAATGAAGATAAAATTGGGTGCATATACAGTGATCTAATCTCTTGAGATGGATAAACGGTACATAGTAGGGCGGAATCTAATATCTATACCTGAACAGCAAGCACGCCTTGCTTCTTTGTAGGAACCAGTTTCCCTTCAATGGTTTTGTCGGGATTATACAGGTTGAGATGGCAGAGTTCAATGTCCGCGAAAGCCTCGACGAAGTCCACCCCACGGTTGTTGCACAGGAGCTCAGGCTCACCGCCTGCGTTCTGGACCACCTCCCCGGCGAGAGCGTAGTAGGAGACCAGAGCTTGGGCCAAGGCGGCTTTCAGAATCCCCACCATGGACCCATACTCAAGCCTCTGCAAGGTGGTGGTGGTGGTTGGGTTGGTGTAGCAGAAGAAGATGCCTACGTCAAGTGGAGGCAAGAGCAAGTCGAGGTTGGAGAGGGGCAGCCAATGCTCTTGCATGGGCAGTGGCGCCGCCACCACTTCTCTCTTGCCCAACTTCACCATGAACTCTTCGTCTGCACCTGCAACTGCACCCATTTCGTTGACTATGTATGGAGAGATCGAGAGAGATAGAGAGCGGAGAAGATGAGCAGGTATTTATATGCCCAGATGGTGATATTGATAATGACTCTCGTCGATGACGATTCCTCAACCACCGTCCATCTTATCCATGGACAATAATTACACACAACAGACGCACTATATTACTCTTCGTTTCCACGGTCGCTTCAATCTCACTCCACTATAAAACATATGGCGGCTTTATGTGGTGTTTTTTTTTTGCGGTCATAACTTCATGTGGTGTTTGGCTAATCATCATCTACTCTCACCTGGATTGTTCACCATTTATACTCCAAAACCCCAACGAGATTATTATTTCCTCTCAGAGATCAGAAGAGGTCAAACGTGCATCTATGCATGCTCTATGTTTCTCCGGGGAATTCAAGTCTAAGCAGTTAAAATCAAATAATGATAAACGAAAGAAGAAAATGGGACAAACGCATATCAACGATGCCGTCTGGAAGAAATCCTTCCTTTTAATTAATCATAATCTGAAACGTTGTCCACTAAACTGAAATCCTTCCCTGTGGATTCGATATCTAGGCTCAAATGCTATTGTAGAACTAGTCTGCGTATTAAGAGAAGACGAATTACAATGGTCAAAAGACATGTCTTTGGAAGGGCTTTGAATAAATAAATAATCGGCCAAGAAAAAGAATAAATAAATAAAATTGCAATATTAAATAAAGAAATGAAAAATTAAATTGTGGATATATCATTATATTTAGAAAAAATACAAAAAATAAACACATACCTCACATTTCACCCAATGATCGCTTGTCTATCTCAATTTTTTAAAAGTACTAAACAGGTACCTGAATTTTACTTCTAGAAACCACTTTCCATCTTCGCATGAATTATTTTATCCAGTTATCCTTATTTACAAAAGTGTCATTGTCTTCCAAGAATGCCCAAACCCTAAATCCTAAATATCTGCTCCCACTCAAATCATCCAAAACTAAAGGAAAACAAAACCATTAAATCCGAGAAAAGATACCAAAATGAGTTTACAAGAAGGACAATTTAGTCATTTCAACATGGGGTTTTGATATAAATGCGAATTATATCTGCACAAATAAATATATATTTGTATATGAAATAAGATATGTTCTTGATATTTTTGCCTATATTTAGAAAATACCACAACAAAGTCTTCTCAAGGACTTTGACTGCTATACAAAAATAAACAACCCCTCCAATCCATCGTATTAGATTAGTCTTAAGCTCTTAACTGCTTCAGGCGAGAAAAATACCACAACAATGTCCTTCTCAAGGACTTTTCTACACATCAATTTTCTCAACTACTCTATTTTGTTTGTATCGTCGTTTTTTCTACGTGGTACTATAGCTCTTGGGAATTTCCTCTTACGTAGTCACTGCCCACTTGCTGCCGCCCGTCGGCTGTCTACCACCACCTTTCGCTGGCCGTCCGCTGCCACTCACCGGCCGCCCACCCTACCCATCACCGGTCGCCCCCCACCACCAGCCACTGTCGTTCACTGGCCTTCCCTCCCCCATTGTTGCCCACCGCCGCTCACCAACCGTCCACCGCCACTCATTGGCCGGTGGGAATAAAAATTTTGCGTCGTTATTGCAAGAATTTCTATTCCGGAAACAAAAATTATGTGTTGTTATCAAACACTAAATTATGTGTCGATATCAAACGTTTCGTTTTGCTCAGAAACTCATTTGGGAAAGAGAAATGTTGTCATTCGCACCCTTAGTTACCCTGAATGGAATTATGTTATGTAGATTTAATAAGAAAATCTCGATTCCGAAGACATCGACTTAGGGTGCGTTTGGTTATCATTTTGTTCCCAAAAATAATTTCTGCTTAGAAATGATTTTTTTATTCTATTCCCTGAAATAATTTCTAAGCATTTGAATGCGTTTGGTAACAGCCAAAATTTCCATTCCTAGAATAGAAAAAGAGCAGAAATGCGTTTGGTAACTGCACAAAATTTCTTTTTATTAATAATATTTTAATAATATATTTTAAATATTTTAATATTTCTTCTTTTCCTTTCCTTCTCCTTCTTGGCCATGGCCGGCGAGGGCTAGACCCTTGCGGCCTAGGCAAGGGCGGCTATGGTTGGCCATTTCCAGCCCTTGCCCAAGCCAGCGAGGGCTGCCCTCGCCGTCACCCTCGCCAAATCCAACGAGGGCGCCCCTCGCCCAAGTCGCGAGCCTCAAGGGCGGCCCTCGTCGGCTCGAGTGAGGGCTGGAAATGGTCGGCCAAGGCCACCCTCGCTCGATCCAGTGAGGGCAACCCTTGCCCAGGTCGCAAGGGTCCAGCCCTTGTTGGCTCTAGCCAAGAAGAAGAAGAGGACAGAAGAATAGGAAAGAAGAAAAAGAAAAAGAAATCTTTTCTATTTTTCATTCTTGTTCCCAAAATTAAGAATCAACTTTTTTTTATTTCTTGATTTTGGTCCAAAACTAATTCGAGGAATAAATTTGTGCCTGGGAACAAAAAATTTACCAAATGAATTTCTATTTTTTTTGTTGTTTCCCAGAACAAAAGAATAAAATCAATTACTATTTGGTCAATTATCAAACGCACATTTATATATCACGAAAGCACTTTTTTTGGTCCTCACTATTGAGCCCGGCAGATCTAATTCCATAGGTAAATAGACATTGTCGGTGTAATTGGTGGTATCTTGTGGTGTGAAAGTTAATGAAACAAACATTGGAGTTGGGAAAGATCCAAATTTTTTTTCTCTTTTGGCTTTTAATGTGCACAAAATTATTATTATTCGGTATATTCGATGGTCTACGAATTCATTCAGATTATATCGCATCAGCTTGTGTATTGATTTCTGCATAATTTCGTGGGATCTCGCACATTACCTAAAAATTTAACACATGAAGTACACCAACAGAAACGAGAAGATCCAAAGCATACTTAAAACTTAATCAACGCTCACCTCCAAGTAGCCAAGTCCCGGATTGATAATGGAAATGGTGTTACGTCACTAAAAGTTTCATTTTACGAAACAAGTGAGGGTCATGTGCTGTTTCTTTCAGCTAGGAAACTTTTGTCATGTCAACCTTGACGCTTGTTCATAGATTGCTTCGTCCAAGGATAACATGGGGATGCGCATTTTCCACCAGTTTTGCTTCCTATTTAGATCATCACTGTATATTGATGGGAACTTTTCGTACCGACAAAGTGTACCCGGAGAAAGATTTGTTGGAGCTTGATGCTCGAGACATCATTGTTGTCTAGAATTTTTGTTGTGAATACGATCGTGTTTTGTAGCCCAAATTTTATTTTTGCATAGGGTATCCATTGATTGTATTCGTCATTTGATGGTGCAATTCGCATCAGAATAAGGGTGAAACAACCTAGAAAAAGATGAGATATGGAATGCGAAATTCGGAATGGGGTAACACTACAAAAAAAAAGGATTTTTGCCACGAAAATTTTCCAACGAAAAATTTTCGTTGCAAATTTACGACAAATTTTCCAACGAATCTCATTTTTCGTTGGAAATTTCCAACGAAAAATTTTTCGTCGCAAAAATCGTTGGAAATTTCCAACGAAAACTTTTTCGTCGCAAAATTCGTTGAAAATTTCCAACGAATTTTGCGACGAATTAAAAAAAAATCGATCTTGGTCGGCATTTTTTATATTCGTCGCAAAATTCGTTGGAAATTTCCAACGAAATTTCCAACGAATTTCAATTTTCCGGGAATTTTTTTCATAGTATACAATTTTCATTGGAAAATTTGTTGGAAATTTCCAACGAAAAAAAATTTGTTGGAAATTTCCAACGAATTTTCCAACGATTTACAAAAAATTGATTTTACTCTGCATTTTTCATATTCGTTGGAAAATTTGTTGGAAATTTCCAACGAATTTTCCAACGAATTTCAATTTTCCGGGATTTTTTTCATAGTGTACAATTTTCGTTGGAAAATTCGTTGGAAATTTCCAACGAATTTTTTTTCGTTGGAAATTTCCAACGAATTTTCCAACGACTTAAAAAAAATTGATTTTTTCGGCATTTTTTATATTCGTTGGAAAATTCGTTGGAAATTTCTAACGAAATTTCCAACGAATTTCAATTTTTCGGGATTTTTTTCATAGTGTACAATTTTCGTTGGAAAATTCGTTGGAAATTTCCAACGAATTTTCCAACGACTTAAAAAAATTGATTTTTTCGGCATTTTTTATATTCGTTGGAAAATTCGTTGGAAATTTCCAACGAATTTTCCAACGAATTTCAATTTTCCGGGATTTTTTTCATAGTGTACAATTTTCGTTGGAAAATTCGTTGGAAATTTCCAACGAATTTTCCAACGAATTTCAATTTTCCGGGATTTTTTTCATAGTGTACAATTTTCGTTGGAAAATTCGTTGGAAATTTCCAACGAATTTTTTTTGTTGGAAATTTCCAACGAATTTTCCAACGACTTAAAAAAAATTTGATTTTTTCGGCATTTTTTATATTCGTTGGAAAATTCGTTGGAAATTTCCAACGAAATTTCCAACGAATTTCAATTTTTCGGGATTTTTTTCATAGTGTACAATTTTCGTTGGAAAATTCGTTGGACATTTCCAACGAATTTTCTGAAATTTCAACGAATTTTCCAACGACTTAAAAAAAAATTGATTTTTTCGGCATTTTTTATATTCGTTGGAAAATTCGTTGGAAATTTCCAACGAATTTTCCAACGAATTTCAATTTTCCGGGATTTTTTTCATAGTGTACAATTTTCGTTGGAAATTTCCAACGAATTTTCCAACGACTTAAAAAAATTTGATTTTTTCGGCATTTTTTATATTCGTTGGAAAATTCGTTGGAAATTTCCAACGAAATTTCCAACGAATTTCAATTTTCCGGGATTTTTTTCATAGTGTACAATTTTCGTTGGAAAATTTGTTGGAAATTTCCAACGAAAAAAATTCGTTGGAAATTTCCAACGAATTTTCCCACGAATTTCAATTTCCCGCAATTATTTTAGTGTGTACCGTTTTCGTTGGAAAATTCGTTGGAAATTTCCAACGAATTTTCCAACGAAAACCCTACTATTTTCATGTTCAAAATTTTCGCGCTCCCCTAAATTTTCACATTCATTCACTCTCTCTCTCTCCTCTCTCCTCTCTCTCTCTCTCTCTCTCTCTGTCTCTCTGCGTCGCCTTCATCTCCTCCCCCGCTGCCCCCCTCCTCCTCTTCTCCCTCTGTCTCCCCCTCCGCCTCCTCCCCCGCTGCCCCCCTCCTCCTCTTCTCCCTCTGTCTCCCCCTCCGCCTCCTCCCCCGCTGCCCCCCTCCTCCTCCGGCTCCGGCTCCGGCTCCCTCGCCAAAGGCGCCGCCGTGAGCTCCGAATCAGAGAAGGGGCACCACCTAGCAGCACGGCACCGGGAGCGCCGAGATCCGATCGAGGCCTCGCCGGAGGGAGGAGCCGCCGCCGCCGCCGGCTGAGGAGGAGGAGGAGGGCGGCATTGCCGCGGAGCAGCAGCCGAGGAGGGATGGGGAGCGAGAATCGGGAGCCGGGAAAACCCTAGGCGGCTCCCTCCGCGACGTCGGCTCCCTCCCCAAAGGCGCCGCCGCGGCCATGTAGGGCCGCCCCCGACGCCTCCGACGCCCCCGACGCCCCCGAGCCTCGTCGCCGGCGAGGGTCGAGCTCTCCGAGATCTGGGCGAGCTCGAGCTCGTCGCCCGCGAGGGACGAGCTCGCCCAGATCTGGGTGAGCTCGGCCATCGCCGGCGACGAGGCTGGCCCTCGCCGGCCATGGCGAGGGCCGAGCTCGCCATGGCCGGCGAGTTCGAGCTCGCCCAGATCTGGGCGAGCTCGGCGCTCGCCGGCGACGATGCTGGCCCTCGCCGGCCATGGCGAGGGCCGAGCTCGCCATGGCCGGCGAGCTCGAGCTCGCCCAGATCTTGGCGAGCTCGCCCCTCGCCGGCGACGAGGCTGGCCCTCACCGACGGCGAGGGCAATTTTCCGAAATAAAATTTCGGAAAAAAAAAATTCAAAAGAAAATTCGAAAAAAAAAATTCAAAAAAAATTCGAAAAAAAAATTCAAAAGAAAATTCGAAAAAAAAAATTCAAAAGAAAATTCGAAAAAAAAAATTTTGTTGGAAAAAAATTTCCACGAAATTTCGAACAAAATTTTTTTTTTAAGTTTTCCAACGAAAAATTTTTCGTTGGAAAAAAATTTTCCACGATTTTTCGACCAAAAAAAAATTGTAATTTTTCCAACAAAAAAAATTTCGTTGGAAAAAAAATTTCCACGATTTTTCGACCAAAAATTTTTTTTTCTAATTTTTCCAACGAATTTAGCCACGAGTTTTCCAACGAATTTTCCAACGAAACAAAATTCGTTGCAAATTTCCAACGAAAATTGAAATTTTTCGTTGGAAAAATTTCCAACGACCTATTACCAACGAATTTTTTTTCGTTGGAAAATTCGTTGGAAATTTTGTCGGAAAAAATCAGTTTTTTTGTAGTGTAACTTTATTCCAATGTGCTTGAACATATGAATTTCATGACAAAAAAAAGTTATTAAAAAACCCAAAATATATACCTTAGTATTACCATTTGAGACCACTTCACATCTTCAGATAGTTATCCTGCAGTCCTTATTACGAAAATGTCATTTATCTTCCAAAAATGCCCACTCCTAAATCCTAAATTCGCATGCCCACTCCAAAACGAACAGAAAAATAAAACATCAAACCATCGAATCCTAAAAAAATGCTAGAATGACGTGAACATTTTTAAAGAATATTTTAATAATTTTTTAATATTTATAAATTTTTTTGTTCTTTTATTTTCTTTTATTATTTCTTTTTTTCCTTCATTTTGGCCAGTAGGGGTCACTAGCCTCGTGGGCCATAGGCGAGGCCATCATGGCCTCACCGGCAGCGAGCGAGGGTGTGAAGGCTCTCACCCTCGCCGACAAAATTGAAGGAAAGAAAAAAAAAAGAAAAGAACAAAAAAATTATAAATAATTTATAAAATTAATAAAATATTATTTAGAAAAAGCCCACGCTAGCTCTATCCATATCACGTAGAACAGCTGGCATTCACGTCAATGATGTCCGATTTAAATTAGTCGGATAAATTGAATTGATACAAATACAATAAGATTTAAGACTAAATTGATCTAATTAAAATATTTATGATTAAATTAATATAAATATAATACATTTAAAATTTTTTTATTATTATTTTTGTACTTTTCCTGCATGCGAGTGTCCGGAACCTCAAGTAGCACGTTACTTTGTGGTGTTAGGCAAGCAATGAGTCAGTGACCCCACCCCCTTACCTGCACTGACACTGACAGTACAGCCATTATGAATCATCATCTCCTCTCGTCAATTCACGTCCACAGAGGGTATAACATATATTCGTTGGGTTAGTTGAAGTGGTTTCTGATTCTGCTCGGTATTATGCATGTCCATTGTCCATGCAAAGAAAAAAGAGTAGGTTATGATGGACTACAAATAGGAGCTAGTGTATCAAATCCAGGAGAAGTAAAACTGTCCCAGCTACACAAGGCCCCACGCACGGGAGACCTTTCGTTTGGCTCGAATCTTCCACTATGGATTTACTTATATTTCATCACTTAACACACCTCACA
Organism: Syzygium jambos; assembly: GCA_031216235.1. Lineage (NCBI taxonomy): Eukaryota > Viridiplantae > Streptophyta > Magnoliopsida > Myrtales > Myrtaceae > Syzygium > Syzygium jambos. The sequence goes on along the minus strand of CM062229.1, from coordinate 31,473,838 downwards.
CTCGTCTCATCTGATGCTCATACGTACGTGTCAAAGAACAGGAATTAGTCGAAAGACCTTTTGCGTACGTAGGCTATTCAGAAGGAGCCTGGCAGATGCTGGCATGTCACCGCAGGGAGGATGAGGAGGATGGTGGGAAAGGACAATGAGAGCTGCACGCCCCGGAACATGTCATCAAATTGACGACTAGAGATGAGAAGAAGAAGAGTAAGACTAAGGACAACAAGATAAAGGAGGGGGTCTTGGAGAAGCTGAGGGCGACGGAGGGTGTCTCTGTCTCATAGGAGGTGGTGGAGAGGGTCGGTGCATTGGAGTCGCTGCACTAGGGGTGAGCAACTTAAATCGGCCAAACCGGGACCGGACTGACGGGTTTGGTCTAGTTCTTAAGACTATCGGTCCGGTTTCCAGTTCCTAAAAGCGGAACCGGTTTCTGGGCGATCCGATTCCCGATTCCAAGAGGGAACTAGACTAACCGGACTGGACCGACTATTTAATATATATTTTTTATTTTTTCTTTAAAAAAATTAATAAAATGTGAACTAAACTCTAAGTGAACTTCATTATCATAAATTCATTAATAAAAATGAGTAAAATGTGAATAAACCTTGAGTGAACTTCATTGACATAAATTTATTGACAAAAATTAGTAAAATGTAAACCAAACCTTAAGTGTTTAACCAAAAAAAAAAATTAAACTCTAAGTGACTGGTTCCATTGGACCGGACTGGAATTAGACCGGACTGGCAGTCCGGTCCGGTCCGCTATTCCTAAAATTGGGAATCGGTTCTCTTGGTCGGGTTCCTAGTTCTACCTTGAAACAGGATCGGACCGGGAACCGATCACCCCTATGCTGCACTGACTAAAGCAGCTTTTGGTGGACATCTTCCCCATCCTCTCCCCTGCCGCCGCCTCTCGCCTGGTGGATGATGCTGCCGATGAGGTTGCGGCTCTCTCCTCTTCCTCCTACCCTCCCTCCAAGCTTTGATCACTGTCTACTTCCTTGCGGCCTTTCTACTTGCCATATATTCCCTTCTCTCTTTTTAATTGCTTTTCTTTTCCCTTTCCAAATGAAGGTTTATCTTATCTTCGTATCCCCTTTTATGGCTTCTTTGGTAACTTATCTTTTGCTTCATTCACATTACGACCATTGTTGTTAAATAGATTTTTTTTTTAGGGAATCAATAGTTCAAATCTATGAATGGATCAAGAATCGAATTGTCCTAAAATTAATTCATAATTATGCACAATTTCTATTTGGTAATCTGTCTTTTGCTACATTCACAATACGACCACGACCGCTGTTGTTAAATCGACTTTGTTTAGGGAATCAATAGTTTAAATCTATGAATGGATCGAGAATCGAATTGCCATAAAATTAAAACATAATTATGCACAATTTTCTATTTGGTGACTTGTCTGGAACCTAAGAACCGAGCCGTGGGAACCTTCCATGTTCCAAGGTATATAAAATATGTTGGAAATATGATTTTACATTGTTGGAGATATGATTTGATTTTGATTGTATTGCCGACCTCGATTACGGACAAATTAATCCAAAGGATCCGTAATTGGTTTGGTAAATATGAAGTTGTGATCCTTGTATATTATTTCCTGTTTTTTTTCTCATTTTTTACGGTATAAATAGATCAATGTAAATGTATACAAATCATATTAATTCAATACATTTTTTTCCCCAATTTCCTTTTGGTTTTTGTCATGGTATCAAAGCCACTCTTCCTGGCCTAGCTTTCGTGAAACCCACCCTTGAATTGCCTCCAATTTTTTCTAATTTGTTATTATGAATCAAGCTCTTCCAAAACAAATCAACACCCGTATAGGAATTTAATTTAGAGATACCATGGCCAAGAACAAGAACACGGTTACCAGAGAAAATTCTTCAACGGAGGAAACTCCAAAGCCACCTTATAATAGAGTCTTGGATCACATTGATCAATGATCCACGGCACAAGACCCTGTTGATCCTGCTCTTGCTCCAATTCACGTCTCCAGCCCGATCCAGTGGCCATCAGTCCACTGGTTTCTAGTTCAAGGTCCATGGGCTCTCGGGCCAAACTAGTCATGGGCTCAATACGACACATCTGGAGAAGAAGCATCCCCGAATCTTGGAGCCCAGCCCATTGAAGGTGGGCCAATTTCTTTCAACGCAGAAGCCAACCTAAACGCAGGGATGGGCTGGACACTACAAAAAAACTGCTTTTTTCCGACAAAATTTCCAACGAAAAATTTGGAAAAATTCGTTGGAAAACGAATTTCCAACGAATTTTCCAACGAAAAAAAATTCGTTGGTAATAGGTCGTTGGAAATTTTTCCAACGAAAAATTTCAATTTTCGTTGGAAATTTGCGACGAATTTTATTTCGTTGGAAAATTCGTTGGAAAACTCGTGGCTAAATTCGTTGGAAAAATTACAAAAAAAAATTTTTTGGTCGAAAAATCGTGGAAATTTTTTTTCCAACGAAAAATTTTTCTTTGGAAAAATTACAAAAAAAAATTTTTTTGTCGAAAAATCGTGGAAATTTTTTTCCAGCGAAATTTTTTTTTTCGAATTTTTTTTTCGGAAATTTTATTCAAAAAAATCGCCATCGCCGCCGGTGAGGGCCAGCCTCGTCGCCGGCGAGGGCCGAGCTCACCGGCCATGGCGAGCTCGGCCCTCGCCATGGCCGGCGAGGGCCAGCCTCGTCGCCGGCAAGGGCCGAGCTCGCCCAGATCTGGGCGAGCTCGGCCCGCGCCGGCGACGAGCTCGAGCTCGCCCAGATCTGGGCGAGCTCGACCCTCGCCGGCGACGAGGCTTGGTGGCGTCGGGGGCGTCGGGGGCGGCCCATGGGGGCCTCGGGGGCGTCGGGAGCGTTGGGGGCATCGGGGGTGTCGGGGGCGGCCCTGGATGGCGGCGGCGCCGCCTTTGGGGAGGCAGTTGACGTCGCGGAGGAGGAGGGGGGGCGGCGGAGTCTTGGTGTCCATGGCGCCGGAGCCGGAGCCGGAGCCGGAGCGGGAGCCGGAGGAGGAGGGGGCGCAGCGGGGGAGGAGGCGGAGAGACAGAGAGAGAAGGAGAGACAGAGAGAGATCTCAGGCGGAGAGACAGAGAGAGAAGGAGAGACAGAGAGAGATCTCAGGCGACCACCAAGCAGAGTCGTTCGAGCAACGCCCCGCCACACCGCGATCGCCGGTGGTCGGCGGCGGGATGGCGGCGTCGTCCGCGCCTTTGGGGAGGGCGAAGGAGAAGGGGCAGCGGGGGAGGAGGCGGAGGGGGAGACAGAGGGAGAAGAGAGAGAGAGAGAGAGAGAGAGAGAGAGAGAGAGAGAGAGAGAGAGAGAGAGAGAGAGAGAGAGAGAGAGAGAGAATGAATTTTGAAATTGACCGAGCGCGAAAATGTAGTAGGGTTTTTCGTTGCAAAATTCGTTGGAAAATTGTACACACTAAAATAATTGCCGGAAAATTGAAATTCGTTGGAAAATTCGTTGGAAATTTCCAACGAAAATGTTTTCGTTGGAAATTTCCAACGAATTTTCCAACGAAAATTGTACACACTAAAATAATTTCCCGGAAAATTGAAATTCGTTGAAAAATTCGTTGGAAATTTCCAACGAATTTTTTTTCGTTGGAATTTTCCAACGAATTTTCCAACGAAAATTGTACACTATGAAAAAATTGCCGAAAAATTGAAATTCGTTGGAAATTTCGTTGGAAATTTCCAACGAATTTTCCAACGAATATAAAAAATGCCGAATAAAATCAATTTTTTTAAAATCGTTGGAAAATTCGTTGGAAATTTCGTTGGAAATTTCCAACGAATTTTCCAACGAATATAAAAAATGTCGAATAAAATCAATTTTTTTAAAATCGTTAGAAAATTCGTTGGAAATTTCCAACGAAAAATTTTTCGTTGGAAATTTCCAACGAATTTTCCAACGAAAATTGTACACTATGAAAAAATTGCCGAAAAATTGAAATTCGTTGGAAATTTCGTTGGAAATTTCCAACGAATTTTCCAACGAATATAAAAAATGCCAAATAAAATCATTTTTTTTCAAATCGTTGGAAAATTTGTTGGAAATTTCCAACGAAAATTGTACACTATGAAAAAATTGTCGAAAAATTGAAATTCATTGGAAATTTCGTTGGAAATTTCCAACGAATTTTTCAACGAATATAAAAAATGCCAAATAAAATCAATTTTTTTTTAAATCGTTGGAAAATTCGTTGGAAATTTCCAACGAAAATTGTACACTATGAAAAAATTGTCGAAAAATTGAAATTCGTTGGAAATTTCGTTGGAAATTTCCAACGAATTTTCCAACGAATATAAAATGCCGAATAAAATCACTTTTTTTTTAAATCGTCGCAAAATTCGTTGGAAATTTCCAACGAAAAATTTTTCGTTGGAAATTTCCAACGAATTTTGCGACGAAAATTTTTCGTTGGAAATTTCCAACGAATTTTGCGACGAAAACATTTTCGTTGGAAATTTCCAACGAATTTTGCCATTCATTGGAAAATTTGTCGCAAATTTGCGACAAAAATATTTCGTTGGAAAATTTTCGTGGCAAAAATCCCTTTTTTTTGTAGTGGGACGAGTCTGGGCCATAGACCCGAATTCATTCCACCGGGTCTAGGGATAAATTCCTACCCGAATCTAGGACCCGGTCTAATGCCCTATGCAGTTCCAATCAGCAGTGGCCACCCCGAGCCCGGCGAACCCCTTTACACATAGTCGGCCGACGGGCTAGAATCGTGCCTCATCAGCTTACAACTTGCCGGACCTGAAAACTACAGTACCTTGGCTTGGGACTTCTGGCAGGCCTTGGTTACCAAGGACAAAGATGGGTTCCTTGACAAAACTGTGCCCTTCTCGTCCGACGACCGCTTGCGTTGGCACTGGCGCAAATGCAACCAGCTCGTGTGCACATGGATTTGAAATTGCTTGGCCCCTATGGTTGCCGCCAGACTCCCACCGACTAAAGATGTGAAGATAATCAGGGACAATATCCATGAAATGTATGGAAAATTAGACCGAGCCAAAATCTTCTCACTCACCCAGATCTTGTTAGAGTCGAAGCAAGGGAACCTATCGATTACGACCTGCTTCAACTGACTCTCGGCTCTGTGGAACAAGCTCGAAGCAGCCAAAATCTTCTCACTCACCGACGAAACGCTCCGGCGATATAGAGCAATGCGAGAAAGGGAGAAGGCTACAAGATTTCTAGCGATTTTAAATGAAAATTACTCACATTTTAGGTCGCAAATCCTTGCGATAGAACTTGCGCCGCCGCTGCCAGTTGGCCGTCCAAGAGGAGAGCCACCACATAGCTACAACCGAGTGTGCAAGGGTGAGTGAAGGCATCACCCTCGCCGCTTTCTCATCTAGCTTTGCTCCGACCGAATCGACGAATGGAGCCCCCACCGGAAGTCGCGGATCTCTGGGGAACTTAGGAACTCGAAGACTGGTTGTGCCCAAAGAAAATGAAGGAAACCCTAGGGTTTCTCAAATGGACGGCTATGATCAATGCGTGGGATTGAGTGGCTCTTATTTAGCCATCAAATCAACCGAATCTAACGGCTATCAATAGGCCACATCGGCGCCGGCTTATAAGGGATCCTATGTCTGATGAAGTGCCACGTCATCAGAGATGGTTAGTGAGCAAACCTCTAAATTCAAAAATAAATATTGTGAGTATTGCAAGCGCCTATACCATACTATTGATACACGCTAGAAATTACGTGGCAAACCAAATGATAAAGACAAAAAAGAGAGAATTTTCTACTTATCAGGTTTCCGCACAAAGAATTGATGGGGCATGTGAAACAATTACTCAAGATTAGTATCAGAATATTATGAAAATTCTGAGTCAACTAAAGAACAGTGACAAAAATGACCATACGACTGGCAAACTGATAGGCTTGGGTAATGTTGCACAAGGACTATATTTATGGATTGATTCTCCAAGAGATTTAGATTCATTGAATAAGGGCATTTCTTGTAATGCTACTATTCGTAATAAAAATCTCCTTTTTCATCAACGTTTGGGTCATAGTTCACATTTTCCTCATCCAAAATGTCCAATATGTCCTTTAGCTAAACAGTCTCGAGTATCTTTTCCAATTTGTACCTTTCGAGCTAACGGTGCTTTTTCGTTACTCCATATGGACATCTGGGGTCTTTATCATACCCATCATCGTGATGGATCCCGATTTTTTCTCATAATTGTGGATGATTATACACGTGCCGCTTGGTTCTTCCTTATGCAATCCAAAAGCCAAACCTTTTCTCGTTTGTCGAATTTCCTTTCTATGATTAGAAATTAATTTGAAAAACCTATCCAAAAAATTTGTACAAATAATGGGCATGAATTCTTTATGTATGATTGCATATCATTTCTATCTTTGCATGGGATACTTCATGAAAGTTCTTGCACCTATACTCCACAACAAATGGAATTGTTGAGCGCAAGCATAGACCATTTTTTGGAAGTAACCCGAGCATTAAAATACCAAGCTTCCATTCTGAAAAATTTTTGGGGAGATTGTGTGATCATGGTAGCCTATTTGATTAATCGCATGCTAATTCGAATTCTTGAAGGTCAAACCCATTCTAAGATGCTTTACGGGAAAAAGCCAAAAATTGATCATCTTAAAGTATTTGGTTGTTTATGTTATGCAACGACAGTGGACCCTCAAGATAAAATAGATCCCTGTGCCACTCAATGTATTTTCATGGGATATCCTTCTCTTCAGAAAGGATACCGACTTATGGAGATCTCTACAGGGCAGTTCTTTATAAGTAGGGATGTTATATTTCATGAGGATGTATTCCCTTTTCAGAAAAAGATATCTTTATCCTCCTCATCATCCGACCATTGTCAATTTTTATCCGATGATGATTTATTCATAACTCCTCAATATGTTATCGTCGCACTAGAAGTGTCTATGCTAGTTATGAGAGAATCTTTGAGTCAAGTAGATTAATCACCATTATTATCTGAGGATATTCATTCACCAATTGTGGCTTCATCTCCACCACAGCTTGCTTAGGAATCCTCCTCAATACCTGAACAAGTACCAACTGAGCAACCTTGACGTTCTAGACTCAATATTTGTCCACCTACATGGACCAAAGACTACATATGCTCTACATTGAGTTCTCTTGGTACACAATATCGTCTATCTTCGTATGTCTCATTTAGTCGACTCTCACCAAAACATATGTGTTGTATCAGTCTCATTTTAGAAGAACAGGAGCCATCTTCATATAATGAAGCAGCACATGATCTTCGATGGTAACATGCAATGGCAGCTGAACTCGACGCCCTCATGGAAAATCACACTTAGGATATTGTTTCATTATCCCCACATCAAAAGCCGATTGGTTGTAAATAGGTATACAAAATCAAATTCAAGGCAGATGGTTCTATTGAACGACACGAGGGTCGTTTGGTAGCTAAATGATTTACACAATAAGAAGGTTTTGATTATCATGAAACCTTTTCTCCTGTTGCCAAAGAGCTAACTGTTCATTCTTTCTTGTCCTTTGCCGCTATTCGTAATTAGCCATTGCATCATATGGATGTGCACAATGCATTTCTTCATGGAGATCTAGATGAAGAAATTTATATTGAACTTCCATAGGATTTACATAAGCAGGGGGAGTATTGAGTATGTCATCTCCGTAAATTCCTATATGGGGTTAAACAGGCTTCTAGGCAATGGTATGCCAAGTTCATTGCTACACTAACAAATGCAATTTTTCAGCATTCCAAACATGATTATGCCCTATTCACATGGGCTGCAGGTACTTCATCAATTTATTTGCTGGTATATGTTGATGATATACTTATCACGGGGAATAATGACTCTCATATTGCGAAATTCAAAGAATATTTGCATTCAACTTTCCACATTAAGGATTTGGGACCTCTCAAATATTTTCTTGAGATTGAAATTGCTCAATCTCATAAAGGAATCGACCTTAGTCAGCGAAAATTCATCTTGGAAATTGTTTCAAAAGCAGGAATGTCAGGATGTAAACTAGTTGTTATACTAATTGAATAAAATGCCAAGCTGACGACACATGAATATAATATGAGTTCATCTTCATCTATCAAGGATCCATTACTTAAGGATCCATCAGCATATTAGCAGCTTGTTGGAAAATTAATATATCCTACCATGACAAGACTTGACATATGTTATGCAATGCAAATACTTAGCCAATTCATACATAGCCTGAAACAATCTCATATGAACGCAGCATTAAAGGTTGTAAAATATTTGAAGGGATGCCCAAGACTTGATATATTCTTGTCTCGTGACTGCAACATGAAGACGACAGCTTATTATGACATAGACTATGCTACTTGCCCAATGACCAGGAGATCCATCACTAGTTTTTACATCAAATTGGAAAGATCATTAATTTCATGGAAAACAAAGAAATAGTCAACAATATCATTATCATCAACCGAATCAGAGTATTGAGCCATGGAAAAAACTGTTTGCGAAATAGTTTGGCTACAAGTACTACTTTCAGACCTTGGAGTGCAAGTTGATGGATCAAGTGAATTGTTTTGTGACAATGATGCTGCACTCAAACTAGCGGCAAATCCAGTCTTCCATGAGAGAATAAAACATATAGAAGTTGATTGTCATTTTGTTCAGGACAAGATTCGAGAAAGGATCCTTGTGACAAAAGGAATTGGAACTGTGGAACAGCCTGTAGACATCTTCACTAAGCCACTATGTTAAAGACAACATACATACCTACTGAGCAAGCTAGGTGTTCTCGACATATATAGGCTACCGGTTTGAGGTGGAGTGTTAGAAATATGATTTGATATTGTTAGAGATATGATTTGATTCTGATTGTATCGCCGATCTTGATTATGGACTAATTGATCCAAAGGATCCGTAATTAGTTTGGTAAATAGGAAGTTGTGATCCTTGTATATTATTTCTTGTTTTTTTTCTCATTTTTTTACATTATAAATAGATCAATGTACATGTATACAAATCATATCAATACAATACAATTTTTCTCCAATTTCCTTTCGATTTCTGTTAGCATAAGTTCTAGGTTCCAAAAATTAGGGAATTTATTTCGACAAGCAGGTCTAGGTTCCACGTAGAATCTGTAACCTAGAACAAGTTTTTATGTTTTTTTTATCTGTGTCTTCACGCAACCTTGTTGTATTCTATGGCTTCAAATGATGAGTATATATTCTAAAATTGCTAATCTAAGCTTGGATTTTATGACTGAGACTATTTCTCGTGTGTCTAAATATGTTGTATTCAGTACATTGTAGCAGTAAGCGGTTGTCATAAAATGTCATGGTCATAAAATGTGATGTTTAATTATAATCGTTCAATTAATAATATATGTGGAACCTAATAGACCTTGGAACCGACCCTAGAACCTATGACAGGGAAGGTTCTAGGTTTAGGGGTATGCAGGGTAGGTTCCATGTTCTAAAAAATAAGGAACCTGTTTCAATGAGTAGGCTCTAGGTTCTAGATGGAACCTATACGAAACCTGAAACTGCTCACTCCTAACAACCATTGTTGTTAAATCGATTTTGTTTAGGGAATCAATAGTTTAAATCTATGAATGGATGGAGAATCGAATTGTCCTAAAATTAATTCATAATTATGTACAATTTCTATTTAAAGTAATATAAGTCACAAAAATCTTGCATAAGAATTATAATTCAGGGAAAAGAAATTTCAGTTTCGATTACACGTTCTCATTCTTATGCAGAAGAAGATACAATTTCATTTTTTTTTCATATGAAAATTACATTCAAATATCAATCATAAATATTTTATCTGTCTGGCCTCTTAAGATAGAAGTTCTCCATGAGGCACAGAACAATAAGATTATTTTAGGATATAAATCAATTAGTTAAAAACTATATTTTTAGTGTTTTCTCTAGCTTGCTTGGCTGCTTTTAAGTTGCGATAAATACCTCGTACACATAAAATATGATAAAGTGATATAATCCAATGGATAAACATAATAAAAAAAATGAATCATTGATAGTAACTTTTTAAATCATAGATTGGTTAGTGAATTTGCTTGCTAATTAGAATATTAACGATGTGCGTAATTTATCTGTAGTGTTAAAGCCTCGAGTCGAATCAAATTATACTATTTTAGTAATTACAATTATCATAGCACACTTTTTTGCTTCCTCAACTAGGCTAATGATTGGATGTTTTTGAGATAATTGTCCAAAATGTCAGAAATCTAATGTACATCAGTCAATTCAGTCCTAGGCTTTCAATTTAACTAATTTAGTTATAAACTTTTTCAACGAATTGCTAATGTAGTCCTTTCGACCAGTTTACGTGGCAGTGTAGTCTACACCAGTCGTTCTAGATGGCACGATTGGTGATTGATCATATCACAAATCTGATCTAATCAGTTCTATGCTACATATGTATCGGGCTTGTCTTTAGAGTATTAAATTTTAAACCTGTCTATTGATTCATAATTGGAGGGGTCCACCCGCCCATTTATTGTTGGTGCTTTAATTTTCTTAGCAATTCCTATCAACATCAGTCCGCCCAATCCATGATTGAAATGGAATCTGGGGACTTGCATTAACATCACGTAAAAAGCATAAGTTAAATTAAAGTCACCCGAATTTGATGTCCACAAGTTCCGGCGGTTCAGGATACGATAACTTTTGTTAATCGATACTCAATAACAAGTCCAATTGATTCACTCCACTTGAGATAGAAAACAAACCATGGTTGATGGGTGAAGTAGTCTACTTATTCTGACTGATACTTATTTAGACTTTTAGAGATGTTATTATGATCAAGTAAAAGCGATATATCGAAAATCACTCCGCATTCTAGTAAAGTTTTATATTCAACAAGGATGACTGCTTTCATGCGATAATTATAGGCACAAGGGAATATTCAGCATGCATGCACGGACCACGCGAAAAGCGAATAAAAAGAACAGATGATTTCAGAATTTTACAATTACAAAATGCCAAGGTCAAAGTTACGGATACTTTTAACATTTAGATTTGCGTGTTTAGCAATAACATTGCATTTTTTTTCTTTTACGTGAGCTAATACATTAAATGAACTAATCGATCTCCTCCCCCAATTAATTAAAGTAGGCGTGGGAAATGCTTGCCCAATTATCAAGGAATAGTTTAAATCAACAATGCTGTTGAAAATATTGCAAGTAGCCTGACAGCATCATTTTCTTCCTGTGGCCGAATCACAGCAAAAAGAAAAGATTCAGCACACGTGGAACCCGAGAGAGCGTAGTTACATGAATTAACCACTGGCGAAAAGGAAAAGCAAAATCAAAATTGTCGCGGTCTCACTCTTCTTCACAAAAAAAGGAAAAACGAAACCATATAACTTCGTCACACAAGATCTCAACCTTGAATAGGTGAAATTAGATCGACATTAAACGCTCCTCGGCATGATTTAGCTAGACCTAGCGAAGTCACATTTCTGTTGACATTCACTTGCTAACTGTAGTGAAGTGATTGGTTAATTATTGGATTAATATCACGAAAAACACCAAACTAGTACGCCTGTGATAATTTTACGTCAAACTAATTTTTTTACCACAAAAAATCACAAACTTGTACACCTGTGATAAATTTACCCTCAATTTATTTTCGTTAAATTTTACTGTCAAATTTCTTTTTTAAATAACACACGACAGTTAACTGATGTACCCGTTTTATGTTTTACCCTCTATTTGTCATAGGTGTACGAGTTTATGATTTTTTTGTGACATTAATTCAATTTAACGGAAACTAAAAGAGGGTAAATTTGTCACAAATATATCAATTTGAGATTTTTGATAGTCAAAATATTAGTTTGGGGTAAATTTATCACATGTGTATTTCAATTTAAGGTTTTTTGTAATTAAAAAAATAATTTAGGATAAAATTATCATATGTGTACCAGTTTAGAATTTTTCATGATATTAACCCTTAACTTTCAGGTGCCGTTCATTTAAAGCTCATCTGTTTTGCAGATCAGATACAATCGACATTCTGACCAAGGCACAGTCACCTAGTCATTTGCTAAACATCCTCTCTAAACTTGCTTCAACCATACACGTCTGCCTTCGGCTCGATGGACACAGTCAAGTCACAATCGCGACGTGTTTGGGTGTAGGATTACCGTATCATCTCGTGTATGTTTAAACTGAGTATGACATGATCTGTGTCTATCATATAAACAACCTACCATCAAGTGAAAGCGCGTCCTGCAACTTCCTGCGTGCACTTCACCATATACATACAACAAGGAAGAGCGATTACAGGCCATTATCGATTGTAACCAGCACATTATAATGACCGCATAAGCATAACCAAAGCTCATTCTTCCCAGCAAGAGACGTAACCACATGGGAATTTCTCAGCAAGGTCATTTGTATAAACTACCTGCGATATCACATCGGCATGCCATTCCAAGAGATGAAATTGGAAGAGATTATTCTGCAGTTGTCTTTTTCTTATTACATAGTTATTATGTACCTGCCTGTCCTTGCAGGTAGTTAGACACGTCAGGAGATCCACACAAATAAGTCTAAGCAGACGCATACAGCAAGCCATATTTACGAGCACTCCTTCATGATTCAAGCAGCGCAGTCGTTGGAAAATTAAATCCAAACAGGGCCGTGATATCTGATATTCCATCATCACCTAATAACCGCCCTGTATGTAAGCATTCAAGCGGTCCAACTCCTCACGATGCTCACTGACAACAGCACGAACCACATCTCCAATGGAAACCATGCCCATCATCCCAGCTTCGTTGATCACTGGAATGTGCCTGATGCGGTTATCTGTCAACCACCATCCGTCTCAACTTAGTATTTAAGAGTAATCAATAACTCAACTAGGTCTTTACCAAAAAAAAAAAAATAACTCAACTAGGTCAATTAAAATTTCTGACAATTAAGCATTGGAAGAGCAATGACAAAATTGTAGGCAATGAAATAAATCTAGGGTTCTTCCACCATCATATTTGATGAAGCATGCAACGCTTGAAATGGTGCCATTAATAACCACATCAGCGATAGCGACAAACATATGCACGTTACTACCAAAATCAACAATACCAGTCATCAGCTGCATTGCCTTCAGAACCTTTGTGTCAGGTGTAACCGTGATCAGCTTGTTCTGCAAGACAAATAAAAAAAGCAGATTGTAGCTTTGCATTCAGTAGTAGCAATCTCAACCTGCAGCATCAGCTCCTACAAGAGAGATGCTGTAATTACCTCCTCAGTCATGATGTCTCCAACCTTGGTTGATTTTGATGATCTTCCCTGTACGATGATCTTCCTGAGATAATCTCAAAACGGACCAAGTAATGGACAAAAAATGCTGTACAGGTATGGACCCCTGAATTGATTGAAATATAAGGGTGCCATGCTTTACTACCAATACACAATACAGATAAGAACACATGTAACATCATAGCAAGGAGTTGCTCATTTTAAAAGTTTTCTCAGCAAAATCCCCTGCAAGTCATCAATGGGGGAATCACACCTAGCTATTTCGTTTAAATCGCAATTCTACTAAATGGAATAACTTCAGAATGTATCATCACGCACGAATGTCAATGGCATATCCTAATCAATCACTCTCCTATTGGCAAAAGTAAAATATCTCAACCACTTCATTAGGGCAGTCAACACATGACCAGCAAGATAAGGGTTTACCCTACAGTCTTTTTAGCGGAATAAATTGTTATGAGATTGCAGAAAAACAATTAAAATTCATCTACTGATGATGCCTATGACTAGCCAAGATGAGGGTTTCCCCTACAATATGTGTACTTCGAATCAGGATACGATCAATCTATACATACCACACATACTTCCACACAATTGCATAGTCCTCTCATTCTTTCATGAAATTATGATGCTGAAAAGTGAAAAGCCAATCAGTCAAGAACCTTAAGTGAATGCAGATGAATGAAACTATAAGTTAGAACTGACTCGTAAAAGATCAAAAATTTCCCTTGTGCTTGCCCCTTTCTAACCCATGATTTATTTCAATGACGTATAGCATCAAAGAGGCAATTTCATGCCTTTCTCATGCTACATTAGTAAAAAACAGGGCAACAACAATGCCAGAGTATTTTGATCAGTTGTTTTCCGGAAAACATGCATCTTAAATTACACTGATCTTTGTAAACTATGTTTCATTAGAATGAATCAAAGACACTTTTCTAACCTGAAATAGTTCGGAACTTTGAAACTCCCATTTGCATCACTTTGACCTAAACTGCTTAGTCATTGTTTCAATGACTATGCATCCCACCATTCAAAAATATTTCAGATTCTTGTTTTGATGTTTATAATACTTAGAATTTTAAATTCTTATATAAGCCAAAAGAGTAGAACTTCCTATGACCAAGAATGGTTCAATGACTAACATTCATGTCATATAGGTTATTACAAATGCAATAATTGAAATTTTTTACCTCTCTCTGTAATGATTCCTGCAATTGATTTCTGTTCTCCGGGCTTCACAACAACCAAGGCCCCGACATTATGTTGTGTCATCTATACGGACAGTAACAGATGTGGTCCACATGTAGATATTTATTAAACAATAATACCGGTCTTACCAATACTAATGGCGCAATTTACCGGGGAATACATACCGACTTGACAGCATCATACACAGTCTCATCTGTAGTGCACCAAAACCAGGAGCCATCTGCACTTTTTACCTTTGGCCTTCAGTACATCAGCAATCGTTGTGCTTTCAAAGCCATGCTCTTCGATTCGTGCAGACGAAACAGACATGAAGCGTGAAAATGAAACAGTCTGAGGATTTGCCAGACGGATGTGTTTCAGAACTGCACTTTTGATCAAGCTTGCTTTCAGTGAAAGCGATTGAATTCCTTGCATTTCTGCAGTCAAAACTATTTCTTTGTAAGTTTAGACGGCAAAAACAAAGTGTGCTGCTAGTACCAATGAGAGAATAATGTGCAGTACTAGAAATGTTTTTCCTTAAAAGAATGAGCTTGGCCTTGGTAAAAGTAGATGATCCACAGTGTCAAAACTTAAACTGCTGTGGAAAATTATTGCTATCAATTAAAATCATGGATCTGCATTCTGACCTGCTGAAAAATCTCCGGCCTTTTCAGTCTAGAACTAACCTAACAATTTGCTTTCACTCCACAATAACAAGCAAGGATCTGAAAATCTGTATTGATCAATTCCAATCAAGACATTCCTGCTTCAACCAAATGTCATGTTCTCCTATATTCTGATCAACCCTAAGCAAATGCCTTGTCTAACCAGAGTCTCCGTCCCCAAAGGATAATGATGCAGCCCACAAGAGTAAACATATCAGTATTTGTCATAATATTTTCACTGGTGTCAAGTTCTTGTGAAGTAAATCATTGCATTAATTTGCAACTTAAATCAATGCCCATCTGTGTTTCGAGAGAGGATATATCAGAGTTATGAATTCAAAAAGAAGGCACCAAGGCAATTCACTCCTTTGCCTAGACCTTTATTCAAGTTGCTGCCTATGTTATTAAGAAAGGGAATGATAGCCAAAGAAGTACCTCAGGATAATTCTCCAAAATTCCCTAGGTTCAACTTATCGAAGTCTTTCGAGTTCCATAGAGGCGAGAAGGGTTATAATGTAGATAACTACTTCACTCTCAAGAACAAAGTTCAGAATTTACTTGACAAGGGCATTTTATCCTTCAAGGATCCACTCTCTAATATCCAACAAAATCTGTTGCCTAATCATGCTGAGAACGTCAACATGGTTATGGAGAAGGGTAATGAGGGTAAGCAAACCTTTAAGGTAGATGTTCATGAACTGTACGAGCTATTAATGTCAGCTGGACACATTGAAGAAGTAGAAGATATTTCGATGGAAGATAAGTTGAAATGTATTACCCAGATGGTAGACATGGGTATAATCTACAGTTTGAAAGAAGATAGTATGATGGCTCTAGTGGCTGTCATTGACTCGTTTTGTGAGAAGGAGTCGGAGGAGATACCTGTTGAGCTTACAAAAACTAACGAGCTGATTAATGATGGCGTGTCGGAGAGTCTAATTGTGATCGATAGTGAAGGAGAGAACACGTATGACGATCTTGGGCCTTAAGCTAGCAATGTCAATTGGAATCATGAGTTCATAAAGCTCGCTTACGAGAATGGGGAAGTGGTTGACACACTAGGTCAACCTAGCGGCAAATTCGACTATTTTGTGAAATATTCACCCCCATCAAGTTTTTTCATCGATCCCAAAGATGTTGTTCCTTATGGATGGGGAGGTATAGACGACCCACTTAAGCTCGAGGAGGAGATGATTAGCATGATTACTCCTGTGGTGATTGACTTATCGGCAAAAGGACACTATAAGTGCCATAACTTGTGTACGGCGCTCACTTTGGTGCCATAACTTTTTTTCGGATCACTTTGGTGCCAAGTCGGAGGAAAAACGATCACTTAAGTGTCATAACTTTTTTTTGGATCACTTTAGTGCTAAAATTTTTGAAAAACGATCACTTAAGTGCTAAAATTTTTTAAAAACAATCATATAAGTGCTAAAATTTTTGAAAAACGATCACTTAAGTGCCAATCTCCAACGAGACTCCGGCGAGCCACATCAGCTTCAGAAATTAATAAAAAAAATGCCACGTCAGATTTCCGGCGAAAAATTGTATACGGCACCGGAGTTGGCACTTAAGTGATCGTTTTTCAAAAATTTTAGCACTTAAGTGATTGTTTTTCAAAAATTTTAGCACTAAAGTGATCCAAAAAAAAGTTATGGCACTAAAGTGAGCGCCGTACACAAGTTATGGCACTTGTAGTGTACTTTTGCCTTGACTTATCTATCGAGGAAGATTTATGGATGTTGGATGAGGAAGATGCCGAGCGTGTAATCATCGACCTTATGATCGAAGAGTTCACTACCCTAGAGATCGATGATCGCGTCATGGAACCGATGGCAATTGAACTCCCGCCTGAGGATGAAGAAGACATAATAGTGAAAATGGCCCCTAGTTACGATGCTAAGGCGGTCCCTTAGAGTTACAAGGTGAATGAAATCGATACTATCACTCGCTCTGGTCGATGTTATGATACCTCCAAGGTAGTTGAGAAAGGGCTTTTTCAAATGAAGAGGCCGAACAGTTTTTAGCAATTATTAAGACTAGCGAATTTGATATTGTCAATCAGATGAGGAAGATGCTAGCCTAGATATCACTTATAGATCTTTTCAAATCCTTCGAAAAACATAAAAACGTAGTACTCAATGTTCTAAATGAAGTGTATGTTCCTGAAACTATCAATGACACCTAGTTGAAGGAGTTTATTGGGTCAATCTTGCTAAAAGATCATATTTCTTTCGCCGATGAAGATTTTTCTCTGGAAGGCCGTGACAATACCAAGGCGCTACATATCTCAGTTAAGTGTCGTGACAAAATAGTGGCGAGAATGCTAATTGACAATGGGTCTGCATTAAACATTTTCCCACTTATCACCTTTTGTTGTCTGGGAGAGAATGAAGAGAAAATTTTAGTATCTAAATCTACCGTTCGTGCTTTTGATGGTATGAAGAAGGAACTAATTGGTGAGCTTGAGCTTGAATTACTAATTGGCCTAGTCCTATTTCTGGTCAATTTCCAAGTCCTAGATATTCCTAGTGCCTTCAATTTTCTACTAGGACGACCTTGGATACACATCGCCGGAGCCGTATCCTCAAGCCTACACTAGAAGGTCAAATTCATCATGGATGAGAAGTTAGTAACTATTCATGGATAAATTGATTTTAAGGTCTTTCACGACACTGGAATCAAGCTATCAGACTTTGGAGTTAGTCTCAATGGTCTATGTGCTCGGTGGAACCATCATGTAAGACCCAGTAATGGCTAAGCCTTCAATCATGTTGAGCAAAGTATTGCTAAAAAATGGTCATGTCCCCAGAACCAGCCTGGGACTGCGTGGTCAAGGCATCAAGGAACCCATTCAAGTTTTCAAGTGGCATAAAACGGCAGGCCTAGGTTATCATGGAGGCAATTCTGGTGGCCGAGATAACCATGGAGGATGAGGTGATTTTGAAAGTCGGGCTAATCGTAGAGGTCGGGGTGGTCGTGGAAGCCATACTAACTACAGAGGCCATAGAGGCAATGAAAGCCGTAGTGAAGGCCTAGGTTACCTCCATGGTTAGTATCATGGAGGTAATGGAGGTCGTGAAAATTTATTTGGATTAAAAGAGGGTCAGAAGGGCTTACTTCTTCCAAAGTTGAAGGAAATCTTCTCGGTTCCACCCAAGCTACTTCAAGAAGAGGAGGCCGTTCTTGGTTTAGTTGATTTGTTCGAGGGGGAGTTTGGGAGTTTGCTTATGCTATCATAAAAAATGAAGAGGCCGAGCCTTCTGTTGCCACCGCCAAGCCTTTTGAGTAGGGATGCTACTTTTCTTTCCTATTTCGTCTTGTTTAAGTCTATGTTCATCCCTTCCATGGGAAGTCTATTTAGGTCTTGGTATTGTTTCTCTTTGTAATCAAAGTCTTGGATTGTGAGCCATCGGTCTAAGACCTCGAGTCATGTAAACGGCCTCATCTTGTTAATAAAATCATGATCATGTTTTATTAAGGACGTGTGGAAATACCCAAACCATACTGATGATGATACTTCGAGGCCTGGACTTCCGCACGCTTCCTAGTTTCTAAAATCATTTGCGGATATGGACGTCTAAGGATATAAAGACGGATCCCTCATTTTCAAAATCTCTTTCAAAATGATTTCAAAACACATGCATATCATTAGTTGCAATAACATTTGTCAATTTAATTGCTAACCTTCTTTGTGGCATCTCTAGCATAACATTTCACTTAATTACTAACCTTCTTTATGGCATCTTTGGCATATCATTTCACATCTCTAGCAAAACACATGCATAACATTTGACATAAATATTTAGATTTGGCAATCATGTCGTCTACGTAGACCTCCACCTCCTTATGCATCATGTCATGGAACAGGGTGACCATTGCCCTTTGGTACGTTGCCCTGTCTTTCTTTAAGCCAAAAGGCATTACCTTATAACAGAAGGTCGGAAGACCATCATCAGTCAGATCCCATGCGGAGCGCATTTTAGAAATAGTGGATGATAAGTGGACTATGTACTTCGACAATGCCGTTAACCTGGCTGGTTTTGGAACTGGGGCAATTTTTATCCACCCAACAGGTCAACATCACCCTGTAGCCGCCAAGTTGGTATTCCCTTATACCAACAATATCTCAGAATACGAAGCTTGCATACTTGGATTGCAGTTGGCCGTCGACATGAAAGTTAGGAAACTGCAAGTCTACGGCGATTCTGCCCTCATCATTCTTCATACAGAGGGTCAATAGTAAACCCGTGACCCCAAGTTGATCCCTTACCATAAATTCCTTAAGGAATTAATAAAGGAATTTGAGAAAATTTCTTTTGAATATCTACCTCGATCGCAGAATCAGTTCGTCGATGCCCTAGCCACTTTATCATCAATGCTACAAGTCATAGAAGGGTTAGACATCGAGCCACTGAAAATCGAAATACTGACACATCCAACTTACTGTTGAGCAATCGCGAATGAAATGAGAAGCCGTGGTATCCCGACATCATGAACTATCTTCAAAAGGGTGAATACCCTTATAGAAGTGAATTAGCGGATTAGAAGTACATAAGAAAGCTAGTGTCAAAATTCTTCATTAGTGGCAATACTCTTTACAAGAGGTCTTTTGACTCAATTTTGTTGAAATGCGTCGATGCCAAAGAAGCTAATTAGTTGATAAGAGAAATTCATGAAGGAGAATATGGTCCGCACATGAACAGTCATCTTTTGGCCAGAAAAATCATGAGACTGGATTACTTCTGGATGGCTATAAAGGTTGACTGTATTCAGCATGTTGGTTATTGCCATCAATGCCAAATCTATGCAGATAAAATCAATGTACCGCCAAATGAATTGCGTCAAATGTATGAGCCATGGCCCTTCGCAATGTGGGGAATCGATATGATTGGACCAATTAATCCTAAGGCTTCCAATGGACATCGCTTCATCTTGGTAGCCATCAATTACTTCACCAAGTGGATCGAGGCGAACTTATATGATAATGTCACCGCCAAGAATGTGGCCAAGTTTATTCCACATGACATCATCGCTCGCTACGGAGTCCCGGAGGTGATCATTACTGGCAATAGCTCAAATCTGAACAATAAGGTTGTAGATGACTTACTTGACGAGTTTCATATTCATCACTTGAACTCCTCATCTTACCGTCCACAAATGAATGGAGCTGTAGAAGCAGCCAATAAGAACATAAAGAAGATCTTGTCAAAAACTACTGACAACTATTGAGATTAGCATGAATGGCTGTCTTATGCGTTGATGGCATACCGAACTTAGATCCGCACTTCAACAGGGGTGACTTCTTTTTCGCTCGTTTATGGTATGGAAGCAGTCTTACCCGTAGAAGTCGAAATCCCTTTATTAAGGATTCTCTCACAAGCTGAGCTCTCTGAGGAAGAGTGGACTCAACAGAGATGGGATCAGTTGAATATGATCGATAAGAAGAGACTAAAACCTTTATGCCATGGTTAATGCTACCAAAAGCGAGTTGCAAAATCCTTCAATCGCAAGGTCCGGCCTCGATATTTTAAAGCCGGAGATCTCGTGCTAAGGAGAGTGTTGTCCTCCACACCGGAATTAGGTGGAAAGTTCGCCCCTAATTATGAGGGTCCATATGTCGTTAGAAAAGTGCTACCTACGGGTGCCTTAATTCTTGTAGAAATGGATAGCCAGGAATTGCCAAAGCCTGTAAATGCCGATTCGGTAAAAAAATATTTTCCTTGAATGAAATCTAAGGCCCGGGAGCCATTTTTGATGCAATCCAAATCATTGTAGGTTATTCACATCATGCATATCATGCAGACATGCATACATGTTTACTTTGTAGGTCCCAAACAATCCGCAAATTGATCCATAAACGAATGAACCATCTTGACAAGCATCCAACAAGCCAAATACGAAAAAGGGAGATACCAAGTCATTAAGCCACAAGTAAATACCCTTTTCCTTAATGCCAAAAGAAGGTCGAATGGAAAATTTACTTTGACAAAAAAAAACAACAAAAACAAAAACAAAAACAAAAAAGGGGTTTTTGACATGTTTGAGAAAAGCAAGCATAAAAATTGAAACTGTGAAATCAAACTTTTCGCAAAAATTTTGAATGTTGTCTTAACGCTTGGTGGATCGTTCATTTTGAATCGAAACTCCTCGTGAAGATTAGTCAACTCAAGCGATCTCAGCAAAATAAGAGGAAATATGTTAATCATGCCAAGTGAGAAGCACTTAGAATGAGGAAAGGCAAGTTGTTTCAAACATGTCCTACAAACACTTTGAGAGTTAAGTGTGAAAAGATTGTGTCTTAGGACGAGGGATGCATTCACAAATAGTACGTGGATCAAAGTAAAAAGAGGCATCTCTTTCATTCGTCCTACATACTACAAGTCCCTTTGAGCCTTTATACGTGAAGAGTTTACAAAGTTACCCCTATCATGAACCACCCCACAATAGAGGAAATTTAGAGATTTTGGTGAAGAAGACGGAAAAGATTTCTTTGCTCTTACTTGCATTAATCTTTTTGTGGTAACTTCATGTGAGTCCTTATGAAAGCTTGGAACATCCCAAAATGAGGAAGAGCATTTCTTTCTCTACCCAAACACTCATACCCTTTGCTTAGTCAAGTTGAGCCCGAATTTCCATTCCGAAAGCTCGAATGGCGATTATCTACCCACACTGGGGCAAGGCATATGATTTACCAAGGCGATGGGTGCTTTTGTGACAACGCGTGAAAAAAAAATAAAGAAAAATCTCTCGAAAGCCTTAGGAACTCGAAAGGTTCAAATGAGCAAAGGTCAAAAGAAAGCCGGGGGCATGAAAAAGCAACGTACCTGATAAAAGCAAGGCCAATGGAAAAAAAAGGATTATTGCAAATGCAAAGGTCATTAGAAAAAGAGCACATCCCTTATATTGAAACGATTAGTCAATAGACTTTCGAGACAAGTCAAATTTCAAAAAAGCGAGTGCCTCCGAAAAGATTGGATGATTTGGTAATGATGCCATGATAGTTACCAATTTTTAAACCCCATTCAAAAATTTAAACCTTTCACGACTTTCACTGAATCAACATTACAATCCTTCCCAAAAGTCTCTTCCCAAAGTCAAATATGAACTTCTAAAGAAGCTACCGCTCAAAGAAGTGGAGGTAAATTTATCTTATCTCATCTCAAGGGTTCTTGACTAGTAAACCTAGCGGAGATGCTGATTGACAATTATTGCATTCCTTAGCCGATAATGCTCATCCATTGTTGAAGCCGTGACCAAACCTCTATTACGATCCTTTAAAAGACCTCTTAGGTTAGTCAACGTGTACTTATTGCGAATAATTCTCAACCTTCGACAGTGATCATGTGAGGTATACTGAGTGATCAGACCATTTTTCACATTAATAAATGAGATCAAACAGCCTTCTTGAGGATATGTGAAAAGTCCTTTTCGACTAAAAAGCTCTTGTTTGACATACTTAACAAGAACTCTTCATGGACCAAGGTCCTTTTGACAAAGATTTGTCTTCTAAGGGAGTTTAATGATTAACGATGTTCTCCAAGCCTGATGGCAATTTTGTGATATTGAACGATGCCGAATGTTTACTGGACAATCAAAATCAATTTGAATTGCTTGTACAATCAATACTCTCTCAGTAATTATGTTCTTCGCTATTAGGGAGTTTGTTAAGACACATTTTGTGTAGTGACCACTTCAGTAGCTTGCAAATCGACAAGTGTGGTGAGCTTTAACAGCCCGGAATCATTGTAATATAGTAAATTTTCCTGGTGAAATCGACATGCATCGAGCTTCAACAGTTGCTTGAAACACTTTTTCTACATGGAGCATTACTATGGCTCGTAATATCTCTCTTGACCTATTCATTGTGGAGATTCTTTGCATTTTGATACGAAATATTGTTCCTTCTGGGTTTCATCCCCTTTGCCGTTCATAGGATTTTAGTCCCTAGATGGAATCTTCGACATTCATAGGGTTTTAGTCCCTAGGCGCTCCTTCAAGGCATTATTCATATTGCCGTTCATAGGGTTTTAGTCCCTAGGCGTACTTTCTGGGTTTTAGTCCCTTCGTCATTCATAAGGTTTTATTCCCTAGGCAAAATCTTCATAGGATTGTAATCCCTAGGCATTCCTTCAAGGCGTTGTTCCTATTGTCATTCATAGGATTTTAGTTCCTACGCGGGATCATAGCTGCTCATAGGGTTTTAGTCCCTAAACAGAATCTTCGACATTTACAGGGTTTTAGTCCCTAGGCATTCCTTCTGGATTTTATTCCCTTTGTTGTTCAATAAGGGTTTAGCCCCTAGGCGGAATATTCGACGTTCAGAGGGTTTTAGTCCCTAGGCACTCTTTTAAGGTGTTGTTCCTATTGTCGTTTATAGGGTTTTAGTCCATAGATGGGATCTTAGCAGCTCATAGAGTTTTAATCTCTAGGTGAAATTTTCGACGTTTGCAGGGTTTTAGTCCCTAAATGTCATTTTAGTTTTGCACCCTAAAATATATATATATATTCCAATAACCCTTCATACATCAGCTATTACGCCATTCCATGCCCTCCGCCAATAAAATTTAGGTGTCTTTTATCTTTAAAGAGAACCTCTTTCAGCTCCCCTTCAAAGAGAGGTAGATGTTGACACATAAATTTCGCTTAATCATTTAGGGTCTTATCACATAAAAAATTAGGGTTTAATTTTTTAACCCCTAAAAAATATTTTCATTAAATTGCATGGCATATAGACATTAGACACATTTGCATTACTAGGGCCTATTAAAACAAATTCATATAAAAAATGTCTTCCGGGCCAAGTCAATCGGCCTATTCTTTTTCTTTCCCTTCTTTTTATTTTTTGTGTAGCCCATCTTTGTGTTCTTTTTTTATTTTTCACACGGGTCGGCCCTTTACCCTTCAGCCCGATCCTCGCACTGTTCAACTTCCCCCCTCCCCAGTCAACAATTTTGAGCGTATGGGGGAGGAAGAGAAGAAACAGAATAGAAGCCAGAAGCCGAAACAGAGGCAGAATAGCACAGAAGCCAGAGAGATGGGGCAGCAGCGTGATTTGCAGGTCGGTAGATCGATCGACCACGGCAGGCTGGCGATGGCAGGGGCCATGCACACCTGCCTATTGGTCGGCTTTAAATCGAGGCTGGAGCGAGAGATCGAGGAGAGAGAGAAGACCGAGAGAGGGATTCGAAGGGGAGAGCGAGAGAGCCAGAGAGAGAGAAATCTGAGAGAGAGAGAGAGAGAGAGAGAGAGAGAGAGAGAGAGAGAGAGAGAGAGATCGGCTGCATCCTCCGGCACTTGCTGTGTTGGTGTAACAACTGAGAATCCACACACGCTCTTCCTTCCCCAGCAACGATTTTTGGTAAGCTTAGGTCTGAGTTTTCGCCGATTTATGTTTTGTTTGATTCGGGGTCGGTTTCCTGAGGATCTCGGCTCGTACGCGTGTGAGGCGAGCGGATGTCATCCGATCTATCTCGTTCGCCCTCCATTCGATGCCGTTGAGTCAGGTAGGGAGCGTCGCAAGAAACTGCCGCCCCTGTTCTTTCCATGCCCTATTTTCGAGCTCACTGGTTGGAGCTCGCGATCGACCGGCTGGTGCGAATTTCGGCCTATGATGCCTTGTGTTTGCCCCCGCTTCTTCGTGTGTTCTGTGTTGAGATTCTCGATCTGTTTTGAGCTCCAATCGAACCTAGAATCTTCTATTTTCGCCGCACACTCCACCTATTTGTTGTAATGTCCCAGACAATTTTTCTTATTTTCATCTCACTTATGCCATTAGTGAGACAAACGGCGACCGGACATGGGTCTGGCCACAGAAAGATGGAGCCCAGCCATGCAGGCTAGGCGGACATGAGCAGAACGGCGGTCGAGCAAGGGCTTGGCCGCACGACCACAAGCCCTGACCGGGGAGGTCAGGGCATGCCGAGCAAGGGCTCGATCGCACAACCGAAAACCACAACCACGAAGGCTAAGGCTCGGAGGGGCCGGCACTTCGGCAGACTAATGAAGACTAGTAGCGTTGGACGGTGGCAATGGACGCGGCATTGGACGGTGGCCGCGAACCTGGTCAAGTGAACCGAGTAGGGTTTCTAGCAAGTCGGGTCGGCGGCTCACCGCCGGGTCGGGCTCGCGAGTCTGACCGGGTAGGGTTTTGTTTGGTGTTGGGCTTGGTTTTAGGGTTTATTAGGTTTTGGGCTATTTCGTAGTTGGGCCATATTCGGTAAGCTGGGCTATTTCCTTTTTTAAAAAATTCCGGGCTGGGCCTCTTTTCCTTTTAAAAAAATTTTCTTTTTTTAGACCAGGCTCAACACATGAGCCCAGTCCAGTTGTGGACTCGGGCCGACATGCCCGGGTCGGTCCAGATTCGGGTTGGATGTGGAGATCTAACCCAAGTCCGATTATATATTACTTTAATATTATATTATTATTTTAATATTTAAAAATATTAAAAATATTTTTTATTAAAAATGAAAAAAAAATTGAAAATAAAAAAATATCACTTGGGATTTGCAATTGGCTTTTCTTGCCCTATTGTGTGATTAATGTCATATTTGATTGCACGTTGCTTGATTCACACACTTTGAATTGGGCAAAACTACACCAGAAGTGCCATAACTTGTGTACGGCGATCACTTTGGTGCCATAATTTTTTTTCGGATAACTTTGGTGCCAAGTCGGAGGAAAAGAGATCACTTTAGTGTCAATTTGGCGGGAAATCCTACTTGGCATTTTTTATTAAATTTTGACGCCGACGTGGCTCACCGGAGGCTGAGTCAGCATGTACAGTCAGTATTTTTTATTTTAAATAAATTTTTCCAGCGTGTACAATCACCATTTTTAATTTTAAATATTTTTTCCTTTTTCTTTTCTTTTCTCCCCTCGCCGGCCAATTACCGGTGGTCGACTGGCCACCGGCGAAGCCTAGGAAGGGTTGGGCGAGGGCGGCCTTGCCCATGGCCAGCGAGGGACGGCCTCGCCAGATCTAGGCAAGGTGACCTTTGCCGGCGACAAGCAAGGCCGCCCCTCGCCGGCCCAAGCGAGGGCTGCCCTCGACGGATCTAGTGAGGGCGACACTTACCGGCGTCGGGTGAGGGAAGCCCTCGCCTGGGCCGGCGAGGGCCACCCTCGCTTGAGTCGGGTGTGGGCGACCTTTGCCCGACGCCGGCGAGGGTCGCTCTTGCCAGATCCGACGAGGGCGACCTTCGCCCGCCCAGGCGAGGGCTTCCCTCGCCAGATCCGGCGAGGGTCACCCATGCCCGACTCAGGAGAGGGCGACCCTCGCAAGCCCAGGCAAGGGCTTCCCTTGCCCGACACCGGCAAGGGTCGCCCTCACTAGATCCGGGGAAGGCAGCCCTTGCCTGGGCCGACGAGGGGTGACCTCGCTTATCGCCGGAGAGGGGTGACCTCGCTAGATCTTGGCGAGGCCGCCCTCGCCCAGCCCTTCCCGGGCTTCACCAGTGGCCGTTGGCCACTGGCAACTGACCGTTGAGGGGAGAAAAAAAAAAGAAAAGAAAAGAAAAAGGAAAAAAAAGGAAAAAATATTTAAAATGAAAAATGCTGACTGTACACGATGGAAAAAATTATTTAAAATAAAAATACCGACGGTACACGCTGATTCAGCCTCCGGCGAGCCACGTCGGCGTCAAAAATTAATAAAAAATGCCACGTAGGATTTCTGGCCAAATTGGCACTAAAGTGATCTCTTTTCCTCCGACTTGGCATCAAAGTGATCCGAAAAAAAAGTTATGGCATCAAAGTGATCACCGTACACAAGTTATGGCACTTCTGGTATACTTTTGCCCTTTGAATCGCATGTTTAATCTTACTCGCATGTGGTCGATTTTTACGTTGGGTTCATGTGTTGATTGTTGCTTTCCCTAGGTTGGTTAGGAATTGAATTTTGAGACTTCTGATTAGTGTAAATACGTTAGGCAGTAATTGAACAAGATCAAGTACCGAAAGGGCATTAATTAGTTAATTAGTGTAATCAAGTCCCCGTACCCATTGAATCTCTGGCTCGTAGAAGTGAAACATTTCTTCCGTGCTTTACTTGGGTGACTAATCGACCCACCAAAAACTGATTAATGGCGACTCCTAAATAAAATTGATTTGCATGTTAATAACTTAAATCTAAGTCGCAAATTGGTATGGGCTTAGGAGAGCTCGAGCTAGGTTTAACTTAGTAATCTATTAGCCAAACCACATAGGCGGCGGGACCAGTTCGAGGAGGTCTCGACAAAAATCCATAGCTTTAAAAACTAACATTGATTATGATGACATAGATTTAGATGAAGATGGGGATGAAGATGAAGAATTGGCTCTAATGATCAAGAAACTGATAAAGATGGCAAAGAAAGTAAAGATGAATAAGTCAAAAAAGCAATTCAAGAATTCTGAACCATCAAAAGCCAAGAAGCTAAACCTTCAGAAGAAATCAAGTGCCGAAGATGAAGAAAACAAGGACGTGATATGTTTCCACTGCAAAAAGAACGGACACATAAAATCCAAATGTCCTCTTCTCAAAAAGAACAAAGGAAAGTATGAATGATATAAGAAGACTTTCAAAGCTGAAATGTGGAGTGACTTAGATGATAATGAATGCGAACAAGAGTATGCCAATATCTGCTTGATGGCAAATTTAGACTCAGAATCAAGTTCTGATGAAGAAGATGAAGTAATTCCAAAATTTCTAAAGCAGTTGCACATTATATTGATGAGTTAGTCTCTATTAGTAAAACTGCTTTCAAAAAGATTTCTATATTGAAGAAGGAGATTTTGACATTAAAAAGTATGACTCAAAACAAGGAAATTGATGAGTTAATTGCATATGAAAATGAATATTTAAAAAGGGAAAATATCTTTTAAAACAGCAAAATATTTCACAAAAGAATAATATTCATTTTTTGCAAAAAGAATTTAATCTTATCAAGGAGAATAAAGAATTCCTTGAAAAGAAAAATGATTTATTGAAAGAGGAAATTTTTGGTCCGAAAGATATTTCTAAGGAAAGTTTTGATCGTATCACCAAAAAAAACTTCTGAGAAATAAAATTTAAATACAACCTCATTTGTCGAATTTCCTTTCTATGATTAGAAATCAATTCGAAAAACCTGTCCAAAAAATTCGTACAAATAATGGGTGTGAATTCTTTACATCTATTGCATATCATTTCTATCTTTTCATGGGATACTTCATGAAAGTTCTTGCATCTATACTCCACAACAAAATGGAATTGTTGAGCACAAGCATGGACATCTTTTCGAAGTAACCCGAGCATTAAAATACCAAGCTTCCATTTTGGAAAATTTTTGGGGAGATTGTGTGATCACGACAGCCTATTTGATTAATCGCATGCCAACTCAAATTCTTGAAGGTCGAACCCCTTTTGAGATGCTTTACGAGAAACAGCCAAAAATTGATCATCTTAAGGTATTTGGTTGTTTATGTTATGCAATGACTATGGGCCCTCAGGATAAATGGATCCCCATGCCACTCAGTGTATTTTCATGGGATATCCTTCTCTTCAGAATGGACACTGAGTTATGGAGATCTTTACGGGGCATTTCTTTATAAGCAGGGATGTTATATTTCATGAGGATTTATTCCCTTTTGAGAAGAAGATATATTCATCCTCCTCATCATCCGATGTTGACACCTAATTTTTAGCCGATGTGTCATTAAAAATAAAAAATAAAAAATTCGAGATTATGGTTTCCGATCGCGACGGAACCTGTTTCTTGAGCAAAAAGTGTCGTTTTTTAATTCCGTCTGTTGGCTTAGCTTTTGTAAGCAATTTTCTATTAATTTCATGTAAAAACCTGAAAAGTCAAATGGTTGACTTTGGCGTTGACTTTTTGGTCAACCCTTTGACCAAAAGTCAACTCCAGGTCAAATTGGGGCTTTTCGCATAAAAAGATTCCTTTCAAGTCCAATTTCACTTTAGAAGTGGAAATTTTAGAAAAATTCAAAGATTTGATCATAAAATCAAGCGTATAGTGAAAAGTCAACTAGGGTTTGACTTTTGGTCAAACCTTTGACCAAAAAATTGAAAAATACAAAAATTCAAAAATCATCTTATTTTACATTCAATTTACCTTTGGCATTAGAAATTTTACAAAAATCGATTTAGAATCAACTTTTTCCCAAATTGCGAAATTTGATTCAAATCGGCCAAAAATGAAATTACTTCATTTCTAGTCATTTTTTAGGTTAGTTTTTTTCACGAAATTTGATCTAGAGGTCATTTTATATCCAATTTTTGAACCAATTTTGCGATTCCAAGCCAAACACAAAAACTCCCAATTTTGACCCTAATCAGTGATTTTGAACGATTCTTCATGATGTGCGCAATTGAGACATGAATGAGCCTGATTTCTTATATGAAACCCAAATTCAAAATCAATTTTGGAAGATTCACATAAATTTGAGTCAATTTGATCAATTTAGTGATCCAATGATAGAAAAGTCTATGAGTAATTGGTCTAATTAGTGCAATTCAACTTGACCCACTCTAGACTAATATTCAATTTGATGAATTGAAACTCAATTTGGTTAACTAGACTTCAATTAAATTTGTTGGTCTAGCTCGGTCATACAATTACCCAAATTCAGGGCTAATTGACTCAAACCGGTATGATTCAAATTGAACTAATCCGATCAAAACAGGCATTTTCCGGTCGAAAATTTTGATGATCGATAATCCGTTCGGACCAACCGAGGTCGGTCACGTCCTCTTGAGCGCGAAAATGACAAAATTGACCTTAATTGAGAATTACAAAAAAATGCCCCTAAGAGAAATGACAAAAATGCCCTTCTTCAAGAATTAAGCAAATTAATTAGGGGATAAGCAAATCAATCATGGCCATTCATTTAGAATTGATCATGTCCATCCATAATGCCATGTCATCAATCCTTAGCCTCTAAGGAATATTTTTAATTATTAAGGATGCATTTTGGACCATTTGATCAATCTAAGGGCTAGAATTCAAAGTTGAAGGGGGTATATAGTGTTTTTCCCTCCAAAAATCAAGGGGGGGTTCATTTTTCATATATGGTTTCTCTCTCTCTCTCTCTCTCTCTCTCTCTCTCTCTCTCTCTCTCTCTCCCACGATCAGCTCTCTCTTTCTCGAGCTCCCTCTCGGCCGCCGGCTTTCCGGCTCCTTGCCGGCTGCTTTCCGGCGAACCACCGCCCCACCGACGTCCCCCACGGTGGCCTGAAGCCAATCGCAACACCAGCAGCCTTCTCTGGTGGCCGGAGCATCTCCCTCCGGCGAGATCTTCCTCTCGGCAATATCACCGGCATTACCGCCGGTGATGTGTTCAGCCGGTTCATCCGGCTGAACCGGCTCTCCGGCGACCTTTTCCGGCGATCCAGACCTTCCGACATCCTTCCTCGGCGTTCTCACGTCGCTGTGGTGGCCGGCCTCTCGTCGAACGGCCACCGGATTTCATCCTTAGCTTAATTTTTCGCTGATTAGTCTATTCGTGAGAAAACGAATTAATTCTCACATTATTTCGTGCAATACATTGTCGTAGGTTGGCCGAGCTTTCCGAGGCTTCTCCGTGCCATTCCAGATCAGAATACGGAGGCCGGATTGCTCGATTGAGCATTGGATCATTGTGAGACAAGGTAAAAACACTTGAACACAATTCTGTAAATTCGTGTTCAGTGAAACCTGTTGACTTGAGATGTTGATTTGAGCTTGTTAACGTCGAAATCTGATGAAGTGATAAACTAGAGAGTCGTAGAACTCGTCTTAAGCTTCGATTTGATATATCATATGCCTCGATCGGACTTGATTTGATATGTCAAAACATTTTTAGAAGTTAGGATCAGAACCTGAAATATGTTGTTTAAGTCTGTTCTGATGTCTTCCTGATTGATGTTGTGCTGTTTGATGATTTTTATGATTTTTTACAATCATTTTCTGGAAAAACTTCCTTCATAAGAATTATAGAGCACATCCTGATCTGTTCACCATAAAATTTTCATAAAATTTTGAGCATGTTAGCCTAGTACGATTTGCAACGTCATATGCATGTAAATCCGGTGATATGCTGGTTTCAGTCGACCTTCGTGTGTTCTTCGATTTTCATAAATTCGTGTGTTAGAGATATGAAAAAATTTTCTTCATGAAAGTTCTTCCTGAGATTGAGATCTTTCTATTGATACTAATTTCATCAAAATCGGAGATCATTTGAATTTTCAAAAGGAATTCTCACAATTTGATCAGAATCTATGTCCAGATTTGATTTTCATTCCTTTGGAGTTCAAAAGATGTTTCTCCGAATTTGATAAAGTTAGAGTCCTTTTTTGCAAAAAATCAAAACTACAAAGTTGCTCATTGGGGTCTCATTATGTCAACTGGAAATTTTGAGGACTTAATTGCAATTTTTGGAGGGTCAATTTGGTTGAAAAGTCTTCACGGGTTAAAATTTCATTTGCAATTGAGTCCTTCGCGAAAACCGAATTTTATAAAAATTTGGAGGGCTTTTTAGCAAAAAATCAAAACAAGAAGTTGTTGCACACGGGGAATCCTAACCGCACAAAAATTTTCGCGCTGTTTGGATAAAGTTTGTTATTTTTCCCGCTATTATTTTGAAATTCATAACTCAACCGAGTCCAGCCTGTCACTGAGATTTAATTCGACATTTTCGGGAAAATTGACTGGGATTTAGAAAAAATGGTCTTCTTGACTTTTGATCCTCATGTCATAAGCTTTCTAATGACACCTGAACCACTTCATTTGAATGTCATTAGGGTAGTTAATCATACTTGAACAGATTCAATCCGAATTAGGCATTAATTGAATAAGTGGTCTTTTTTATAAAGCCCACTTCTCATGGTTTGTTTGGCTTCGAAACAAGGCCCATGGGCTTGAATGCATGCTCATTTTATTATTATGCATGTGTTTGTTAGATGAATGTTAGGCCCGATGCATGTTCGGCGGGTAGCCCATTCATGATCATTAGAACCCGACTTTAGGGGTTAGTTGATGTGAGTTACCGTTTTGTGAATACAAATGGTAACCCATTATCATTAACCATTAATCAAACAATGTTAGGTGATTAGGTGGGTGATGAATCGAAACGCATGAAAAACAAAGGCCGATCCCGAGGCCCGTGTTTAATTAGT
This sequence comes from Syzygium jambos, assembly GCA_031216235.1. Taxonomy (NCBI): domain Eukaryota; kingdom Viridiplantae; phylum Streptophyta; class Magnoliopsida; order Myrtales; family Myrtaceae; genus Syzygium; species Syzygium jambos. The sequence continues at coordinate 31,441,555 of CM062229.1, read as the reverse complement.
GAATTGATTGCATCATTGTTCTTTCATATGTCATTTGTTATGAATGAATGTTATGGATGTAAACACCGACACCCGAGAGGCGGTCCATGGGAGAATAACTCGAAATGGTAGAAGATCAAGGTGATTGACCGATGTCCAATCCGGTCTCGATTTGTACTCATTTGATGGTGCCAAACCGATGTCCAATCCGGTTTCAATTTGTACTTAATTCATTCATCCCCGATCATGTCTCGGGTTTTCAATTCGTATTGTAATAAACACCCGACGAGTTGCGGGTTCTTACTTTTTTACTTTCTCGCACTTAGAATTAGCTCGTCTTTTCAATACTTCGAGTGTTTACTTTAAGAAATGTCTTTCAATACAATTGATTGTTTCTTTCTTTTTCTAGACTAAGATAGGATTAGTTTAGAATCTCAAATGAAAATACAAAAACAAGATGCATGATCACCTAGTGGATTAAGACTTTGGCATGAAAATGGTAAAAAACAAATGCATGATGACTTAGATAACAACCATGTTAAGTTTAGCGGTACCGAAAGGGCGTTAATAGAAATATTAACGTAAGCTAGTCCCCGAACCTTTGATCTCTGGTTTTCGTAGAAACCGAAACGAAATTCCCGCGTTTCGGTTGGGTATTCTAGCCGACCCCCAACCTAGGCTAGTGGCGACTCCTAAAAAAATAAAATCAATCCGCTGTCACGCGAGATATGGATTTAGGAAAAATCCACGTTCATGATCAATGAGTTATATGGCTAAACAAAAGATTTACACTTCAGTAAAATCATTTTAAAAAGTGCCATATGAACCATCTCATAAACACTTATCTCTAAACTCGCCTCATCCGAGGTCGGCCCTCGAGGGGCAGGTCGCGACATCCGACCACCGTCAATTTTTATCCGATGATAATTTATCGATAACTCCTCAATATTTTCTCATCGCACTAGAGCCATCTATGCCAATTATGAGAGAATCTTTGAGTCAAGCAGATGAATCACCAGTATTATATGAGGATATTCATTCACCAATTGTAGCTTCATCTCCACCACAGCTTGCTCAAGAATCCTCCTCAATACCTGAACAAGTACCAAGTGAGCAACCTCAACGTTCTGGATGCAATATTCGTCCACCTACATAGACCAAAGACTACATATGCTCTGCATGAAGTTTTCCAAGTACACAATATCCTCTATCTTTGTATGTCTCATTTAGTCAACTCTCACCAGAACATATGTGTTGCATCAGTCGCATTTCAAAAGAACAAAAGCCATCTTCATATAATGAAGCAGCACGTGATCTTCGATGGCAACATGCAATGGTAGTTGAACTCAACGCCCTCATGGAAAATCACACTTGGGATACTGTTTCATTACCCCCACATCGGAAATTGATTAGCCGTAAATGGGTATACAAAATCAAATTCAAGGCAGATGGTTCTATTAAACAATACAAGGCTCGTTTGATAGCTAAAAGATTCACACAACAAGAAGGTTTTGATTATCATGAAACCTTTTCTCCTGTTGCTAAAGAGGTAATTGTTTGTTCTTTCTTGTCCATTGCCGCTATTCGTAATTGGCCATTGCATCTTGTGACATTTTGAAATCCGACCCACTTGGGATTTATGAAATGAATAGTTTATGGACGTGCTTGTAGTTAGATCTTACTCGGAATTGATCACTTCGGGAATACTAACCATTAGGGAAAGGCTAATTAGGGATTTAAATTCGTGCGACCAAGGAACTCGATCGTGAACCGACGTTCGACCATAAAAATTGTCGATGTGACATTTTGAGCCAATGTAGACCTATCCAAGGATAGCTAGGGATTAGTTCGCCATTGTCATACAAGTGGATCGCGGGTGATTCTACTTGACCACGAAATAAATTGACGAATGATCCCAAACCCATACCAAACGATCGTGCCCGTCGGAACTAGCGATTGACTCTCGTAATTAAGTGACAACCGAGGTCGTCATAACCCGAGTGAACTTGAATGTGGCTTGATTCAATATCGGCCGTGGGTCAAATGTGCGAATTTCCCCGAAAGCCACCCATTAGTCTGAGATACGCTCAAGTTACGTTATTTAAGATTTAGTCATTAATTAGAGACCAGGTTGGGTATTGGAAATTTAGAAAGTCACGATAGAACATTTGGACGATGTTGTTATTAGCGCAATCAGCCTTAGAATTGTCCGAATCTTTTAGAAAAATCGAATTTCGGCGAGAAAAGGGAAATGACCATTTTACCCTTGACACTTTGTTAAGGCCAAGTGTAAATGGGGAAGGCAATTTTGGTCATTTCACCCTCACTTTGGAAATGATAATTTTTGGATAATTTTGACCTTTGACTTTTTGTGAAATTCCCATTTTACCCTTGGATATTTTGAAAAAGATTCAATCTCGGCCGTTGATCTCAAGATAAGAACAAATCATGGTCGTCGATTGGAAAGTAGAGAGAGGGGCAAGATGGTCATTTTGCCAAAAGGGGGACAATTATTGGTATTTAGGCCTTTTTTTCTCTCTCTCTCTCTCCCCTCATTCTTTCTCACGCCCACCCTCTCTCTCTCACCCCCTTGGCCGAACCAACTCTCTCTCTTCCCCTTGGCCATGCATTGGCCGGAGCCGTGCCGGATCGCCGCGTGCTCGTTGTCCGTCCATGATCGCCGTGAGCCGTCGGTGGTCCTTGCCACTCGATGCCGTCGCTGCTGCTGTTTCACCGCTGTTCAGCCACCCTTGAGTGCTCGAACTCGCATAGGACCTCGAGTAAGTGATATCCTAACCCTCGCCTAGGATAACGGGTACTTTCGGGTTAGTTCGGGGCCGTTTTAGCGAGTTTTGGGGATTAATCGTGGGACAATGGTTGGACTAACTTGGCTGAGTGTTTTGGGAGAAATTGTGATGATTTTTGAGGTGGATTTGAGGTTAGAATTGATTGGTTAGGTAATCGCAATGATTCCGAGTGATTATTGTGGTTTATGACGCGAAAAATGGGCCTAAATGTGCCGTTATGGTGATTTTTAGTGGTGGCCGAATTACTGTTCATGCTGTGGCCGAATTAGTGCATTTTGGCGATTAAAATATAGTACGTGTTGGTTTGGGGGTTGTCGGTAGGAGTACGACGCCCGTGAATGGTGAAATTCGGCTTAGAATGCAAAAACTCAAGTTAGTTGTGCACGTGCGAATCGAATTGGATTGGCTGGTTTGTGGATGGAATTGTGATGTTTCGGGGCTGATTTAATGCTGAATTGAAGGCTGAAAATTGTGGTTCGTAATGATGAGCAATATGGTCCGATTCGGGGACTAAAAGTGTTGGTTGATGTGTGTGGTGTCGTGGCTGGTTGTGATGCTTATTATGGCTTGAAATAGACCTGGAAATGATGAATTTATGCTCATGATATTGGCTGTGATTGTGGGCTCGTTAGTGGCCTTGTATGTTTGTTGAATCGTGAGCTGATTGATTTAAATGAAGGTCGTTTGGCTAAATTGATTTAATTGGTAATTAGCCACGATTGGGTGTTGATTGAGCATGTGAAATGCGTGTGGTTTGGTGCGTGCATGGGTCGAACTTGATCACCTATTATAACGATATGTTGATGTGTAAATTGAGCGAGTGCACGAGTGAGAATTGTGTGTGATGTGGTATGTGTGGCTACGAAGATCCCTGAGGCGGTATTACTACGCGGGACGATGCTTGGTATTACCGGAGGACGGCCAGCTTGAGGCGGTACCATTACGCGAGTTGTGCCGTAAGTGATAGGTGTTGAGCCTGAGGCGGTACCATTACGCGGGTCAAGAAGTGCTGTGAATATGAGTTGGTCGTAGTGAACCTGAGGCTGTATCATTACGCGGGTCATTGGCGAGTTGAGTGGAAACATGAGATGATCGCAGTGAACCTGAGGCAGTACTATTACGCGTGTTACTGGTGAGTTGTGTGAAAAGTGTGAAATGGTCGCAGTGAACCTGAGGTAGTACTATTACGCGGGTCACTAACGAGTTGAGTGAAAATAATGTGATGAGGTAGAAACGAGTGCGTGAAATGTAATTAAAATGTGCATATAGTTGGAATTGTGTTATTGTGGCTAACATGCAGGTTGCATGCATGGAAAGCCTAGGTAAGTGTAAATTGTGTGTTTGTTATGTGGTGGCTGAGTGTATTTGTGTTTGTACTTGTCTGGAGGTACGTGTTAGCCTAGGTGGGGTTTAGGGTATTACTTGTTGAGACGTGTTCTCATGGTTGTTTCAACTAAACAATTTCAAAACCCCGGCCTGAACCATGAATCTTCCATCGCCGTTGCCTCAGCATTTTGGGATTCCGATGCACACCAACCATAGTGTTGTAGAGTACCCAATAGACGATAACATGATTTGGATCAAGCATACTACCGAGGTCTGGGTAGACATAGAGCAACCTGAGTATGAGCTAGAGGAAGAACCACATGAGGAGTCCGAAGAGGAAGCGCGGATTGAAGTTTCGCTAGAGTTGGGTGATGAGGACAACCTGGTTGAAATCGAGACTGATTCGGAGTCCTCAAAGGAGTAGGTGGCTTAGGGGGATTCAGACGCGAGTTCTGGGGAGTCGAATTTGGAGCAGACGCCATCTAGAGGGCGTAGGCGCTAGTTTAGAGATTGAGTAAACCTTTTGTAGTGTCTCATTTTAGAGTAGGGTATACCCAGGTTGCTGATCTTTTAATGTCGGTGGTGTATAGTTTAGATATTTGGTGTGCTTGTATATTATGAGTTGTATATGTGGATATTGTATAAGTTTAGATAAGTAATGAATGTCGATGCTCCCTTTTTACCCCGTCAATTCTTGTCCGGGTGTTGGTGGCCCTCGCTGATGTTTTAAATCTCTGATAAGTTGAATTGAGTAGGCGATATCCTGGGACGTCGCATTATTCGACTAGAGAAGTGTGTTGCATGCTCGATGGGGTTCGGGGCGTGACACATCTCATGGATGTGCACAATGCATTTCTTCATGGGGATCTAGATGAAGAAATTTATATGGAACTTCTACAGGGTTTACGTAAGCAGAGGGAGTATCGAGTATGTCGTCTCTGTAAATCCTTATATGGGCTTAAACAAGCTTCTAGGCAATGGTATGTCAAGTTCATTGCTGCATTAACAAATGCAGGTTTTCAGCATTCCAAACATAATTATGCCCTATTCACATGGACTGCAGGTACTTTATTAATTTATTTGATGATATATGTTGATGATATACTATCATGGGGAATAATGACTCTCATGTTGCAAAATTCAAAGAATATTTGCATTCAACTTTCCACATTAAGGATTTGGGACCTCCCAAATATTTTATTGGGATTAAAATTGCTTGATTTGACAAAGGAATCAACCTTTGTTAGCGAAAATTCATCGTGGAAATTATTTCAGAAGCAAGAATGTCAGGATGCAAACCAACTGTTATACGAATTGAACGGAATGCCAAGCTGACGACACATGAATATGATATGTGTTCATCTTTGTTGTAACGCCCCCACCTCGGGGTCATTAACATGACGTCCCATTCATTCTTATCTTTCTTTACACACAAGCGGAAGCATAATTTCGAGATAATCATATTCAGAACAACAGCGGAATTTAGACAAGCAGCATCATCAGCAAACATTATGTTTACAGTGGATGCAAATATATTTTAACAAGCCCTTCGGGCCATGGCAAATAACACATATTTCACATGCATGTTCTAGAGGCTCATCCGTTCCTAGTCGACTATGAATAGCAAAACTTGGCTTGGGTGATCCTATCTCCTCTACTTCGTCTTCTCGCTTCTAACTCCATCCATATCTCCTCCCCGCTTTCTGTCCACATGGCCGATATACACCCCACCCATGGCATGCCCCAGAGTCGACTTACCTACACCGCCAAAAGGTCTATTGAACCCACGTAAAGGTCCAACCCATTCTCCATCAGTATAGCCATGCCATGCTACGTACGGGTGAGGCACCAAGTCCGTTAGGCCCTCATCAATCGTCACATATGTCGTGATTCGGTAGTAGGCTCGACCTTCTCGGGCATCTATCACGTTGAGCACTTCGGCTCTTATTTCCACGAGGTTGCCGAACCGAGTTGGGGGAGACGTCATTCTTTGGACCTGAAAAGGAAATAACAGGAGATAAGTCAGGTAGACTCAACAAGTAAACCTACTAATATCAAGCGAGGACAAGGAGATCGTCAATAACATAAGTTGGCTCTTACCGCACCCACATCAATGGCAAATCAATAGCAAAGTTCATATAAGAGAACACCACGCATGGCTATAACGTGTGCATTCTACCAGCCAAATCTCGGTTCTAGCTCAAGATAAATATCAAACATGAAAAATGGTCAAATCAAGAGATTTAACCAACTACGACCAACCAAACGATCGAGAAACGGTCTAAGCAAACCGTGTCACAGCGCATCACAACTTCCTTTCCCGATATGAGGAAGTTTACTTACTCGACAACTAAAACAAGAACTAGAGAACGAGTTAGAAACGGGTGGACTAAGGTGTCTCGTGAAAATTTTGGGCTTCTCTCCTTGCTTGGCCGAAACAAGGCACACCAAGGCCAAACCGTGGCTTCTTAGGCTTGAACGAGGAGAAGCAAGGGCCAGTTGTGTGTGTATGTGGGTGTGGAACTCCCTGTTTGGCCAAGAGACAAGAAAAATGGGAGAGTCGGTGGCTTCTTTGGGCGTGAGACTTCTTGGCCGAGAAACAACAAAACCAGAAAGCGAGAAAGCGAAGAAGAGAAGGAGATGGCAGTGGTGTTTGGCGTGAGAAGAAGGGGGACTAACTCTATTTGTAGACAACCCAAACTTGCTCATCAAGTTGCTCTCTAACTTGCTCACCAAGCTTGGACTTTCTAGAATCCTCCTAGTCAAACTTGCTCCCCAAGTTTTGACTTTTTCTAGAATTCTCCAACTTATTTTCCAAGCTTTGATTTCCTAGAACTTTCCAATTAAAGCTTAGCATAGCTCATTTGAAAGGTCATAATGTGCACATTAAATCACTAAAAGACATAAATTCGAAATTCCGATGTTCTCATATAAAAAATGATGAATCTTTAAAATCTGATAAAACCGGATAGCTTTGCCCTATTCACGAAATCGGACTTGAATACATAGTAAATGGACTTTGAAAATTCTCAAATTTGAATATGTCATAAACAAGGCCTTAACCAACATTTCTCATGAAGAACATGAAATCTGAATCTTTCTGTAAATACCATTTTTAGTAACTCAAAGACAGACTAAAAATAGTTCGCTGGAACATAATTCTTATTTCTTAAAGTAAGCTCTTTCTAGAATCCAAATCATCTCAAAAAATTCACAAATTTATATATGTTATAGAAAAAGAAGTTCTCAACAAGTTTTGTGAAGGAAACTTTTCCAAAATCGGCCTAGAAAAGCTTATAGAAAATAAAAAAAAGTGTGAACATCACCGAAATACCCATTCTGGGCAGTTTTATACGGTCCAGAAATTAGGCTGTCATACTACTCATATCAAGTCCAAAAATTCTGAAATTAAAATATGTGAAATTTCAAGATGTTTAGAGAAACTTTTAAGAAGGAAGTATTTGTAAATTCGGATCACAAAAATCTCCACAAAAATAATAAAATGAAGGGTACAAAGGATCTAAAACTGGGTTTTCCAGAACAAGAGTAAAAAAATTGGTTCCAATTGAAAAACTGCCAAGCTTAAACCATAGCCATTTCTCAAGGACTAAAATTGAGGATATTACATTTGTCTATCAAGGATCCATTACTTAAGGATCCATCGGCATATTAGCAGCTTGTTGGAAAATTAATATATCCTACCATGACAAGACCTGGCATATGTTATGTAGTGCAAATACTTAGCCAATTCATGCATAACCCGAAACAATCCTATATGAATATAACATTAAAGGTTGTAAAATATTTAAAGGGATGCCTAGGACTTGGTATGTTCTTGTCTCGTAACTGCAACATGAAGATGACAGCTGACTGTGACATAGACTATACTACTTGCCCAATGACTAGGAGATCCATCACTGGTTTTTGCATCAAATTGGGAAGATCATTAATTTCATGGAAAACAGAGAAACAGTCAACAATATCAATATCATCAACCGAATCTGAGTATCAAGTATGGCAAAAACCGTTTGCGAAATAGTTTGGCTACGAGGACTACTGTCGGACCTTGAAATAGTTTTCCTTGAGTTATATTTATGTGTTTGATCCTGCTAAACTTCAACACCATGATTGAAATGGAATCTGGGGACTTGCATTAACATCACGTAAAAAGCATAAGTTAAATTAAACTCACCCGAATTTGATGTCCACAAGTTCCGGCTATTCAGGATATGATAACTTTTGTTAATCGATACTCAATAACAAGTCTAATTGATTCACTCCACTTGAGTTAGAAAACAAACCATGGCTGATGGGTGAAGTAGTCTACTTATTCTGACTGATACTTATTTAGACTTTTAGAGATGTTATTATGATCGAGCAAAAAGCGATATACCGAAAATCACTCTGCATTCTAGTAAAGTTTTATATTCAACAAGGATGACTGCTTTCATGCGACAATTAAAGTCGCAAGGGAATATTCAGCATGCATACACGGAACACGCGAAAAGCGAATAAAAAGAACAGATGATTTCAGAATTTTACAATTGCAAAATGCCAAGGTCAAAGTTACGGATACTTTTAACATTTTGATTTGCGTGTTTAGCAATAACATTGCATTTTTTTTTCTTTTACGTGAGCTAATACATTAAATGAACTAATCGATCTCCTTCCCCAATTAATTAAAAGTAGGCGTGGGAAATGCTTGCCCAATTATCAAGGAATAGTTTAAATCAACAATAGTTTAAACCCTAACCCCTAAACCCCTAAACCCTAACCCTAAACCCTAAAAAACCCTAAACTCTAAACCTAAAAAACCCTAAACCCTATACCTTATACCCTGTATCTTATATCCTATACCCTAAACCCCAAGCCCAAAACCCCAAACCCAAAATCCCAAATCCCAATCCCCTCAACCCTCAACCCTAAACCTCTAAACCCCTAAGCCCTAAGCCGTGAAGCTGTAAGCCCTAAGCTTTAAGCCCTAAGCCCGAAACCCCAAACCCCAAATCCCAAGACCCCAAAATCGAAAACCCTAAAACCCAAACCCCCAAACCCTGAACCCTAAAATCCTAAACCCAAAACCAACCCCAAAACCCCAAACCGTAAACCCCCAAAGCCCCAAAGCCCCAAGCCCCAAGCTGTATGCCCCCAGCCCCGAACCCCAAAATCTTGAAATCCCGAAACCCAAAACCCCAATCCCCAACCCTCAACCCTAAATCCCAAAACCCGTAAACCCTAAGCCCTAAGCTGTAAGCTGTTAGCCTTTAGTTTACTTCTTTATACTCTCCCTTTAGTGAGATCAACTTATTTGGGCTGTTTGTTTTCACTTTCTAAATGCAAAAAATATACTTATTGACTTTCCTGCCAAGAGGAAAGAAATTAGATTAGATTTGATAAATTTGACATAAACTTGCATGATTGCAAATCCTTAGGCCCTAAGCCACAAACCCTAAATCCTTACCATTATCCCTAAGCCATAAACCTCCAAGACCCTAAGCCCTAAGCCCTAAACCCTAAACCCTAAACCTTAACCCTCAACGCTAATCCCGTAAGCCCCTAAGCCCCTAAGCCCGAAATCCCAAACCCAAGCCCCAAACCCCCCACCCCAACCACAAGCCTCATTAAAAAGATGACTTCCCTCCATACCTGTGCAAGTTAAACCCATGTGTAACCTTAAATGTCCTTCGGAAGTTTCGCAGATACTCAGTAAGGTCATAATAACAATACTAAACTAGATAATTATAATGGACATCCGTTTCACGTGTAGGGGAAGTACCAACTTCTAGCTATTTTTTTGCTACTTATATCAGTCACATTCACCAGGAACAAGCTCATTGAAGAACTCCTTGTACCAATCAAAACCATGACTGAACCTAATAATTCAGTTCTAGTGCTCATCCGCATCCTCTTTTTGTCCACTACTTTGTTTGTTTCGTTTTGCCGGAAAAAGTCCAGGTCACACCAGCTTCCTTGGGACCCTCTGAATGGCCGATATTTGGCAACAAGTTCAATCTCGGGAAGATGCCTCATCGAACACTGGCTGGCCTCTTATTGATATGATTTGAGTCCACCCAGAAGTAGGAAAAAGATAGCCACTGCCGATGCTACTTACCTATAGTTCCACCGAGTTGATTGACGCAAACATCTGCCGGGCCTTCTTGACCCCTGCCTAGAGCACAAGGTTGGACACAACACTCATGGTCCAAATTTGGTGGGGGGCTAGAAGGCCCTTTCAGTAACCCCTGAAGTGGGCCGGTAAAGGTTGCCCATCAATGTCAATTCTCCCCAATTCTTTCTCTCTTCTTTTCTTTCTTTATGTACAAATTTTTGGTATTTTGATGTGGAATTGTGCCGCATCTTAAAAAGAATGAAACTGTTGAAAAGATGTTGGGTAAACTTTTTTGAGTAATATAAGGAAAAATTCTAAATCGGTACTGCTATGATAATTTTATTCCGAATTAATTTTTTGACAATCAAAAATTCTAAACCGGTATACTTGTGACAAATTTACCTCGGACTATTTTTTTTATCACCAAAAACCCCACACTAGTATATTTGTAACTATTTTACCTTAAACTAATTTTTTAATCACCAAAAATCCCAAACTGGTATACCTGTGACAATTTTATTTCAAACTAATTTTTTAACGACTAAAAACCCAAAACTGATATATTTATGACAAATTTACACTTCGTTAGCATCCGTTAAATTGAATTAATATCACAAAAAATCACAAATTGGTAAACTTGTGATAAACAGAGCGGTAAAACTCCAAACTGGTATACCCGTCAACTATCACGTATCATCAAACTTAATAATTTGACAGTAAAATTTAACAGAAACTAATATGAATAAAATTATCACAGAGATATCAGTTTGGAATTTTTTGGTAGTCAAAATATTAGTTCGGGGCTAAAACTGTTACAGGTATACTAATTTTAGATTTTTTATTGTCAAAAGAATAATTTGAGATAAATTTATTATTAGTGTACCAGTTTGAGGTTTTTCATGGTATTAATCTAACTTTTTATTTACTTAAACTAATGAAATAGATTTTGGAAGATTTAGGATTCAAATGAAGAAAATGAAAGCTTCGTAAGGTCGAGACAAGCTCGAGAAGTTCTCCTGTAATGGTCTTGTTTTAATTTTTGGGGGAACGAATCGTACCAAAAAAAAAAAAGAAAAAAAACAGAAGAGGAAGAAGATGCCCGCTTGCCCCCAATTTTTTTTTTTTATTTTTGGTTCTTGGTCGAAAGTAATAGGGTTTCTTTGTTGCAGGAAGCACAACTCCCTCCATCCATCCAGTCAACTCATCCTCAAAACTCAGAAACTCCCCATCAACCACTTTGATCTCCGTGACTGCAGTAGCAAAACTCAGGACACGCACCCATTAGTTAATGAAGCAGCTCCTCGTCGTCATCGTGGGTTGCTGAAGCAGTAGCGGGTGATGTGGGTCTCCCCTGCAGTTGTAAGGTGCACCAAGAGGCTCCTCTGTTCATCCTCCTCCTCCTTCCCCAAACCCAAGTTCCTCTCTGCCTCCGCCTGTCTCCTCGACTCCCACCCTACCGAAGTTCTACCATTCGACTCTCCCGCTTCCGTTGCCGCCGCAGTGAACCAGCTTAAGCACCATCCCGACCCCGATCTCGCCTTCTCCTTCTTTCTTCACCTGGATTCGTGTGGCTTCCCTCTCGACCCTCCCACTTACGCCTCCCTCATCTCCATCCTCTCCCCCTCCGCGTCCCGCTCCCGCCTCGATTTCGTCTTCTGCCGCCTCATCGCCTCCTTCCATGCCTCACGGCGCACTGCTATTCCTTCCTTACTTGATTCTCTTGCTCTGCTGGGCGGGTCCCCTCTCCTCCTTCGGTCTATTGATTTCCTCGTCAAGGCCTATGTTCGCGCTGGCCTCTTCGATGAAGCTATTGATTCCTTGTTCCGCTTCAAGAGGGGTGGCCTCCTTCCCTGCGTCTCTACCTGTAATTTCCTCCTCAATCGCTTGATTGAAAGCCGCGGTCCCGCTGCTGCCATTACTCTGTATGAGCTGCTGAGGCGGTTCGATTTTATTCCCAATGACTACACCTATGCCATCTTGATCAAGGCCTTTTGCAGGGCTCGTGACTTGGACGGAGCTGCTCGCGTGTTCCATCACATGGTCGAGGCTGGAGTCACCCCTAATAGCTTTGCTTACACTACCTACCTCGAAGGCCTCTGCACCCACCGCCGCTCCCATTTTGCTTATCAGGTTCTCCTAGCTTGGCGGGCTGCAGGGATCTCCTTGATTGACTACGCCTATACTGCAGTCCTCCGTGGTCTTTGCGCCGAAATGAAGTTGGAAGAGGCAGAGCAAGTCCTGGTCGATATGGAAGAGCACGGCATTGTGGCTGATGTCTACTCCTATGCTGCCTTGATTCATGGCCATTGCAAGAGTTTCAATTTGCCGCGAGCCCTGGCTCTGCACGATTATATGCTGTTGAAAGGTATCAAGTCCAACTGCGTTATCATAAGCACCCTTCTCCAGTGCTTCTGCGATATGGGCATGCCTCATGAAGCAGTGCATCAGTTTAATGAGTTTAAAGAGTCGGGCATTTTTCTGGATGAGGTTACATACAATATTGCTGTCGTTGCTCTGTGCAAGCTGGGCAGAGTGGAAGTGGCCGCAGAGTTACTTGAAGAGATGAAGGGCAAGCGGATGGTTCTTGATATTGTGCACTACACAACTTTAATCAGTGGCTACTGTCTCCGGGGCGACATTTACAATGCATTGGATGTGCTTGAGCAGATGAAGAAGAGAGGTTTTCAGCCTGATATTGTCACTTACAATGTACTTGCCCACGGATATTCTCGGGCAGGACTTGTGAATGAGGCGCATGAGCTTCTAAGACATATGGACGCTTGCGGTGTGAAACCCAACGTTGCCACGCACAACCTGATAATTGAGGGCTTATGTATTTCAGGTAAAGTCGAGGAAGCTGAAGTGTTCTTCTCTGGCCTGCAAGAGAAGAGAAGACAAAATAAAGCTGCCATGTTCAGGGGGTATTGCCAAGCCAACCATTCGAGAAAGGCCTTTAAACTTTTCATGGAGTTAGCAGAAGCAGAAAAAAAGTCAGTAAAGAAAAATTCCTGCTTCAAATTGCTAGCTAACCTTTTTGTTGAAGGTGATGATGTTATGGCTCGTAAATTACTCAACAAAATGTTGGATCTGGACATGGAACCTACTGGAATGATGTACAGTATTTTGATGGCTGCTCTTTGCAAAGCTGGCGATATGATAAATGCGCAGTGGTTGTTTGATAGATCAGTGGAGAAGGGATCAACCCCTGATGTTGCCACTTATACGTTAATGATGGATGGATACTTTCACGCAAATCGCTTGCGGGAAGGGCTTGATCTTTTCCATGAAATGAAGAATAGAGGGGTTGAGCCTGATGTAATTGCTTATACAGTGTTACTTGATGGTTATTCAAAAGTAGATCTTCAAAGGAAATGTTCCCTTCACGATAGAAACAAAACAAAGAAAGTAACAGGGGATTCCGGAGCAAATAATGTCATCAAAATGCTTTGGCTGGAGATGAAAGACAAAATAGCACCTGATGTAATTTGTTATACTGTTTTGATTGACAGGCTTTGTAAGCTTGGCAACATTGAGGAAGCTGAGGATTTATTGAGGGAAATGATTGGAACTGGGCTTCAGCCAGATGTGGTAACTTACACATCTCTTATATCTGGCTGCTGTAGTAGGGGAAACATGGAAAGGGCTGAATATCTTTATAAAGAAATGTTGTTTAAGGGAATAGTACCTGATATGCGGACCATCTCTGTTTTAGTGTCTGCTGAACTTCAAGCCTGAAAAGTGTAGACACTGAGGCAAGTAAGTGACGAAATCAAAGAGATACTAGGTGCTGATCTCATAGTGCTTAAGGTACAATGTGGTATATATAGAGTATCTGTTCTTGTGTCTGTTGTCAAAGCATACAATTAACTCATTTAGAAGTGGAATATGGATTTCACAGCTGCCAAGAGCGAGAGCAGAGCGTCTTTCCTTAAATTTGCTATGAGTACTCAATAGAGAGCAGAAGCTTCTTGCTTGTTTGTGGAAATGCTGGTATGCCTTGGCTTCTTTCAGGGATTTAAATCAGGCAATGCATAATCTGTGCATTATTTCTTTGCTGGCTCATGTGTCTTTTCTCTCTAGATGAATGAGATTAAAATACTTGTGTTGGAAGAAGTATATTGTATCCATATTTGAAAAGTATTTCTAGTTCCGATAGCTTACGTTATATTATTATAGTAAATGTACATCCAACCCCTCTCTTTGGTTACATTAATTGTCTTGTGCCCAAGGGTGGGTTTGGGCTTGTTTTGCCCCCAACTGTTGGCTCCAACATAGAGCTAGAAGTCAAAATTGTTAAAATCATATCGTACTTGTATATTTTCATATGAATTGGCTATAAATACAAGAAACTTATTATGTGCTTTTAGACCGCAAGTACTTTTGTGGCATGTTTTTCAAGATTTGAGGTGTTCAATATGGAAATTTTCTTTATTGCCTATTCTCTGATTAGAAAACCTACAGTTTGCCCCTTTTTAGATTGTTTATCACTTCAGTATGGTTAATGGCAAGCTCTATAAGCCATATTGTTAAATCTGGCTTGATTTTGCTTCTAGAAACACCAGATGGATTAATAAAATTTTCCTTGACGGGACATGTTGGTAGTTATATAAGAAGGGATGTGGGTTTATAATTCCTCTGAAAGACGGAGGACGTTATGTAAATTAAGACCTTCTGACGTTGCCTCCAATGGGGATTTAACTGCTGCAATACTCTCCGTCAGTTTTTACTGTTCATTTCTAAGCATAGTGCTGTAGCTTTGGATCAGCTTCCCCAGAAAGGACGAATGAATAATTTCATTTTCCATGTTCTCTATATACTTTGAAAGCTCTTGCTGTGCTGATGTCATTGCAGATCTCTGCAACTTGCTGATCGAAGGAATATTTGGTAATTTCAAACCATTTGGACTGCTTGCAGAATTATTGGGTCAAGAGTTGGAAAGTAGTGCATTTTAGATGGTCGCTGATCTTTTTTTTAAGTTGGCGAGGTAAGTCTTTGTACATGTACTTGACCTGCACACTTGCACTTGCTTATCGAGCACATGTGCACTCTTTGCTTCTCTGCCCATGTTCTCGAGAATTTTCTCCTAGCAATGGAGTAAAAGGTTGATTGAAATTGTTTCTTAGATGGATTTGGACCTCGGAAATTATGAAAGATTTCTTCATATCACTTTAAATTGGGATAATAACATCATAACTAGAAAAATCAATTAGGTATGCAACTCATTGCATTTTGTGTGTGGATGCCGTTGATAATCAAGCAATGCACCTTCCTAAATTTAACATATTTCTCGGTGTTTTAACAATCAGTTCTTGACAAGGAGAGAAGAGGTGATTATCTTGGAAAGACTGTCCGGGTCTATTAGACAATTTGATCTTATAAAAGTTAGAGCTTGGTAACCATTGCTACTCTTATTCAACTTGACTTAGCTTTGTCCGTGGTTTACTTTTACGTTCACTTTCAGGTTTTTGTAGTGCTGGGTTCATTATAGTTTTAACCAGATTTTGTGGTTTTCTTGGCTGTTCCACACATTACGGACACCATTCAAAAGTGGATAGAATGTGCAGCCATGATACCAGTCAACGGTCAAGGAGGCCCAGCAGATGCTTGCATCATTGAGCTCAGTGGAACTATAGGTAAATAGCATCCGTAGTGCCTATCTTTTTCCTGCTTCTGGGTGGACTAAATTCATATCAATGCAGGGGATATCGACTCTATGCCATTTATTGAGGCGCTTGGTCAATTCTCTTGCCGAGTAAGTAAGGTTACCCCATGTTTCATATAAGTAAAACTGCTTGAGAGTTTTTGGCAAAACATTGTTGTTTACCCACCTAAATATTCTTGCAGGAGCTGGGCATTTGTGCTTGATTCATGTCGGCCTTGTTCCTGTACTCAATGTTCTTGGTGAGCAGGTATCTTTGTTAGAATCAATTTGTCAATTGACTGATTTCTTAAGATGCTAGATATGGATTCAGTAACTAAAAGTGTTCCTGAATTTTTCCCTTAGCATGCTAACCATAGCCTCTATGATATTGTCCTGCAGAAAACAAAGCCTACCCAGCATAGCATCTGAGGTCTTAGAGGACTCGGTTTGACCCCAAATATTCTAGCTTGTAGAAGTGCAAAGGTTTGCCTTATCTGTCAATTCTTAACTTCTTTTAATAATTGTGCTGATAGTAAACTAAAGTTGTAAGGTCATCTGTCACAGGCGCTTGGTGAGAATGTTAAAGGAAAGCTGTCTCAATTTTGCCATGTGCCGGTATTGCTCTTAAATGGTTATAACTTTGTTGGCCTTTTTTGACCAATCATAAATCATTTCTAAGCAACTTGATTCCAGGTAGAAAACATTGCGACTCTGTATGATGTCCCAAACATTTGGCACATTCCTTTGCTGCTAAGGGTAAGTAGTTTAAGAACTTCAAAATTCCAACCATTCGCCTTCTATATTTGTTTCATAGCAAAAGGCTCAATATAGCTTCTTCATACCTTTTTTCAACCCCTCATAATAGGACCAAAAGGCACATGAAGCAATTCTGAAGCAACTGAACCTTATGGGGTATGTGGTCTGAATCGATTCTCCCTTGCCTTCGGTGTTTTCATTCAACAGACGAATGCCTGCCCCTTTGTTCTGCTTTCTTGGGGATCACTCAACATGTCACCATTTCTTTCTGGCTTTGCAAGGAACCCAGAGTTGGAGAAATGGACTGCTCGTACAGAAGTTTATGGCCAGTTGTGTGATCTGGTAGGCCTTGAACTTCTTTTTGGTCTGTTTTGGCTTATTTATCCATGTGATATCAGTTGTCATGCTTTTATTTTGTGCACGTTGCAGGTACGAATCGCTATGGTAGGAAAATACACAGGGCTGTCAGATTCTTATCTCTCGGTCTTGAAGGTGAGATTGGCTCACTGAAGAGTCATATTTTCGCAGGCATTTTGTATAATGTCTCTTGGACGATTCTGCAATGCTTGTGATTTCATTACTTGCTTTAATGCTTTTCCTTTTATTTTGTTTCTTGCTGGTTGGGTTCACATTTTACCCCTCAAGTCTGATGCATCCACTTTAGTAGTGTGATTTGATTACTCGAGTTATATGGCAGGCTCTTTTACATGCTTCTGTTGCCTGCCGAAGGAAACTTATTGTAGACTGCGTTCCTGCAAGCGACCTGGTGGATATTACTTGGAAAGAGATGAAGCATAGTTAGATTGTATACAATCGATAGACAATAGTCCTTAACTACTAAGTTTTCCTAGCAGTCTCCTGAGGCGTAAAAAGATGCATGGGATTTGTTGAAGGTACATTTAGGCTTCGTTCGTTTGCCGGAAAATATTCTCCTTTTGAAAAATATTTTCCTGAAAAATATTTTCCTAGAACACAATTTTCTGGTATTCGGCTAAAATTTGAAAAAGCGTCGAAAAATATTTTCTGGTGTTCGGCGGCGGCGGCAGGGGGTGGGCCGCGGCCAGCGCGCGAGCGGTGGCGGGCGGGGGCGGGGGCGGGGGCGGGGGCGGGGGCGGGGGGCGGCGGGCGGCGGGGGGCGGGCGGCGGGGGGCGACGGCGGGCGACAGGCGGGCGATGGTAGTGACCGGCAATCAACTTCCTCTTCCACGAAAAACATTTTCCCTCCCATAGGCAATTTTACCTTCACTTTGAGGGAAAATAATTTCCTTTTCGTGAAAAGAGGAAATCATTTTCATCAAAATAATGAAGGATTTGGGGGTGGGGAAGGAAAATGTTTTCCCACGAAAAACTTTTGCCGCCCCGAACACCGGAAAACGCGGAAAATGTTTTCTGGAAAATATTCTCCTTTTGGAAAATATTTTTCCGAAAGTCATTTTTCTGAAAAATGTTTTCCTGGAACACAATTTTCTAGTGATCGGCTAAAATTTGAAAAAGTTTTGGAAAATATTTTCTGGTGTTCGGCGACCACCGATCTGGCGGCGTCCAGCGACCGGTGGCGTCCGGCGACCGGCGATGGTGACCGACAGCGGCGATCGGCAATCGGCAGTTGGCGGCGGCCGCCGCGGCAGGCGTCGGCGGCGGCCGCGGCGGCCGGCGGCGGCGGCCGGTGACCGTCGGAGGTGGCCGGCAGCCGATGGCGGTAACCGGCGATCAACTTTCTCTCTCACGGAAAACATTTTTCTTTTCATGAGCAATTTTGCCTTCACTTTGGGGGAAAATGATTTCTTTTTTATGAAAAGAGGAAATCATTTTCCTCAAAACAATTAAGGATTTGGGGGTGGGGAAGGAAAATATTTTTTTACGAAAAACATTTTCTGCCCCTAACACAGGAAAAAGTGAAAATTGTTTTTCGAAAAAATATTTTTTCGAAAATGAACGGAGCCTTAGTTTTGTATTTTACTAGCCTTTTGGCCCAATAGGCAGTTTTGATTGCCTCATTTGCTGATAATTTCTAGTTCCATGATTGTAACTGATTGAACAACTGAACTGTCTTTCGTGCGCAGGGTGCTGATGGAGTGCTGTTTCGGGGAGGGTTTGTTTTTTTGATAGTGGGGTGCAAGGGAAGATCCTCGCAGCAAAGCATGCAAGAAAAAATAATGTCCCTTTCTTGGGCATTTGCTTGCGAATGTAAATTGCTGTCATAAGGTTTGCAAGATCTGTGTTGGGTTTGCATGACGCAAACAGCACGAAATTTGATCCTAATGTTATATTTATGCCAGAGGCGTGCAGTACTTCTACAATATTTTACTAAAGATGATGATTATGCTTATCGTTTGTTTCGCGGAAAATGATATGGAAAACACTTTTCTAAAAATAATCGCTTATATCGCTCTAAAAAATATATGAACGAAAAATACTTTCATTATCCATGAAAATGTTTTAACATAAATTGCTATTGATAACGAATATATTTCTAATCGACTAACTATTTCAAGCGATAAAAAAGATTCTTTTGAGGAAAATATTTTTTGCATCATTTATTTTTCGCGAAATAAATGGAGTTCTTAATTTACTTTTTATCCATTCATGGGCTAGATTTATTAGGTTCCAAAGGCTCACATGGGAGGGACTTAGGATCAAGAATGACTTATTTAGGAACATCGATTTTGTTGGAGTGTAGTTTATACTCTCCCTCAACAGGAAGGCACAAACGTCCAACTCTCTAGTGAGCGGGCAGAATTATCAGGATGTAAAATTATTTTTAGATGACATTCCCTCTCACTAAGGAAGAGAAAAATATAGTGGGAATTGAGGATACAGGACGTGCGAGTACCAACACGTTCCAATAAGGAATTCATATGCGGAGCTCGCTTCACAAATGGGACAGACCTAAATTGTTCCTTTGGATGGATGAGGAATAAAAAAATGGATTGGGTGTACCGGTCTGCAACAGTTGTCATGATGGGCCAATTTGCTGGTGCAACTAATTCTGTGCTCATGATACCTAAATCTATTTCCTACAATGAAACGACGAGCGACTGTGTTAGGTGAGGGAGTATCTTGCACAAATCTTCGATGGTTGAGTTGTCTGTTTTCACAATTGTATTGGTTAAAGTGTCTTTGAGTGCTGTTGCTCACTAAAGTGAAGAAATATCGTTTGGTTGAAGATAAAATGTTTCTTTCCTTCGTTTGACGGCTTGCTATTAGTTTTAATTTATGAATCAACTTTTTTTTTATCGAACAATTATGAATCAACTTATGCAGTATAATTGCTTTTTGCCATTATGATCATGAGAAAAAAAGTCGTAAAATCTAAATGAAATCATTCTGTTTGATTGCTGCTTGAAGTATGACTAAGAAAGGGTATCTTGGGCCTCCTTGTCTGTGTTCATCTGACTACCTTCTACTAAAAGTTATCTAAAGATTTTTGTTTTTTGGTAAGGTAAGATAAAAGTTATCTAAAGATTTGTGCTTTGCATATCCAAGAATCTTCACTCGATCTCTAAGGCTATTAAAATGTAGGGATATTCTCCAACGCAAGTACGTGGAAGCAGAATGCGCTGGCTTCATTCATTGCTACGGTGTGTTTTATGGTTTGTTGAACTAGTTCAGTGTTTTACGGGCTCCAATAGTCTACGGTGGAGATCATTTTATGCAACTGAGGACAATGCACGTAAGGCCAACTATAGTAGAAAATATTTGGTGATTGCAAAGTCCCGCATCAATCGCTGATGTAGCATGCGTTTTTTCCTCATGTTCAATGATCGGTTGACATGTGTTGGCTGAGGAAGAATAAAAAAAGAAAAGTCTGATTTTTTCTATTCCTCTCCGACCACCATCTCAACCCTTTGCGGCGTCACTTGCTATCAGCCCAAAGCTACACCACCGTCTAGCCACGCCCATGGCCGCAAGCTTTGCTCATCCATCCACCAACGGCAACGACATTGCAATGAGCCGCTAGTAGAGTTTGTCCATCCACTGACGGCAATGACCAATGACTGCAAGTAACAAAGTCCAGATCTGGTCGTCATGGCTGTAGATCTGCTCACAACTGCAAGCAACAAAAGCGAGCGATGAAGTCCAGATCTAGTCTCCACAATAACAATTGCAAGCAACAAAGTCCAGACGGCTCGCAGTCGTTGCCGGTGGACTGGAGTCATCACTCCAAATCTGTTCTCGTCCATGGCCGCAAGCCTAGCTCGTTTATGGCTCGCGAAGCAGCTCGTCCACAAATCTGGCGACCGTAGCTTGTCCATGGCCGTGAGCCTTGACGGCGAGCTCAAGATCTCCACAACCATGGACTGCGAGCTCAAAAAACAAAAGGAAAAACAGAGGAATAGGTGGCAAGGAAGACGCCGAAGCTTGTATAAGGCCACGGACGAGCAGTGTCATGGACGGGTAGATATTGAGATATGGAGAGCGATGAGGCGGAGAAAAAGCAGACGAAGATGGCCATGGCTCGGCTAAGATGCAGCAATGGTCGAACTAGACAACTTTGTTGGAAATATAACACGGAAACCACAGCATCTTACAAATTAAGTCAATACGAAAATACCAGAGAAATAAACGAGGAATGATAAAGGACACTAGAGATTTACGTGGTTCGGTCCGAATACCGGTATCTATATCCACGGGGAGAGCCAGCAACAAATAATCCACTATAATCGGAGAATCAAAGTTACAATTCGCTCATACGCTCGAGTATTTTCCACACCTAATTTTAAGCCCAAACCCAATGTGTTTACGAATAAATAACTTGATTTGATAAAATAAACTCACTGCATAAATTACCGTGTCTAGAGAATTCCTTCGTACGATTTCTCTTCGGCGATCGCGACTTCTTCCCATGTGGCTCTTTGCGGCTCAAAAGAAAAACCCACGGTTCTTTTTCCTTATATATCCACGCGGCCACTGCGGGTTAGAGAAGAGTATGTTTTCTCACAATGACCTTTATGCCCTTGGATAATATAAAAGAACAAATTCTTCAGCCACGCAACGTGAATGCCTGATCTTCTTTTCTTTTACCCTTAGACTCACAGACTACCCAGAAAAAAAATATATAAATTGTAGAATATGTGTGCCCATCTTTTGTCCTGTAGTGCCAATATGCCCTTTCTACTGAAGACATCTACTGTACATACCAGGAGAGGATTTCCTTTCGTGAAAGATTTTCGATATTATCCCCAATAGAAAAGATATATTTATCCAAGCAAGACACGTTTTATAAATAGCTCAAATTCGAGTCATAATTTAACAATTCACCACCTTGGCTCGACGTTTGTAGCCAAATTATAGTGCTCATCATTCATGCTAGCTCTCCCAATGCCCCAACGGGCACTCAATCTCCACAGACGCCAATTGTACTCAAGCAGAGCTTGAGCTTCGCCAAAGGAACAGGCTTAGTCATCATGTCCGTTGGGTTCTTCTCTGTTGTAATCTTTTTAACAACAACTACACCATTCGCTAAGACATCTCGGATGAAGTGGTACCTATGTCAATATGCTTCGTTCGCTTGTGATAAATCGGATTATATGCCATATATATCGCTCATTGGATATCACAGTGTATATCAACACTATTCTGATCTAACCCAAAGTCCAAGAGTAAACCTTTTAGCCATATCGCCTCTTTCGCTATAAAGGTCAATGCCATGTACTCTGCCTCAATCGAAGATAAGGCAACGTGATCCTGTAAGGATGTCTTCCAACTAACTGCACCACCTGCTAGCATAAATACGTACCCTGCTAAACACCTGCGTTCATCCAAGTCACCTACGTGATCCGAATCCACATAACTAGTGGTCTTACTGCTATTATTGTCCCTATGGTACACAATTCTAACGTCTGCTGTCCCCTTTAAATATCTGAGGATCCACTTCACAGCTTCCCAATGAGCTTTACCAGGACGTTTCATATAACGATTAACAACGCTCGCTGCTTGTGAAATATCAGGCCTAGTGTATACTATAGCATACATAATACTACTCACTGCACTAGAATAAGAAACACAGGACATATGCTCCTCCTCCTCCTCAGTCTACGGTGATAACTTATCTGAAAGTTTAAAGTGCATCGCCAAAGGTGTACTTACAGATTTCGCTAACTGTATATTAAATCTGCCGCGACCTAAAATTCCTCAGGCTAATAGATTATTAAGACTAAGTTTAACTTGGATCCTCCTAAGCCCTACCAATTCGCAACTTAGGGTTTAAGTTTTTAGCATGCAAAAGTTTTCATGCTCGGAGTCGCCACTAATCTATTTGTGGTAGGTCGATTAGAAACCTAAATAAAACATAGGGAGATATGTTTTATTCCTATGAACTAGAGATTCTAAGCTCGGGGATTTGATTACGCTAGATCTAGTCTAACGCCCTTTCGGTACCTTTTCTTTTCAAAAAAATATTTTGGCATGCAGTCTGGATCCATTTTAACTTAGTTGCTAGCACGTGAAGGGATAATGCGGGTGCGCAAACTATCAAAGTAACACCCAATAATCCAAATATTAAATAAATTGCAAGATTTGGAGAATTACTTACCTCGAAGCAACGTAAGCATTTGCATTGTTAGCTAGAAAATCACATCAATAATCCTAATATGATTTCTAATTAACAAGCAGTTCACGCAATATTTTTTAGGATTTTCACTTATTTAAATGAAAACTAACCTATATGTAATGACG
Source organism: Syzygium jambos (assembly GCA_031216235.1). NCBI lineage: Eukaryota > Viridiplantae > Streptophyta > Magnoliopsida > Myrtales > Myrtaceae > Syzygium > Syzygium jambos. The sequence continues at coordinate 31,418,259 of CM062229.1, read as the reverse complement.
TGCAAAAATTAACATGCGATTAATGCAGCCTAACATGCAAACTATATGTCATGCGACAACGTGACCTAATTCTAATGACGGATAAATGATTTATTTTTGGTATTTTCCAATGAAATTCGAAATTAAAAAAAATGCCTAAATTAACATGCAATCTATTCTAAAAAAAATAATTTAATCTATCCTAAAGTGACTTCTTTTTTGTATTTTTATGAAAATTCGAAATCAAGAATTACCCTAAAATGAACCATCGAGATCAGGATAATATCTAAATTAAACTAGAAAATAAATTACTCTAATTCCTAATTTAAATTAAAAAGTTATCCTATCAACTTATTCAAAGAAAGTTATTCTAAACCTATCCTAAACATGCATCATTATCTTCAAATAAGATCAATTCAAATCCTAACTAATCTTTTTTTGATTTTCTTTATTTAAAAGGAAAACAATTAAACAAAGATAACAACCATGTTCAAACAATCCACAAGATTTGTTTTACTATCTTTGAATTAAGGAAATGATATGAACCGACGATCATATCCATGTGGTTATGGATATTGATGGAAGGCAATTCGTTTGAATTTGGGAACAAAATAAAATCTATTATCGTATCCAAATAGTTATGGATAGGATAGAGATTTTCCGTGCCACCAAGTATCGTATCTCATGGTTGAGATCGGATAGTTGTCCCGATACGTTGTCGAGTTAGGAAAGTTTCTTAACTTTGGGTGATTTTCCGTGCCACCAAGTATCGTATTTCATGGTTGAGATCGGATATCACATACGCACCCAAAGATTAACAAAAATCCATAATAGATAACAATATTACCCATATCATGTAATGAAATATTCAAAACGATATCATATGAGATCGTTACCTAATTTGCGGATAGTTTCCAAATTTGAACTTGCGGATCAGGATTGCGGATCGCGATGAGCGGCGAACAGTGGCCGACGGATCGACAACGGGCAGTGACTGCCCGCGGGACAGTAGCGACGGTACTGACCGAGCTTGCGCGGGTCGACCATAGCAGCAACAAGCGGTCTTCGGAAGTCGCGGAACAGCAGCAGCTCACCACTGGAGGGCGGCGAACGTCGGGGATGGCAGCAACTTCAGGGGATGTCGGCGTTGTGGTGGGGGCACGGAACGCAATAGAGGAACAGCCGGCGTCGGAGTTGGCCTAGTGCGAGCAAGGGTAGCAACCCCGCAGCAGCGATGGAGTGGGTACAGTGGCGACTACAGCAGCGGGATCCTCAAGCGTCGTGAAGGAAGCAGCAGCGGACACTGGGGGCAGCAGCTATTGACCAAAATTCCACGAACATGGACTGGTGGAATTGCTAGACACGTGGACTCCTTGAAGATCACTTTGGAATTGGAAGCTTTGGCCATAGTAAAGGGCAGCCACAATGTTGTCGGTTCAACAAGGAACGGATGCGTCAGTGGTTGATTGTTCGACGGGGATAAGCAGCCGCAGAAAGAAAAGATCTCAACTTTCTCCTCACTCTCTCCTCACGTGTGTCTCTCGTGCTCTTAAGAATTGTGTTCTAGAAATTCTGAGAGCTCCCCCTTGATTGAGGGGTGTAATCACATATTTATATTACAACCCTAGGTTAATTGACCGGGCTTCCTAGTCCTAATGGGCTTAAACTTAGGCTTTATCATTTAATTTTATTTTAATTCCAAATGGGCTAAATTAATTTGGGCTGATTTAAGCTCAAATTAATATAACCAAAGCCTTTTAGACTTGTGAATTTCGGCCCCTAATCCCTTGAGTGAGCTGAGTTTCACTCGGCGCTCGACCTCGGTTTACGCGATGGATTTTCAGCTTACTCGCCACCGCTGGTCCGATGCGGAATGCAATTAACCTATATGATCATAAACTACATGTTATGCGATTTTGATATTTTTGTTTAAGGGTTAAAATTTAATCCTCAATTTTCTATGCAATTAATCACTAAATGGTGTGCCAAAATTTAGGTGTCAACAAAATCGTGCAACAATCTTCTCAATATATTTCTTTTGAAAAAGACGTAAAATTCCTGCAGTTCTGTCACGCAAAATCTCAATATCCAATATTTTCTTTGCAGCACCTAAATCTTTTATCTCAAATTCAACATTCAATTGCCTCTTTAGCACAACAATATGAAATGTGCTCTTAGCTACTATCAACATATAATCAACATATAGTAACAAATATATCAAAGATCCATTATCCAATCTCCTATAGTAAACACAGCTATCCATATGACTTTTAGAATAGTTCTGACTAGTCATAAAAGAATCGAAACGCTTGTATCACTATCTAGGAGACTATTTCAGCCTATATAAAGATTTCTTCAATAAACAAACATGATCTTCCTTGCTCGAAATAGCAAATCCCTCTGGCTACCTCATGTAAATCCGCTCCTCCAACTCACCATGAAGAAACGTTGTTTTCACATCTAGATGCTTCAGCTCGAGATCTTGTGCAGCAACTAAGGCAAGTAAAACATGAATAGAAGTATGCCTTACCACAGAAGAGGACACCTCGTTGTAGTCAATGCTCTCCCACTGTGTATACCCCTTTCGCCACAAGTCTCGCCTTATTTCTCGCTGCCTCGACACCGGGAATGCCCTCCTTCCGTCTAAAGACCCACTTGCTACTGACAATCTTCTGGCTCTTAGATACTTTGACCAACTCCCATGTTTGATTCCGATGAAGTGATTCAATCTCTTCACTTATAGCCCCTAGCCACTGCGACGACTCAGAACTAGTCATTGCCTCAAAGTAAGACGAAGGCTTATCTGTCTCCACCTCGTCACCTACAGTCAATGCATAAGCAATATCTGTATAACCATAACATACCGATGGTTTAATTTGCCTTTTCTGTCTACCCGCGGCTATAGTGTGCTACGACTCTGCTGATTGTTCATTATCACCGACTTCAGGAACTGCAGCCTCATCTACAATCTCAGCTTCCGTTACCTTCGAGGTCTCCGAAGTCTGCACCTGAATCTCTACCTCACTGCTAACATCACGATCTGTCTGCTCAGCTGGTTGTGTCTCAAGACCCTTCCTTTGAAGCATTGCAGTCTCATTGAAGATCACGTCTCTACTGATTAGAAAACCGGGTGATCTGGGATTAATGCACCACAATTGATAGCCTTTCACCCCATATGCATAACCCAAAAATATGCACTTCTTTACCATCGGCTCAAGCTTATCATCACTTGCATGAGTATACGCAGGACATCCGAATACTCGTAATCCGAAGTAATCAACAGGTTTCTCTGACCATACTTCCTCAGGAGTCTTCCACTCTATAGCAGATGATGGAGATTGGTTAACCAAGTAACATGCCATGTTCACTGCTTCGGCCCAAAATTCCTTGCCTATTCCTACATGCGAAAGCATGCTCCGAGCTCACTCTAGTAAAGTTCTGTTCTTCCGTTCTGCAATGCCATTCTGCTGTGGTGTCCGGGGGCACTATGCAGTGTCTCATAATCCCTTCTTTCTCGCATAACTCGGTAAAATCTTTTCCACAGAACTGCATGCCATTATCGGTTCTCAGGCACTTGATCTGTTTATTTGACTGCTTCTCAATCAATGTCTTAAATTTTTTGAACCGATCAAACACATCAAATTTGTGCTTCAGAAAGTAAACCCATACCTTTCTTGAGTAGTCATCGATAAATGTCAACATATATCAGACACCTCCTTTCGAAAGAATTGGAGATGGGCCCCAGACGTTTGAATGAATGTACTCAACCGGTCGCTTGGTCGAATGAATAGCTGTTGTAAACTTAATCCGGCGCTGCTTCCCAAAGATGCAATGCTCGCATAAGTCCAGCTTCCCTGTCTTTTGACCCTTCAACAATCCCCTATCGCTCAGCATCGTCATACTTGACTCACTCATGTGCCCCAAACGAATATGCCATAACTGAGTCAAGTCAGAATCTGACTTACCTGATGAAACTGCAACAGCTCCTGTCACGGTCTCTCCCAGTAAATGATAGAGAGAACTCACTTTCTTTCCCTTCATCACTATCATGATACCTCGAGAGACCTTCAGCACTTTACCTTCAGTGGTGTACTTGCACCCGATATCATCAAGTGTCCCTAGAAAAATAAGGTTCTTCTTAAGCTCTAGTACATGCCTCAGGTCTGTTAGTGTGCGTACCACCCCATCGTGCATCCGAATTCGAACTGTTCCTATCCCCACAACATTGTAGGTTTCATTATTCCCCATTAAAACTCTATCACCATCTGCAGTCTAGTAAGTAGTAAATCAGTTCCTATGAGGCATCATATGATAAGAACACCCTGAATCTAGCATCCATTCGTCTCCTAACGAACCAGTAGTCACACACAAGACGGCCTCTGCATCACTAGTGCTCTCCTCAACAACGTTTGTCACACTGCTTGTGGCATTCTGCTTGTCACCTCTATTTCTTCGCTTCGGACAATCTCTTCTAATGTGCCCCTCCTCGTGATACTCAAAGCACTTCACGCATCTCTTAGACTTTTTATTGCGTGACTTTGACCTGCTTCTATCTCTGCTACTACTGGACCCTCGATGTTGTTTTCTACCTCGAATCACTAGTCCTTGCGCTACATTCTACGTTAGACTGTCATCTCGCAACTTTCTCTACCACTCTTTAGAGAACAATGCTGACTTTACTTCTTCCGAGGTAATCGTAGTACGCCCTTGGAGTAGTGAATCAATAAAGTGCTCCTATGATTCAAGTAAAGAAGCCAATAACATCATGCCCTATTCCTCATTATCAAGTATCTTACCGACGTTCTTCAAATCCATCATGAGTTTATTAAATTCATCTAGGTGGGATCTGATCGATGTACCTTCATTATATCGAAATTGAAACATCCTCTTCAAAATGTACAAGCGATTATTCAAACCCTTCGTTACATAGAGTGTCTGTGATTTTGCCTACAATGCTGCGGCATCCTTCTCCTCAACCACCTATATTAACACTTCATCCAATAAACTCAGCAGGATTATACTCTTTGCTCTCTCCATTAGCTTTGCTTTATCAGCCGCTTTCATTATAATGGGTAACCCATCTTCGCCATCTAATGCTTTGACCAAACCTTGGGTTGTCAATAGCGCACGCATCTTGATGCTCCATAACCCAAAGTTGTTCCTCTCGTTAAACTTCTCAATCTCAACTTTCGCTCCAAATATAATTGCAATAGAAAAATTTCCATATAATAATCAGACAAGCAAAAGCCCCAAATCACAACCCATAAAATCCAACCCTCAAGCTCTGATACAAATTGTTGGAAATATAATGCGAAAACGACAGGATCTTACAAATTAAGTCAATACGAAAATACCAGAAAAATAAACAAGAAACGATAAAGAACACCAGAGATTTACATAGTTCAGTCCGAATATCGGTACCTACATCCACGGGAAGAGCCAGTAACAAATAATCCACTATAATCGGAGAATCAGAGTTACAATTCGCTCATACGTTCGAGTGTTTCCCACACCTAACTTTAAGTCCAAACCTAAAATGTTTACGAATAAATAACTTGATTTGATAAAATAAACTCACTGCACAAATCACCGTGTTCAAATAATTCCTTTGTACGATTTCTCTTCGGCGATTGCGACTTCTTCCAGTGTGGCTCTTCGCGGCTCAAAAGAAAAACCTACGGTTCATTTTCCTTATATATCCACGCAGCCACTGTAGGTTAGAGAAAAGTATGTTTTCTCACAATGAACTTTATACCCTTGGATAATACAAAATAACAAATTCTTCGGCCGCACAACGTGAATGCCTGATCTTCTTTTCTTTTACCCTTCGGCCCACAAACTACCCATAAAAGAAATATATAAATCGTAGAATATGTGTGCCCATCTTTTGTCCTATAGTGCCAATATGCCCTTTTTACTGAAGACGTCTATAGTACGTACCAGGAAAGGATTTCCTTTCATGAATGATCTTCAATATTATCCCTATAGAAAAGATATATTTATCCAAGCAAGACACGTTTTATAAATAGCTCAAACTCGAGTCATAATTTAACAAAATTCATGACGCCGCGGACAGCCATGTACGAGCAATGCCGACAATTTCGGCTAGGGATGGTCAGATCTCAAGATTTCAAGAACGTAGGAAGTCGGCCATGCTCGACTTGGACATAACAGTGGTTGGCCTAATCACGGCACTAGCGACTTTGCAGGTGGCGACGGCAGGGAGGAGTGAAGGTCAGGTGGCTGTGGACAAAGGAGGAGGAAGAGAGAGAGTTCAAAGGTTGAGAGAGAGAAGATTTTTCACTCATATTCCAAATTAACTTTTGACGTGGGTCGGTGGACACGTATTAACATGTTAGTGGATGACTGAAAAAATACACTCCACATGGGATGCTGACGTGGTGATATCAAATTACCGAATATTTTCTCCCGCTATGGGGAGGTAATTGACCATGGCATGCATGATGCTCTGTGCTGTCTTGGACGTGTAAAATGCTTATTATGACTACCGTAATAGAGCAGTCTAGTTGCATTATGACCGAAAACAAAGTTGAGCTACTACTATTCTTGTTAAAGTGGGAGTCTTCCAATACGATAGTAAGTTTAATTAATATATATTTAGCGACTGGGAAGTGGAGTTTTTTTTTTTAAAAGGAATTTCCCGAATATGTATTTGTAATGAGTTAAAAAGTTATTTCCCGTCCTTGAGAAAATAAATTACAAGTATGTTGTTTCACTCATGCAAACATATTGCAATTTGCTAAGGATAAATCTAACAAATTGGTAACTAAGGGAAGAGGACCATGTTAAACTAATACTGAAGGATTCTATCGTGCATAGAAGAACAAAATTCATGCACAATTAGAATCAAATGCGGAAAACAGGATCGAAAATAAACTGACCTCCAGCTATTGTTTAATTTTACGTTCGTCGGAAATCCACGGTAGTTTGTCGTCAATTCGAAGCGATTATGGGCGCACTCTACTAACCCAATCCCCTTGCGTACTGATGGTGTATTACCGAATGAGAGGGTTTGCGTTAGATCTTGTGTTAGCCCTTATAAAATGAATGTTCATCTTTATAAACCGCTTCCCATTAAGGCGGTTACCGAAGAGGGCGGTTATTACCGAAGGGGTACGAAGCGTGGAAAAACCGTATGTGGATAACGGTCACTCAAAAGAGAAAACGTGGGTTAAACCTAAATGTGGGATCACATTATAAATATAACATTCTCCCACTTGATCCCAACATTTTCATTATACAAATTACCCAACCAAATTCACGAAAACCATATGCTTAAAAAAAAAACAAGACACATGAATCATGGCGACACGTCCTCTAAGAGCGAGTAATATCTTCCATGTATTACAATGCATCTTATTCATTTAATGTTAGCCCATATGTGACAACACATCTTAATGAATAAACCCTGTGTTTATTCCAGAACCAAGGATAATTGTTATTCTCATAAACAACTGAATGTGTACACCAGAAATTGAGAATAACATTACAATTGAATAAGAGTTTCAAACAACAAAAGTTGTCCATGCGACGATAAATCACATCATGGGAACTATTCCTATACTAGTCACATGATCCTTATACTTCATAGGTGACATGCCTTTAGTTAAAGGATCAGCTATCATCAATTCAGTGCGAACGTGTTCAATGACCACTTTATTCTCCTTAACACGTTCTTTATGGCTAAATACTTAATGTCGATGTACTTACTTCGACTGCCACTTCTAGCATTTTTAGCCGTAAAAACCGCAGCTGAATTGTCATAATATATTCTTAATGGCCTAAAAATAGAATCAACAATTCTAAGCCCTGAAATGAAACTCTTCAACCATACACCATGCGAGGTAGCCTCAAAACAAGAAACGAACTCAGCCTCCATAGTGGAAGTAGCATTCAAAGTCTGCTTCGCACTCCTCCATGACACGGCTCTGCTAGCTAACATAAAAATGTATCCTGATGTTGATTTTAGAGAATCAACGCAACCAGCGTAATCCGCATCCGAATAATCAACTACTTCCAAGTTGTCAATCCGTCTATACATAAGCATATAGCCTTTACTACCTTGAAGGTATCTCATCACTTTCTTTGCAGCTTTCCAGTGGTCCATCCCTGGATTACTCTGATATCTTCCCAACATTCTCATCGCAAAAGCGATGTCAGGTCGAGTGCAAACCTGAGCATACATCAAGCTTCCGATAGCAGAAGCATATGGAATGTTCTTCATTTGTTCCCTTTCCAAATCGTTTTTCGGGCACTGGTTCAAATTGAACCTATCACCCTTCACAATGAGTGCTATACTTGGTGAACAATCTTTCATCCGAAATCTCTCCAAGACCTTATTGATATAGGTTTCTTGAGATAGTCCTAAAACTCCTCGAGTTCTATCTCTATGGATCTTAATGCCAATGACATAAGATGCCTCACCCATATCTTTCATGTCAAAACTCTTAGAGAGGAATTATTTCACCTCATGCAACAACCTCTTATCATTGATTGCAAGTAAAATATCATCCACCTATAGTACAAGAAAACAAATTTTGCTACCACTGACTTTCTGGTATATGCATTGATCCATGATATTCTCTACAAAACCGAATGAAGAGATGACATCGTGGAACCTTAAATACCATTGACGGGATGCTTGTTTCAAGCCATATATAGATTTCTTAAGCTTGCATACCAATTGCTCACCTTTACTAGAGGAGAATCCTTCAGGTTGTTTCATGTATACCTCCTCCTCTAGGTCCCTATTGAGGAACGCCATTTTCACGTCCATTTGATGTAATTCCATATCAAAATGGGCAACAAAGGACAAAACAATACGAAGAGAATCTTTCTTAGAAACAGGAGAAAAGGTCTCCGTGTAATCGATTCCTTCTTTTTGAGTGAATCCTTTGGCGACGAGTCTAGCTTTATATCTCTCAATGTTGACCAATGAGTCCTTCTTAGTTTTGAAGACCCATTTACAACCAATGGCTTTTGCACCATTAGGCAACTCAACCAAATCCCAGACTTTATTTGATGCCATAGAACTCATCTCATCCTTCATGGCATTGTACCACAAATTGGATTCATCACTACTCATGGCTTGTGAAAACTTTTCAGGATCATTCTCAGCTCCAATATTGTAGTCAGACTCTTGTAGATACACAATATAATCACTAGGAATTGCTGATTTCCTCATTCTAGTAGATCTTCTTAATGTTGTATCAACATTCTCTGGAGGAGAGTGTTGTTCAACTGGTTGTTCAACAACTTCTGGTAATTGTTGAACAACTGGATCTACCGGATCATTATCAGCAAGTTGTGGAACTTCAATTGTTGGTTGTTCAATAGCCGGCTGAACTGAAGGGGCGTTATGAACAACAACCAACATAATACTTGAAGTGGAAGGTTGAGTATTTGAATGATCTTTCTTGGGAACAATGTCCTTTAATCGATCACTCCCACTAATCAAGTCATTTTCAAGAAACTTAGCATTTCTTGATTCCACAATCCTAGTAGTGTGAGATGGACAATAAAATATGTATCCCTTGGACTTTTCAGCATATCCAATGAAATACCCACTTACAGTCCTTGGGTTCAACTTCTTTTCCTGTGGATTATAGACTCTTACTTCATACGGTCATCCCCAAACGCGTACATGTCGCAAACTTGGCTTCCAACCTTTGAATAACTCAAAAGGCGTCTTTAGGACAGCCTTGGTTGGAACTCGATTTAATATGTACACTGCCGTCTTAAGAGCTTCAGTCCACAAGGACTTAGGAAGTTTGGAGCTACTAAGCATACTCCGCACCATGTCCAATAAAGTTCGGTTTCTTCTTTCTGCTACGCCATTTTGGTCCGGAGGACCTGGCATAGTGTATTGGGCAACTATCCCGTTCTCTTGAAGAAACTTTGCAAACAGACCAGGTGCTTGTCCATCTTCAGTGTATCTACCATAAAATTCTCCACCTCTATCTGATCTCACGATCTTAATTTGCTTGCCGCATTGTTTCTCTATTTATGCCTTAAAAACCTTAAAGGCATCCAACGCTTCATGCTTATTACGAAGCAAGTAGAGATACATGTAACGTGAGTAATCATCAATGAAGGAGATGAAGTATTTCTGATCATATGAGTCCATATCAGGACTACAAATGTCTGCATGTATGATTTCTAATATGTCTGTACTCCTCTTGGCACCTTGCTTTGTCTTGTTGGTTTGCTTTCCCTTTATGCAGTCCACGCAAATATCATTATCAGTAAAATCCAAAGTACCGAGTACTCCATCATTTACTAATCGCTTAATTCTATCTATGGAGATATGTCCCAATCTCCGGTGCCACAATATAGAGGAATCTTCATTCACAACACATCGTTTTATACCAGCATTATCATGAACATGCATCGCATTATAATAGGCATTGTCTTGTAAATTAATTCGAAAAAGACCATCAGACAAAATACCACTCCCAACAATTTCAAATTTAAATAATAAACTGAAGTTTGAATCTGAAAAGTTAAAAGAGTAACCCAAAGGTACAAGTCTTGAAACTGAAATTAAGTTTCTAGAGAAACTTGGAACATAAAAGGTTCTTTCCAAATTCAAAACAAAGCCACTATTGAGAACTAATCTACATGTCCCAATAGCTTTTACAGGCGAACGCATCTTGTTTCCCGAATAGATGCTTTGTTCACTTCCTACTGGCTTCCTGTGGTTTTGAAAACCCTGCAAGGAATTCGAAATATGGATTGTAGAACCAGAATCAATCCACCAAGTGGTGTGACTCACATCAGCCATATTAGATTCATAACAAACATAAGAAGTTGGATTACCTTTCTTCTCGAGCCAAGCCTTAAATCTGACGCAATCCTTCTTCATATGACCCTTCTTTCTACAGAAGAAACATTTGGATTCCTTCTTAATGTCAGCTTGGGGAGGTATTTTGTCTTTCCCCTTGTGCTTGCCGTGACTCTTAAATTTTTCATGTGTTGCCAAATGAGCACTTTCTCCCAATTCCATAGTCAGTCTCTCTTCCTCTTGAACACACATGGTCATAAGTTCATTAATTGACCATTTATTTTTATGTGTGTTGTAAGAGATCTTGAAAGGTGCATACTATTGTGGGAGAGTGTTCAGAATGTAGTACACAAGAAATGATTCAGATATCTCAACCTCAAGATTTTTCAGCTGAGCTGTAATGTCCCTCATCTTCATGACGTGCTCACGCACACCTCTAACACTTGTGAGCTTTAGAGATGAAAACTTCATTATTAGGGTCATGGCATGTGCCTTTTCTGAAGTCTCAAACTGCGCATCAATGGCCTCCAATAAAGCCTTAGCATTGCTATGCTGAGCGACTGAATCACGAATACTATGAGATACTTTAGTCCTGATGAACATCACACTCAGGCGGTTGGACCGCTCCCACTGTTCATAAAGGGCTATCTCAGTTGCAGTGCTCATGTCAGTAGGAGCAGGTGATTCATCTTTCCTTATAGCACAGTCAATGTCCATGCACCCCAATTGAAGAAGAATTGGCTCCTTCTAAACTTTATAGTTTTCACCATTCAGTATGGGAACATCACTCTTAAATTCAGAGAAATTCATAGGTTGCAAAACTGCATATTAAATAATTATGCTTATGTCACAAAATTTGAGGCAAAATTAACACATATCATGTGCTATCAATGTAAGACATGTCACAAAATATGAATCACATAACATAAAAACTGTCTGTGGGCTAAGTTTTTAATTTAAATAGATTCGTAAATACTTCATGAAGAAACTATCATATTATATTCCTTTCCTTAATCCCTGTGGGTAAATTAAGAAAAATAATATGATATTTCAACCTAATTAATCAAATTAATATAATGAAAATTCATGTGGGATTAAATTCATCATATTAATAAAATTAATTACAATCAATGTCCATTTTCAAATGTGATCCGAATGCTCTTAATATATAATTTAATTAATTAAAGATGCTATGGCTACTCCCCAATTAATTAAAAATATATGGATCACTGGACATTTAATTTCATGCATAAAAAATATTCATAAAATGCATGAAGGACAAAACAATAAATTTAATTCGGCAAGGGGCATAATCGCAATAATGGGTAAAAAACAAGGGCAAATTTGCAAAAATTCGAAGGGGGGCGCCGGTTCCCAGGACGCGTGCGCGGCACTCGCCTGCCTTATGCGCAAGCGCGTGCCGCGCATGCACCTTCATTACTGCGCGGGCACGTGCGGCGCACGCGCCTGCAACTGCTGCGCGCGTGGGCCGCACGCGCCTGCAGTTGCGCGCACGTGGCAACCACGCACCAGCGGTTGCGCGCCCGTGGGGGCCACGCGCTTCTTCCTCCACACGAACAGAAGCCATTTTCCGCCATTTTTCGCCATTCTTCGCCGTTTAGCCACGTCTTCGACCGAATGGGTCTCCTCCGGTAGCCCATATCACACCAAAATAATTTATGGGTTTCGGAGACCACGTCGGCGCGACCACATAGACCCAAAATTCGGCGAAAACAACCAAGAAATTGGCTTGAATGAAGCAAAATTCCGTCTAAACGCACAAATCCTAACCCGCAACTTCCGCCGCTCAAATAGCCTCCGGCAATTACCAATATGCCAGATTAACTTAGGGCTATTCTTTTCCATGGCGGTGCGACCGTGCCAGTCTGAAGTCGAGCGGTGGATCGCCGGAATTTAGCTGGAATCGACGATTTCCCTCTTAGCCCCAAAAACCCGAATTACTGTTCATCTCAAAAAACCCTGAAAATACACCAAAAATTCAACAAGAACAAGGCAGAGGCACTAAACTTGCTTTGATACCAAATGTTAAACTAATACTGAAGGATTTTATCGTGCATAGAAGAACAAAATTTATGCACAATTAGAATCAAATGTTGAAAACAGGATCGAAAATAAACTGACCTCTAGCCATTGTTCAATTTTACGTTGGTCGGAAATCCACGGTAGTTTGACGTCAATTCGAAGCGATTACGGGCGCACTCTACTAACCCAATCCCCTCGCGTACTGATGGTGTATTACCGAATGAGAGGGTTTGCGTTAGACCTTGTATTAGCCCTTATGAAATGAATGTTCATCTTTATAAACCGCTTCCCATCAAGGCGGTTACCGAAGAGGGCGGTTATCATCGAAGGGGTACGAAGTGTGGAAAAACCGTATGTGAATAGCCGTCACTCAAAAGAGAAAACGTGGGTTAAACCTAAATGTGTGATCACATTATAAATATAACAGACCACACAGTTCTTCGGGTTATTTCTGTGTCTACCGCAGCATTGATTGATCAAGTTATGTCACCTTTTGATAAGGAAGAAGCACAAACTCAAGTCTTATTTGTCAATGCCAACTCTATTATACTCAGTGAGACAAGTCACATTCTAAGGATGTGTTCCAATTTACGAATTAAAATGCTTGAAAGAGGAACTTGGATAGCCGCAATTCTCTCTCCGGTGATAAACGCTCTTTGCTTCTAAGCCAAGGTCAGCTTTTTCTCATAACCGCCAGCTAAAAGTCCACATGGAGGCTCATTGCCATGCGTATGATGTTAAGGGAAGGGCCAATGGGCACGGGTCAGGCTGCGACCGCAACCGCAACCGCCGTCCTCGCCTTGTGGAGAAAACCATGCCGCATCATCCTCCCCATCTCTGCGGGCATTGCTTCTTCGCAAGCACAAAAGATGGAGTTTCTCCGCAAATCAAAGGTGGAGAGAGAGAGAGGGGGCGCAGCACATGCAGATTGGCTTAATTCCTGGAGTTCCTGTAGAAGCGTGGGCGAGGGAGCTATTTCTCCGAACCCAACGTAGTAGATTGTGGAGACAGAGAATCTGGAAAGGAGTTACAGATGCGGCTACGAGCGGAGTTGGGCCCCAGCTTGCCCACGGATTTTCCTTTCTATGTCCCGCGGCACACACACAGGGTAGGCTGGACTGGGATCGGCAGGGCACGGGAAACTGGCATCCCGTGCCCATAACAGTTCAAATTTCTATTATGATTGTTTGTTACATAATGTAAAGTGGTTTCACAGATAATCGGTGTTGTTATTATAATACTATGAGAATATAATAATATAACCGTTCAATAAAGTACTTTATAAGAAAGAGTCGCCTTGCTAATTTGCAAAGTTAAAAAACTCATTGGCTCTAATGTATTTAAGTGGGGGTAAAGCACTTAATTAGGAGAAAATGAAAAAACTAATTGGAAGCAAGACGAGGGGAGAACGTAGAGCAAATTCCACCTTGAAAGGAGAAAGGTCTCACACTTGGATCTTAGAAGTCCAAGTGGCATTCCTTTTTCTTTTTTTTTTTTTTTGGTTAAGAATACCAATGGGCAAATAGTCTGAAGCAGGCTGACTTTAGGTTAAAAAGAGTGAGTGTACGCACGCACAGTATCGCCGTCGCCATCGCCATTTCATTTGTCCCAATCCATATCCATCCCCCCACCCCACCTTTATACTGCCTATCTCTTCCCAGCCCACCGCCGGTCACCCAGTCCTCCGAGGCCGCCGACGCCTTCTCCTTCTGCTTCTTCTCAACGCAAAGTCCAGTGAGTCCTCCTCCCTCCTCCTCCTCCTCCTCATCTTCCCTCCTGCTTCTTTTCACTGCCCAGCTTGCTGTAAACAAATTTTCCGCACACGAAGTCCCTACTCTCACTCCACAGGATCTGCAGTTTTGACGATGATACAGAAATCGGATGATGTTTTAGTATCCGAGCGAAACAGCTGTTAGCATCATCTAGCAGAAACGGTAGCAGCAAGCAACGAGTAGAGTTTGGTAAAATCGATGCTATTGTGAAATGATGTTGTTTTCGCAACACGACAGAGCTGATGAGGGGATTTTGCTTTGCGCAAGTAAAACGCCTCTAGTGAATCGACTTTCAATCTTCTTCTTCTCAGAGAAATGTTTAGTTTTGCGTACTCGGAGAGACCGAGAAACGATCGTCTCTTCTATTCGTTAAGCTAACTCGCTGAAATAGTGAAGGTACCAAATCAGCATTTCTTATTTCACCTCCATCCTAAGTTTTTATGCCTTTTGGTCTTCTATGTTTTGCCGGTGGCAATGATTATCTGATGTAGGACAACCTGGAGATAATGTTTCTGTCCGAAAATTTTTTAGGCGTCTCACCCACAGCTTCCTAAGCATCACACTTGGGTTCTTAAGCATCTCTTCTAAGAGAATCGCATCATGCACCTCAATAACAAAGAATTGCTGAAATGTTTATTTACCCAGTCAATCAATGAATCAGCAAATAATACATAGGAAGTGCATGATAACTTAAAAGATTCTACTAAACCTACTCTAAGTCGTAAGAGGAAACTCTTACATAGGGAACTTAAAAGCCTAATTCAACCACTACCCGACATGGTACTCAATGTTAAATTGTCAAAGAAAACTAATAAAATCCTACTAGTACTCCTACTCCTGGTAGATGAAGCTACTTGTCAAGCTTGAAGACGAATCATTATCCTTTTAGGACTCTTATTTGAGTTGCAGATTAATGCAACGATTTACTTCACAAGAACTTGACACCAATGAAAATATTATGACAAATACTGATTTGTTTGCTCTTGTGGGCTGCATCATTATCCTTTGGGGACGGAGACTCTGGTTGGACAGGGCATGGGCTTAGGGTTGATCAGAATATAGGAGAACATGACATTTGGTTGAAGCAGGAATGTCTTGATTGGAATTTATCAATACAGATTTTCAGATCCTTGCTTGTTATTGTGGAGTGAAAGCAAATTGTTAGGTTAGTTCTAGACTGAAAAGGCCGGAGATTTTTCGGCAGGTCAGAATGCAGATCCATGATTTTAATTGATAGCAATAATTTTCCACAGCAGTTTAAGTTTTTACATTGTGGATCATCTACTTTTACCAAGGCCAAGCTCATTCTTTTAAGGAAAAACATTTCTAGTACTGCACATTACTCTCTCATTGGTACTAGCAGCACACTTTGTTTTTGCCGTCTAAACTTACAAAGAAATAGTTTTGACTGCAGAAATGCAAGGAATTCAATCGCTTTCACTGAAAGCAAGCTTGATCAAAAGTGCAGTTCTGAAACACATCCGTCTGGCAAATCCTCAGATTGTTTCATTTTCACGCTTCATGTCTGTTTCGTCTGCACAAATCGAAGAGCATGGCTTTGAAAGCACAACGATTGCTGATGTACTGAAAGCCAAAGGTAAAAGTGCAGATGGCTCCTGGCTTTGGTGCACTACAGATGAGACTGTGTATGATGCTGTCAAGTCGGTATGTATTCCCCGGTAAATTGTGCCATTAGTATTGGTAAGACCGGTATTATTATTTAATAAATATCTACATGCGGACCACATCTGTTACTGTCCCTATAGATGACACAACATAATGTCGGGGCCCTGGTTGTTGTGAAGCCCGGAGAACAGAAATCAATTGCAGGAATCATTACAGAGAGAGGTAAAAAATTTCAATTGTTCCATTTGTAAGAACCTATATGACATGAATGTTAGTCATTGAATCATTCTTGGTCATAGGAAGTTCTACTCTTTTGGCTTATGTAAGAATTTAAAATTCTAAGTATTATAAACATCAAAACAAGAATCTGAAATATTTCTGAATGGTGGGATGCATAGTCATTGAAACAACGACTAAGCAGTTTAGGTCAAAGTGATGCAAATGGGAGTTTCAAAGTTCTGAACTATTTCAGGTTAGAAAAGCATCTTTGATTCATTCTAATGAAACATAGTTTATAAAGGTCATTGTAATTTAAGAAGCATGGTTTCCGGTAAACAACTAATCAGAATACTCTGGCATTGTTATTACCCTGTTTTTTACTGATGTAGCATGAGAAAAGCAAGAAATTGCCTCTTTGATGCTATACGTCATTGAAATAAATCATGGGTTAAAAAGGGGCAAGCACAAGGGAAATTTTTTATCTTTTACGAGTCAGTTCTAACTTATAGTTTCATTCATCTGCATTCACTTAAGGTTCTTGACTGATTGGCTTCTCGCTTTTAAGCATCATAATTTCGTGAAAGAATGAGATGACTATGCAATTGTGTGGAAGTGTGTGTGGTATGTATAGATTGATCATATCCTGATACAAAGTACATATATTGTAGGCAAAACCCTCATCTTGGCGAGTCATAGGCATCATCAGTAGATGAATTTTAATTTTTTTTCTGCAATCTCATAACAATTTATGCCCCTAAAAATACTGTAGGGGAAACCCTTGTTGACTGGGCATGTGTTGACTGTCCTAATGAAGTGGCTGAGATATATTACTTTTGCCAATAGGAGAATGATTGATTAGGATATGCCATTGACATCCGTGTGTGATGATACATTCTGAAGTTATTCCATTTTGTAGAATTGCGATTTAAACGAAATAGCTAGGTGTGATTCCCCCATTGAAGACTTGCAGGGGATTTTGCTGAGAAAACTTTTAAAATGAGCAACTCCTTGCTATGATGTTTCATGTGTTCTTATCTGTATTGTGCATTGGTAGTAAAGCATTTTTTGTTCAGGGGTTCATACCTGTACAGCATTTTTTGTTCATTACTTGGTCTGTTTCCAGATTATCTCAGGAAGATCATTGTACAGGGAAGATCATCAAAATCGACCAAGGTCGGAGACATCATGACTGAGGAGGTAATTCCAGCATCTCTCTTGTAGGAGCTCATACTGCAGTTTGAGATTGCTACTGCTGAATGCAAAGCTACAGTCTGCTTTTTTAATTTATCTTGCAGAACAAGCTGATCACGGTTACACCTGACACAAAGGTTCTGAAGGCAATGCAGCTGATGACTGGTATTGTTGATTTTGGTAGTAATGTGCATATGTTTGTCACTGCCGCTGATGTGGTTATTAATGGCACCATTTCAAGCGCTGCATGCTTCATCAAATATGATGGTGGAAGAACCCTAGATTTATTTCATTGCCTACAGTTTTGTCACTGCTCTTCTGATGCTTGATTGTCAGAAATTTTAATTGACCTGGTTGAGTTATTGATTACTCTGAAATACTAAGTTGAGACGGATGATGGTTGACAGATAACCGCGTCAGGCACATTCCAGTGATCAATGAAGCTGGGATGATCGGCATGGTTTCCATTGGAGATGTGGTTCGTGCTGTTGTCAGTGAGCATCGTGAGGAGTTGGACCGCCTGAATGCTTACATACAGGGCGGTTATTAGGTGATGATGGAATATCAGATATCACGGCCCCGTTTGGATTTAATTTTCCAATGACGGCCCTGCTTGAATCATGGAGTGCTTGTAAATATAGCTTCTTGTGTGCGTCTGCTTAGACTTATTTGTGTGGATCTCCTGACATGTCTAACTACCTGCAAGGACAGGCAGGTTCATAATAACTAAGTAATAAGAAAAAGACAACTGCAGAATAATCTCTTGGAATGGCATGCGGATATGATATTGCAGGTAGCTTCGTGTCTGGATGATGATTGATGCCCGATGGTTGCTTTTGCAGTAGTTCATACAAATGACCTTGCTGAGAAATTCCCATGTGGTTACGTCTCTTGCTGGGTAGAATGAGCTTTGGTTATGCTTATGCGGTCATTATAATGTGCTGGTATGTAATCGCTCTTCCTTCTGTATGTATATAGTGAACTGCACGCAGGAAGTTGCAGGACGCACTTTTACTTAATAGTAGGTTACTTATATGATAGACACAGATCATGTCATACTCAGTTTAAACATACACGAGATAATACTGTAATCCCACAGCCAAACACGTCTCGATTGTAACTTAACTGTGTCCATCGAGCCGAAGGCAGACGTGTATGGTTGAAGCGAGTTTAGAGAGGTTATTTAGCAAATGACTAGGTGACTGTGCCTCGGTCAGAATGTCGATTGTATCTGATCTGCAAAACAGATGAGCTTTAAACGAACGGCGCTTGATAGTTAACCTGTCACTTCCGTAGCTCACTAGTGTTAGCAAGTGAATGTCAACAGAAATTTGACTTCGCTAGGTCTAGCCAAATCATGCCAAGGACCAACAATAAATTGGCGGGTGGACCCCTCCAATTATGAATCAATGGACGGGTTTAAAATTTAATATTCTAAAGACAAGCCCGATACATATGTAGCACAAAACTGATTAGATCAGATTGGTGATATGGCCAATCACCAATCGTACCATCTAGGACGGCTAGTGTAGACTACACTGCCACGTAAACTGGCCGAAAGGACTACATTAGTAATTCGTTGAAAAGATTTAGGACTAAATTAGTCAAATTGAAAAGCCTCGGACTGAATTGACCGATGTACATTAGGTTTCTGACTTTTTAGACAATTATCTCAAAAACATCCAATCATTAGCCTAGTTGAGGAAGCAAAAAAGTGTGCTATGATAATTGTAATTACTACGATAGTATAATTTGATTCGACTCGAGGCTTTAACACTATAGATCAATTACTCACATTGTTAATATTCTAATTAGCAAGCAAATTCACTAACCAATCTATGATTAAAAAGTTACTATCAATGATTCATTTTTTTTATTATGTTTATCTATTGGATTATATCACTTTATCATATTTTATGTGTACGAGGTATTTATCGCAACTTAAAAGCAGCCAAGCAAGCTAGAGAAAACACTAAAAATATAGTTTTTAACTGATTGATTTATATCCTAACCAGAATCTTCTTGTTCTGTGCCTCACGGAGAACTTCTACCTTAAGAGGCCAGATAGATAAAATATTTATGATTGATATTTGAATGTAATTTTCATATGAAAAAAAATGAAATTGTATCTTCTTCTGCATAAGAATGAGAACGTGTACTCGAAACTGAAATTTCTTTTCCCTAAATTATAATTCTGATGCAAAATTTTTGTGACTTATATTACTTTAAATAGAAATTGTTCATAATTATGAATTAATTTTAGGACAATTCGATTCTCCATCCATTCATAGATTTAAACTATTGATTCCCTAAACAAAATCGATTTAACAACAATGGTTGTTAGGGGTGAGCAGTTTCAAGTTTCGTATAGGTTCCATATAGAACCTAGAACCTACTCATTGGAACAGGTTCCTTATTTTTTGGAACATGGAACCTATCCTATATACTCTGGAACCTAGAACCTTCCCTGTCACAAGTTCAAAGGTCAGTTCCAAGGTCTATTAGGTTCCATATATATTATTAATTGAACGATTGTAATTAAACATCACATTTTATGACAATCGTTTGCTGCTACAATCTACTGATCACAACATATTTAGACACACGAGAAATAGTCTCAGTCATAAAATCCAAGCTTAGATTAGTAGTTCTAGATTATACATTCATCATCTGAAGTCATAGAATACAGTAGGATTACGTGAAGATATAGAACAAGAAAAACATAAAAACTTGTTCCAGGTTATAGGTTCTACGTAGAACCTAGAACCTGCTGGTCGAAATAAGTTCCCTAATTTTTGGAGCCTAGAACTTATGCTAACAAAAACCGAAAGGAAATTGGAGAAAAATTGTATTGTATTGATATGATTTGTATACATGTACATTTTTTTTTTTTGATAATCGAGGTGTCCGCGCGGCCGGCGAGCTAGGGCTCAAACCAGCGGTGATGCCCGACTAGTCCTCGAGGGGGGCTAGCGCAGCATCCCACCGCCACGACCCCCCACTTAAATCACCGATGGGCGAGTTTGAACCCAGGACCTCTCGTGAAAGGAACTGAGCGCAAACCAACACGGCCACCGATGGGTGGGTGTATACATGTATAATGTAAAAAAAATGAGAAAAAAAACAAGAAATAATATACAAGGATCACAACTTTCTATTTACCAAACTAATTATGGATCCTTTGGATCAATTAGTCCGTAATCAAGATCGGCAATACAATCAGAACCAAATCATATCTCTAACAATATCAAATCATATTTCCAACACTCCACCTCAAGCTGGTAGCCTATATATGTCGAGAACACCTAGCTTGCTAGTAGGTATGTATGTTGTCTTTAACATAGTGACTTAGTGAAGATGTCTACAGGCTATTCCACAATTCCAATTCCTTTCGTCACAAGGATCCCTTCTCGAATCTTGTCCCGAACAAAATGAAAATCAACTTCTATATGTTTTGTTCTCTCATGGAAGACTGGATTTGCCGCTAGTTTGAGTGCATCATCATTGTCACAAAACAATTCACTTGATCCATTAACTTGCACTCCAAGGTTTGAAAAAGTAGTCCTCATAGCCAAACTATTTCGCAAACAGTTTTTGTCATGGCTCAATACTCTGATTCGACTGATGATAATGATATTGTTGACTGTTTCTTTGTTTTCCATGAAATTAATGATCTTCCCAATTTGATGTAAAAACCAGTGATGGATCTCCTGGTCATTGGGCAAGTAGCATAGTCTATGTCACAGTAAGCTATCATCTTCATGTTGCAGTCACGAGACAAGAATATACCAAGTCTTGGGCATCCCTTCAAATATTTTACAACCTTTAATGCTGCATTCATATGGGATTGTTTCAGGCTATGCATGAATTGGCTAAGTATTTGCATTGCATAACATATGTTAGGTCTTGTCATGGTAGGATATGTTAATTTTCCAACAAGCTGCTAAGATGCCGATGGATCCTTAAGTAATGGATCCTGATAGACGAAGATGAACTCATATCATATTCATGTGTCGTCAGCTTGGCATTTTATTCAATTGGTCTAATAGTTGGTTGCATCCTGACATTCTTGCTTCTGAAACAATTTCCAAGATGCATTTTCGCTGACTAAGGTTGATTCCTTTGTGAGATCGAGCAATTTCAATCCCAATAAAATATTTGGGAGGTCCCAAATCCTTAATGTGGAAAGTTGAATGCAAATATTCTTTGAATTTTGCAACATGAGAGTCATTATTCCCCATGATAAGTATATCATCAACGTATACCAGCAAATAAATTGATGAAGTACCTACAGTCCATGTGAATAGGAAATAATCATGTTTGGAATGCTGAAAAACTGCATTTGTTAGTGTAGCAATGAACTTAGCATATCATTGCCTAGAAGCCTGTTTAAGCCCATATAAGAATTTACGAAGACGACATACTCAATACTCCCCCTGCTTACGTAAATCCTGTGGAAGTTCAATATAAATTTCTTCATTTAGATCTCCATGAAGAAATGCATTGTGCACATCCATATGATGCAATGGCCAATTACGAATAGCGGCCAAGGACAAGAAAGAACGAATAGTTACCTCTTTGGCAACGGGAGATAAGGTTTCATGATAATCAAAACCTTCTCATTGTGTGAATCATTTAGCTACCAAACTACCCTTGTATCATTCAATAGAACCATTTGCCTTGAATTTGATTTTATATACCCATTTACAACCAATCGGCTTCCGATGTGGGGGTGATGAAACAACATCCTCAGTGTGATTTTCCATGAGGGCGTTGAGTTCGGCTGCTTCATTATATGAAGATGGCTCCTGCTCTTCTAAAATGAGACTGATGCAACACATATGTTCTAGCGAGAGTCGACTAAATGAGACATACGAAGATATAGGATATTGTGCACCTGGAGAACTCAATGTAGAGCATATGTGGTCTTTGGTCCATGTAGGTGGACAAATATTGAGTATAGAACGTCAAGGTTGCTCAGTTGGTACTTGTTCAAGTACTGAGGAGGATTCCTGAGCAAGCTATGGTGGAGATGAAGCCACAATTGGTGAATGAATATCCTCAGATGATCATCTGAGATTCATCTACTTGACTCAAAGATTCTCTCATAACTAGCATAGACGGTTCTGTTACGACGAGAACATATTGAGGAGTTATGGATAAATCATCATCGGATAAAAATTGACGGTGGTCGGATGATGAGGAGGATGAAGATATCTTCTTCTAAAAAGGGAATACATCCTCATGAAATATAACATCCCTACTTATAAAGAAATGCCCTGTAGATATCTCCATAACTCGGTATTCTTTCTGAAGAAAAGGATATCCCATGAAAATACACTAAGTGGCGTGGCAATCCATTTTATCCTGAGGGCCCACAGTCGTTGCATAACATAAACAACCAAATACTTTAAGATGATCGATTTTTGGCTGTCTCCCGTAAAGCATCTCGAAAGGGGTTTGACCTTCAAGAATTTGAATTAGCATGTGATTAATCAAATAGGTTGCCGTGACCACACAATCTCCCCAAAAATTTTCTAGAATGGAAGCTTGGTATTTTAATGATCGGGTTACTTCCAAAAGATAGTCTATGCTTGCGCTCAACAATTCCATTTGTTGTGGAGTATATGTGCAAGAACTTTCATGAAGTATCCCATGAAAAGATAGAAATGATATGTAATCATACATAAAGAATTCACGCCCATTATCTGTACATATTTTTTGGATAGGTTTTTCGAATTAATTTCTAATCATAGAAGGGAAATTCGACAAATGAGAAAAGGTTTGGTTTTTGAATTGCATAAGGAAGAACCAAGTGGCATGTGTATAATCATCCACAATTGTGAGAAAAAAATTGGGATCCATCACAATGATGGGTATGATAAGGACCCCAGATGTCCATATGGAGTAACAAAAAAGCACCGTTAGCTCGAAATGTAATAATTGGAAAAGATACTAAAGATTGTTTAGCTAAAGAACATATTGGACATTTTGGATGACGAAAATGCGCGCTATGACCCAAACGTTGATGAAAAAGGAGATTTTTATTACGAATAGTAACATTACAAGAAATGCCCTTATTCAATAAATCTAAATCTCTTGGAGAATCAGTCCAGAAATATAGTCCTTTTGCAATATTATCCAAACCCATCAGTTTGTCAGTCGTATGGTCATTTTTGTCACTATTCTTTAGTTGACTCAGAATTTTCATAATATTCTGATACTGATCTTGAGTAATTGTTTCACATGCCCCATCAATTCTTTGTGCGAAAACCTGATAAGTAGAAAATTCCTTCTCTTTTTTGTCTTTATCATTTGATTTGCCACGTAATTTTTAGCATGTATCAATAGTATGGTGTAGGCGCTTGCAATACTCACAATATTTATTTTTGAATTTAGAGTTTCGCTCACTAACCATCTCTGACGTGGCACTTCGTGAGACATAGGATCCCTTATAAGCCGGCGCCGATGTGGCCTGTTGATAGCTGTTATATTCGGCTAATTTGATGGCTAAATAAGAGCCGTTCAATCCCACGCGTTGATCATAGACGTCCATTTGAGAAACCCTAGGGTTTCCTTCATTTTCTTTGGGCGCAGCCAGTTTTCGAGTTCCTAAGTTCCCCAAAGATCTGCGACTTCCAGTGGGGGCTCCGTTTGTCAATTCGGCTAGAGCGAAGCTAGATGAGAAAGCGGCGAGAGTGACGCCTTCACTCACCCTTGCACGCTCGGTCGCAGCTGTGTGGTGGCTCTCCTCTTGGATGGCCAACTGGTAGATCCGGCCAAGTGGTGGCGCGGGTTCTATCGCAAGGATTTGCGACCTAAAATGTGAGTAATTTTCATTTAAAATCAGTAGAAATCTTGTAGCCTTCTCCCTTGCTCACATTGCTCTATATTGCCGTAGCGTTTTGTCGGGCCATTCAAGCTTTTCTTTGGCTATTTTAAGCTCGTTCCACAGAGCTGAGAGTCAGTTGAAGCAGGTGGTAACCGATAGGTTCCCTTGCTTCAACTCCAACAGGTCTGGGTGAGCGAGAAGATTTTGGCCCAGTCTAATTTTCCATACATTTCATGGATATTGTCCCTGATTGTCTTCACGTCTTCAGTCGGTGGGAGTCTAGTGGCAACCTCAGGAGCCAAGCAATTTCAAATCCATGTGCACACGAGCTGGTTGCATTTGCGCCAGTGCCATCGCAAGCGGTCGTCGAACAGGAAGGGCACAGTTCCATCAAGGAACCCATCTTTGTCCTTGGTAACTAAGGCCCACCAAAAGTCTCGAGCCCAGGTATTGTAGTTTTCAAGTCTGGCAAGTTGTAAGCTGATGAGGCACGATTTTGGCACTTCGACCGACGATGTGTAAAGGGGTTCGTCGGGCTCGGGGTGGCCACCGCTGATTGGAATTGCATAGGGCATCAGACCGGGTCCTAGATTCGGGTAGGAATTTGTCCCTGGACCCGGTGGAATGAATTCGAGTCTATGGCCCAGACCAGTCCTGCCCATCCCTGCATTTAGGTTGGCTCCTGCGTTGAAAGAAATTGGCCCACCTTCAATGGGCTGGGCTCCAAGATTCAGGGATGCTTCTTCTCCAGATGTGCTGTATTGAGCCCATGACTAGTGTGGCTCGAGAGCCCATGGACCTTGAACTAGAAACCAGTGGACTAGTGGCCACCGAACCGGGTTGGTGATTTAATTTCATACAAGTTACCAAATAGAAAATTGTGCATAATTATGATTTAATTTCAGGACAATTCGATTCTCGATCCATTCATAGATTTAAACTACTGATTCCCTAAACAAAGTCGATTTAACAACAATGGTCGTGGTCGTAATGTGAATGAAGCAAAAGACAGATTACCAAATAGAAATTGTGCATAATTATGAATTAATTTTAGGACAATTCGATTCTCAATCCATTCATAGATTTAAACTATTATTCCCTAAACAAAATCTATTTAACAACAATGGTCGTAATGTGAATGAAGAAAAAGATAAGTTACCAAAGAAGCCATAAAAGGGGATACGAAGATAAGATAAACCTTCATTTGGAAAGGGAAAAGAAAAGGAATTAAAAAGAGAGAAGGGAATATATGGCAAGTAGAAAGGCCGCAAGGAAGTGGACAGTGATAAAAGCTTGGAGGGAGGGTAGGAGGAAGAGGAGAGAGCCGCAACCTCATCGGCAGCATCATCCACCAGGCGAGAGGCGGCGGCAGGGGACAGGATGGGGAAGATGTCCACCAAAAGCTGCTTCAGTCAGTGCAGCGGGTCCAATGCACAGACCCTCTCCACCGCCTCCTGCGAGACAGAGACACCCTCCGTCGCCCTCAGCTTCTCCAAGACCCTCTCCTTTATCTTGTCGTCCTTAGTCTTACTCTTCTCCTTCTCATCTCTAGTCATCAATTTGATGACATGTTCCGGGGCGTACAGCTCTCCTTGTCCCTTCCCACCATCCTCCTCATCCTCCCTGCGGTGACATGCCAGCATCTACCAGGCTCCTTCTGAGTGGCCTACGTGCGCAAAAGGTCTTCCGACTAATGCCTGTTCTTTGACACGTACGTATGAGCATCAGATGAGACGGGGGTGGGGTGTGTTAAGTGATGAAATATAAGTAAATCCATAGTGGAAGATTCGAGCCAAACGAAAGCTCTCGCGTGCGTGGGGCCTTGTGTAGCTGGCACAGTTTTACTTCTTCTGGAATTGATACACTAGCTCCTATTTGTAATCCACCATAACCTTCTCGTTTCTCTTTGCATGGACAATGGACATGCATAATACCTAGCAGAATCAGAAACCACTTCAATTAACCCAACGAATATATGTTATACCCTCAGTGGGCGTGAATTGACGAGAGGAGATGATTATTCATAATGGCTGTACCGTCAGTGTCAGTGCAGGTGAGAGGGTGGGCTCACTGACTCACTGGTTGCCTAACACCACAAAATAACAGGGTACTTGAGGTTCCGGACTCTCGCATGCAGGAAAAGTACAAAAATAATAATAATAAAATATTAAACTTATTATATTTATATCAAGGAAAAAAATCACCAAAAACTTCAAACTTTGACACCTGTGACACATTTATCCCGAACTTTTTTTCTGACACCAAAAACCCCAAAATTTGCTTTTTGTGACACATTTACCCCATTGTATTTAGTCAATGGGCATTTTTGCCTTTTTTGCTTTTTCTTTTTTTTTCTTTCCGGCGAGGGCAACCCTTGCCGAATCTGGCGAGGACCGCCCTCGCCGGCGTCGATTGAGGGCGGCCCTCGCCGGCGTCGGGTGAGTGAGGGCCGCCCTCGCCCGACGCCGGGCGAGGGCGACCCTCGCTGATGTTGACACCTAAATTTTGGCTCATCATTTAGTGTTAATTGCATAGAAAATTAGGGATTAAATTTTTAACCCCTAAACAAAAATATTAAAATTGCATAGCATATAGTTTAGGTTCATATAGATTAATTGCATTCCGCATCGGATCGGCGGTGGCAAGCGAGCTTAAAATTCATCACGTAAATCGAGCTCGGGAACCGAACGAGACTCGGCTCACTCGGAAGGCAAGGACCGAAAATCACACGTAAAAGAGCTTGGTTGTCTTAATTTGAGCTTAGATTAGCCCATCAAGCTTAATTAAATAAAAGCCCACATTAATTCAGCCCACTTGAAATTAAATGATTAAAGCCTAAGCCCAAGCCTAAGCCCATTAGGACTAGAAAGCCCGGCTAATTGACCTAGATTTACATTATAAATGCATGTTTATGCTTCATAATCGGGGGGGTGGGGTCGGAGAATTTTCGGTTCACAATTTTCAGATCACACAATTGAGAGACACGAGAGAATTTTCAGAGAAAAAAAGAGAAGAGAGAAAAGAGAGTAGGAGTGCCCGCAGCCGAGCTCCTCTTAGCTTTGCCTCGCCTAGCCTTGACGCCGACGCTGCTTTGCTGTGCTGACCTCCACGACACACGCTGTTCGTCTCAATTGAAGCTTACTGTCGTGTGACCAAGCCCAGACGAGCCCCCCACTCAACCGAGACGCTGACGGGCTGCTGCCCCGACAGACCGTGGTTTCCTCTTGCATCAATCACGTGAGCAGCTCCTGCATCACCAACAATCCGCGATCTGCTGCTTCTCCTATGCTGCGAACAAGCACATCAGAGGGTTGGATTTGTCTTCTTCTGAGTGTTGTCCAGATTTGATAATAACATTGTGGACTTTGTGATTGTATTTCATGCAAGTATAAGGACAGTGGACAAGGAGATCGTGAAGAGTTTGGACGTGTGGCAACTATAGACATTGGGGTGAAGAACAGACAATAGAATATCGCGCTACCGTTCGTGAACCAACGCCTCCATTGGCCGTAAGTCATCCACCGGGGGCATCTTTAGTCGCGACGTTGACGAGTTGCTTGTGATCCATAGTCAAGCACCCCACATCGTGAGTAGTCCCATCATCGAGTACAGCCACCGTCGCCGCTTCGTTCGTGAGCTCGGAGCCTAGTCGAGCCGCCCTTGCGCCACCATCGATCCCCCATCGCCGGTCGTCCCGATCCGCTGCAAATTCAAATTAGGAAAGAAATCTGCAAATCAGGTAATTATCTTATCCCGATTTGATTCAAATATTTGGTTGCCTAATTTGTGCTTATTGATATCTAATCTTGCATATTTAGATAATAGGCAATATTTCAATTAGGATTTATTTCCTTTTTTTTGAAATCTTGGATATCTGTTACTTATCAAATTTGGATAGAATTTAGAATTTTCAAAATCCTTTGAATATATCCAAGATATTTGAGATATCTAAATTTTTTTAAGATGTGATCGATTAGGAAAATTTCCTAATCCGCAACCGTACACGTGGAAATAAATCTATCTATCAAGCTTTAGATAGAGTTATTTCCATAGAGGGTATTTCGAATTTTAGGATCGATCTGTCAGGCTTCAGATCGAAACTTAATTCGAAAGATTTAGCGGTTATTTTTTTTACTTGATTTTAATTTCGAATTTTAATAAAAAAATATCAAAAGATTACTCTAAAATAGGTTAATTTTTTTAGTTTAAAATTGCATGTTTAGATAATTGGCATTTTTAATTCCGAATTTCATTAAAAAATACAAAAAAATAATATGACCGTCATTAGAAATAGGTCACGTCGTCGCATGACATATAGTTTGCATGTTAGGTTGCATTAATCGCATGTCAATTTATGCACGTCATTACATATAGGTTAGCTTTCATTTAAATAAGTGAAAATAAAAAATTTCTGCACCTTTGAACTCTAAGTCAGGATTTATCGAAATTGTCAAATTGAGTATTTTTCTTGAAATTGGTACCGAAAGGACGTTAGGGAATCTAGCGTAACCAAGTCCCCGAATCTATAATTTCTGGTTCGCAGAAATAAAATAGTACTCCCGCTATTTTATTTAGGTTTCTAATCAACCTACCTTAAATGATTAGTGGCGACTCTCATTGAAAATATTTGCATGCTCACAATTAGACCTAAGTTGCGATTTGGTAGAGTTTGGGAGAACTCGAGCTAGGTTAGTCAATTTAATTGATCTAGTAATCCATTAGCCAAAGATCATACTATCGATTTTTTTAGGTCGTGATAGCTTGGCAACTCCGCTGGGGACATTAACTTGATTTTTAAAAAAAAAAATTAAGGAGGACTTAGGCCAAAAATTTTTATGGAAAAATCACTCGATTTGACAAAAATTTGATTGAATTCTCATTCTTAGGTGTTGAATGGTTTTGCAGGATGGGAGTTATATGGGGAGTAGTGATTGGCTAACCCTTTGTTTTGCAGGCTTGGTGGAGTGAAATTGTGATTTAATTTTTGTACTATTGAAGTGGTGTTTGCATATAATTGTTGTGCATGATTTACAGTATTTGCACTACACCACACATAACCTGTGACCGGACCTGGGTCACACCCATAGTTTTAAGATGGTATTTGGATGGTTCTTTAACCTTGGAGGTAAGACTTCGCTAAAGGTTATCCCATTTGGATCCCGAAAATTTTTCAAAAAAAAATGGCTCATGGGTCGTCCTCATGCACGTGAGGCTACTACGCATGGAGGTTGCCCTTGTCGATCGAACCAAGCCGAAGTGATTGGACCTGACTAGTCATGACTATTGTATGCGAGGCTGCGACTAGTCATGATGATTGTACGCGAGGCTGCGACATGTCGTTCCGTTCATCATTTCACTTTGCAAAAGCCTTTAGGGTAGATAGATTAAGATTTAAACTCACATTTCATGTGCATGTTTATGTGATTGTCATGGTCTTACCTGGTAAAGTAAGTCTTCTAAACTTTTATCTTGTAGTTTACTTATTTTCTCGTTTTTTTTTGGGTCGGTCCATGATGGGTCTAGATCGATTTTCAACTCGAAAGTGATAATCATTGAGTCCTTTAAAAATAAAAAAAATAAAAACGAAAGAAGGCTTTTTGGAGAATTTATTTTCAATCTGTCTTCATCTTCCTAGATGTGTCATAGGTCGTTATTTTCACAAGAGGTTGTCATCGTTTTTATAATAAAAAAAATGCTTTAGAAAATTTGTTTTCAGTTCATAGTTTCCAGGGAGTCTTAATTTTTGATTTTCCTAGTTTTATAATTAGGGGTTTCAATGCATCTATTTCTTAGGTTATGTATAGAGTGTTATTTATATTTCTTTGCTTAGATCACTTTTCCATAAAGTCTCGTTCATATACGAGTATTTTTATGAATAAATGAAGAATGAAAAAAAAAAACTAGAAAGCGTGTCATGGACCAACCTCGTCTTGACCATGTGCTTATTTAGTTCATTTCTCTTGAATTAGGTAACTACGGATCATCCACAATTATCGATCCATCGCTCGAGTCTTGCCAAGGGGCAACCTCGCCGAGTTCCTTCGTTATTGCTCCTCCGCCACCGTGAGCTCACCGCCCAACATAAACCGCAGCTCCATCCACCACTTGCCGTTCTCACGGCGACTGTGGCTTCTCTGCATAAACGCCGTCATTGTCTTTATTTCTCAGAGCCCCATACGTCGGCCAGCCGCTAAGCCGAAACGCCCCTAGCTGTGAGCCACCATCGCAAGGAAGTTGATACTCAAGCTAAGTGATTATGGATCGTCGACCACCGGCCGTTCCCGCCTGGCAATGAGAGAAAGTGCTCAGAGTGAAGTGCCGAACTGCCTCGCTAATATTGAGAAGGACCTAAAGCAAGCCTCTATCATACTCCAACAACTCTCGAGGCAAACGGCGCATCTGTCGGACTGCTTGAAACAACTCACCATGACCCGTCCCTTTCCTTAAGGGCCAAGGGTGATGATTCAAACGAAGCCCTTCAGCACTGACTCAAATGACAAAGCAGTCGTACCTGGCAGTACTATTGAGTCCCCTGACCCTAGGGAGTTGACCACCTTACGTCCAAAGTTCGTAAAGCACGAACAAGGTGATCGGAATCCACTCGTTCCAACATCGCAGCCCCAGCAAAGCAAAGCACAACTACTCCCTGGATGTCAAGACAGCCCACCGAGACACCCGTTCTCTAATCGACGACAAGGCGCTAGAAGGCAATTCACTCCTCTCCCCGGGTCATTATCCCAAGTATCGACGATCCTCCTAGAAAAGGGCTTGCTTTCCACTGAGCCAAAGCGGCCTAATCTTGAGCGGTTCTCCAATTATGACTCATCCAAAAAGTGTGACTATCACCTGGGAGAAGTCGGTCACTCCACCTATGACTGCTATGTTCTAAAGCACAAGGTTCATGACCTGTTAAATACTTGAGCATTCACATTCCGTGCTTTGTGGCTTTGCCAAGGCCGAGACGATCTTCTCATAGTTTTAAACATCCGGACCACACCCCCGAGTCCTGCAAGAATGATGCATGAAGAGAAGGAGGTGATCGACACCCTGGGGCAACTGAGCGGCAAGTTCGACTACTACGTGAAATATTCGGCTCCCCCGAGCTTCTATAATGACCCTCGTGATATCGTCCCTGATGGATGGGGAGGTATAGATGATCTAACACCTCCAGTGACAGAAGATCCTAATGAAGGGATGGAGGGAATCGCTGCTCTGTCCAATAACATGTTCATTGGAGCTATCGAGAAAGGACCGTTAAAAAGAGTGGGCACTGGCCCACAAGAGTAATACCTTTACTTTTTCGCACACCTCCCTGCGTGGGAAATTTTACTGCTTTCTAGGACTTGCCCCGTCTCGGGAGCTGCTTCTTGGGATTTTTCATTTCTAGGACTCATCATTGCAATTTCCATTCAATAAATGTAATTCATTTGATGATAATCAATGAAATTACAAATTGTTTTCATTTTGAGAATCTTGTTGAAGTGCCCCAAACCAACCCGATAACGATAACCAACGATTAGAAAAATTTGTCATCTGCGGTAAGAATTGAGGGTTGGGCTTCTCAAGAATTCTCGTTTCAAGGTCTTCGAAAGCAAAATGAATTTCAAAAAGAAAAGATCAATTTTCGAAAATTACATGTAGTTAAGCCCTGTCTGGTCTTTTTGATCCCTTTCTTTCATGTTTCAGTACTAATCTCGAGATGGGACGGGAATTGTGGACCCTCATATATGTGATGCAAATCAATCCGATGACTCAGATGATTCTAATCCGAATGATGAAGAGATACAGCAGAACTTGAAAATCCATGAGAAATCTAAGCCTCTGACCGCCGAAGAAACCGTGGTGATCAACTTTGGCGACACGGAGAATCCTAGAGAGGTAAAGATTGGGGCATGTCTTCTTGAAGATGTGGCCAAACGCTTGACCCAGTTGTTGAAGGATTATCAAGACATCTTTGCCTGGTTTTATGCTGACATGCCGGGTCTTGATCTATCGATCGTCGAACATTGTCTACTGACTGATCCTTCGGTTGAGCCTGTGAAACAAAGGCCGCGAAGAGCTAAGCCAGAACTGGCGAAGAAAATCAAGGAAGAGGTCATGAAGCTTCTTGACGTAGGATTTATTGAGATTATCCAATACTCAGAATGGGTCGCTAATATAGTCCTAGTGATGAAAAAAGACAGTCGGGTTCGAGTGTGTGTTGACTACCGAGATCTGAACAAAACTAGTCCTAAAGATGATTTTCCACTCCTGCACATTGATGTGCTTGTGGACAGTACAGCTGGATTCGAACTATTCTCCTTCATGGATGGTTTCTCAGGTTATAATCAGTTCTTGATGAATGAGGATGGTAAGTTGAAAACAGCATTTACCACTCCGTGGGGGACATTTCATTACAAGGTGATGCCCTTCGGTCTCAAAAATGCTGGGGTAACTTACCAGCACGCAATGGTCACGTTGTTCCACGACATGATGCATAATGAGATCGAAGTCTATGTTGATGATATGATTGCAAAAACTCGGCGTGGAGAAGATCACATAGAAACCTTGACGAAATTATTCGACAAGCTTCGTAAGTTGAAATTACACCTCAATCCGGCAAAATGTGTGTTCGGGGTAGCCTCTGGCAAACTACTTGGCTTCATTGTTAGTAACAAAGGGATTGAAATTGACCCGTCAAAAGTGAAAGCCATTTGTGAAATAAAATCTCCCTCTTCGGTGAAGGAAGTTCGTAGCTTAATGGGCAGACTAAACTATATTGACAGATTTATTTCTCAGCTATCTGAG
Organism: Syzygium jambos; assembly: GCA_031216235.1. Taxonomy (NCBI): domain Eukaryota; kingdom Viridiplantae; phylum Streptophyta; class Magnoliopsida; order Myrtales; family Myrtaceae; genus Syzygium; species Syzygium jambos. The sequence continues at coordinate 31,385,006 of CM062229.1, read as the reverse complement.
ACAGCAAAGCCTTTCTTTAAACTTCTCAAGAAGAATGCGCTAGTTAGATGGGATGAAGAGTGTAAACTGGCATTCGACAAGATTAAGCACTACTTGATGAATCCGCCAGTGCTTGTTCCACCAACGTCGGGGCAACCTCTAATCCTGTACCTTACAATCCACAGTGAATCCTTAGGTGCCATGCTTGCTCAGAAAAGTAAAGAGGATGGAAAGGAGCGTGCGATTTATTATTTGAGTAAGAAATTCACCGTCTCTGAGATGAATTATTCCGAAGCAGAAAGAACGTGCGTAGCATTGGTTTAGGTACTACATAGATTGAGGCAATACACTTTGCACTATCGGATATTGCTTGTGACAGAGTGTGATCCCATCAAATACTTACTCAATCAACCCGCTTTGGTTGGAAAACTGGCGAAATGGCAGATTCTCATCTCAGAATTTAATGTTCAATTTATGTCTCAGAAATCAGTCAAAGGACGAATAATTGCTGATGTCTTGGCTGAAAATCCTGGGAAAAATAAGGATCTAAATCCGCTAGAGGATAGAGTCATGCCAATTGATGAGTATGTATGGACCATGTATTTTGATGGGGTTGTAAACTTGTCAGGATCAGGTATCGGGGCAGTTTTAATATCCCTAGGCGGACAACATTATCCAGTGGCGGCGAAACTGATATTTTCTTGCACAAACAATATCGCTGAATATGAAGCATGCATCCTCGGGATACAAGCTGCAATTGAAATGGGAGTGGCTCGACTTAAGGTGTTCGGAGATTCAGCCCTCATTATTTTTCAGACCGTTGGTAAGTGGCAAACTAGAGATGATAAGTTGCAGCCTTATCACGTCTATTTAGAGGAGTTGGTGGAAGAGTTTGAAGACATTTCGTTTGAATACTTGTCAAGGACTCAAAACCATTTTGCCGATGCTCTGGCTACGTTATCGGCAATGCTACGAGTGACAAGTGGGTTAGAAGTTGAACCTTTAAAGATAAAGGTCTTACAGAAACCGGCTTATTGCATGGCCTTGACAGAGGAGCCCGACGGCAAGCCGTAGTATCATGATATCAAAACATATCTTCAAACACAGGAGTTTCCTGAGAAAAGTACCGCATCTAACCAAAAATATATCAGGAAAATGGCGTCGAAGTTCTTCTTGAGCGGAGAATACCTATACAAGCGGTCCTATGATTCGGTTTTATTAAGGTGTGTTGATTCAACCGAGGCTGCTCGTTTGATGCTAGAAGTACATGAGGGAGTATGTGGTCCACACATGAATGGTCATATGCTGGCAAGGAAGATAATGAGGATGGGTTATTACTGGCTCACTTTAGAGAGTGATTGCATTAAGCATGTCCGAAGTTGTCACAAATGTCAGATCCATGGTGACAAGATTAAAACTCCTCCGAATGAATTGCATCAAATGTCTGAACCATGGCCATTTTCTATGTGGGGCATTGATATGATTGGCCCAATTAATCCTAAAGCGTCAAATGGACATCGATTTATCCTGGTCGCTATCGATTATTTTTCGAAGTGGATCGAAGCTATGTCCTATACGACAGTGACAACCCGGAATGTGGTGAAGTTCATTCGTCGAGACATCATTGCTCGATATGGTGCACCTGAAACCATAATTACTGACAATGGGTCGAATCTAAATAATAAATTGGTGGATGATCTGTTCAAGGAGTTCAAGATCAAACATCTGAATTCCTCTCCATATCGTCCGCAGATGAACGGAGCAGTCGAAGCAGCCAATAAGAATATCAAGAAAATTTTGGCTAAAACAGCTGAGAACTATCGTGATTGGCATGAAAGATTACCCTTTGCACTTATGGCATATTGGACTTCTATCCGGACATCTACAGGGGCAACTCCATATTCTCTTATGTACGGTATGGAAGCAGTTCTATCTATTGAGGTTGAAATTCCTTCGTTACGTATTCTTTCACAGGTACAATTGTCAGAAACGGATTGGATCCAGCAGAGGTTAGACCAGTTGAACATGATTGATGAGATAAGGCTTATAGCTCTATGTCATGGCCAGTGCTACCAACAACGAGTTGCTAAATCTTTCAACAAGAAAGTCAAGCCTCGACATTTTCAGGTGGGTGACCTTGTCCTACGGAAGTTATTGCCAATAGTTCCTCTTACAAAAGAAAAATTCGCCCCAAATTATGGCGGCCCGTACATTGTGAAGAAAGTCCTTTCAGGAGGTGCTTTGATTTTGGCCGAGATGGATGGTCGTGTTTTTTCCAGTCCAGTTAATTCTGATTCTGTGAAGAAGTATTACACTTGATTTGTACTCATTCTGACTTTGTTTCTATCAAATATCAAGTTGAATTTCATGAATCAATTGATGTTACTAAGCTTTGAGGAAGGCTTTTGATCTGGCAATCCGTTTCTGTCCTAATGAAGCAATCATATTGCATGAGAGACTTCAAGATGACGAAAGGCAAGACATTTCCATACATGTCCTGAATAATAATCCCTAGTGCGAGTTGAGTGAAAATTCCGTGCTGACAAGGTAAAGGATTATCTCACGAAAAGTATGACGACTAAAATGATGAGAGGCATTCATTTCCTCTATCTAAATACTACAGGTTATCATTTGCTTAACCCTTTGAACGGAGTTTCATTTCTTATCCCTATCAGGAACAACCCCGTACCGGGGCAATTTCTTAGAAAGTTCAAAATGGTTAGAATTTTCTTGCTTTCACTTGCATCAATCTTCAAGTATATTTCTTGCATGCAAGTTCTGTGTTAGCTCGAGTGCCTTAGATATAACGAAGAGCATTTCTTTCTATATCCCTACACATTATACCCTTTGCATACCCAATTTGAGCAGTGGATTCATTTCAACCCGATTGGTGATCATTCTGGTGATAAACAAATGAAATCATCTCAAAGCAAGGGAGCTCGAAAGAAAATTCATCAGAAAGGACGCAAAAGGACTCCATTAAATCGAAGTTCTCTCTCGGAAAAATATCTCGAAAAGAAAATCTCTCTCAAAAAAAAAGAGGGAAGAGAAAAATGAGAGAGAAAGAAAGGCTTCAGTAAGAACTGAGTCGACATACAAGATCAGTCTTCAAGGAAAAGACCGTTTGAAGGTTCATTTATGGAGCAATTGCTAGAGATAAATCAATGGTACCAGTAGCATAATTGGATGATCACCAATCTCCATGTTCATAATATCCCATTTGATGGAAATAGGCCATTCATATCAAGCCTACCTGAACCTACGTTACAACCTTTACCGAAGTCTCTTCAGAATAGGGCACTTGAGTTAACGTAGAGTTTCAAATGCTTATAAATGTTGCTCGAAGAAGTGCGAGCAAGATTTTTCTATCTCATTTTTGCAGTATTCCTGACTTGTAAACCCGGAGCAGCTGGTGATATCAATTCTTTCAATAGTCTTGACTCGAAGAGTCTCTTTTGCTAAGCCATTGACCAAATCCACGTTTTAGTTCTTATAAAGACCTCTAAGATTGGCAAAGCCATACTAATTTTGAGAATATCCGAACCCTTGTCAAGCACGATGAGGAGAGTTTGAGTGATTCTTATACCCGCATCAAAAGTCGGGTCAAAAGCCTTTCATTGAGAGTGAATGGAAAGTCCTTTCTGATTAAAGGTCTCTCATTTAATATGATCAAAATGTCAAAAGGACGAAATTGTTGTTCTTATTAATAAATTCCCTAGTAAAGCTTGGTAATGCAAGCAGATTCATGAATTATGTTTTCTCTGCCTCTACGCATGTGTTATTTTTACCTTTTTCTCAGGAAAAAACAGGAGCGATGCCATTGGCTCCGTCATAAGAAGAATTCAGGTACGTCTGTTAATTATTCTTCATTGTTTCTCTCTCCGGAATAGGAGAAATTATCTCTCTCATATGTTCACCAAGTGGAACAGGTGACATTTGGTGTTGCTAAGTGGAGTATGAAGCACACCCCATCTCATGTTCGCCCAGTAGGACAGGCGACATAATTTCTCTCTTGGTGTTGCTAAGTGGAGTACGCGGCACATCCCATTTTATGTTCGCCCAGTAGGACAGGCGACATAATGCGTCTCTTGGTATTGCTAAGTGGAGTACGAAGCACACCTCATTTCATGTTCGCCCAGTAGGACAGGCGACATAATTTCTCTCTTGGTGTTGCTAAGTGGAGTACGAAGCACACCCCATATTCGCCCAGGACAGGCGACATAATTCCTCTCTTGGTGTTGCTAAGTGGAGTACGCAGCGCACCCCATTTCATGTTCGCCCAGTAGGACAGGCAACATAATTCCTCTCTTGGTATTGCTAAGTGGAGTACGAAGCACACTCCATTTCATGTTCACCCAGTAGGATGGGTGACATAATTTCTCACTTGGTGTTGCTAAGTAGAGTACGAAGCACACCCCATTTCATGCTCACCTAATGGAAGAGGTGACATGATCCTTTTCGTGATTGCCCAGCGGTATAGGCAACACATCCCATTCTTTCTTTATATCATGTGCTATTTCGCATCTGTAGGAAACTACGGGTAACAGGTAGGCAATCCAGTACCTTGAAAACCTTAATCCCAATAGACTAGAAGTTTAGAGATCGAGGGAATTCAAAGCATTATAAAGCTTTCCCCCACTTAGACGCTTTTTGTGCGATCCGTATGTAAGACTCTTTCACCGCTCCACATGAAGTGAGAAGCCTTAACATACATTCCTTATTGTTTGCATATCATGCATCATTGCATTTAAAAAAAATCATTCATCATTTTGCATAGTTTAAATTTAGGTCTCAGTCTTTGAGCAAAACGTCTGCGAGCCTCCACTCAAAGAGGGGCAGCTGTTGACACCTAAATTTTGGCGCATCATTTAGTGTTAATTGCATAGAAAATTAGGGATTAAATTTTTAACCCCTAAACAAAAATATTAAAATTGCATAGCATATAGTTTAGGTTCATATAGATTAATTGCATTCCGCATCAGATCGGCGGTGGCAAGCGAGCTTAAAATTCATAACGTAAATCGAGCTCGGGTACCGAACGAGACTTGGCTCACTCGGAAGGCAAGGGCCGAAAATCACACGTAAAAGAGCTTGGTTGTCTTAATTTGAGCTTAGATTAACCCATCAAGCTTAATTAAATAAAAGCCCACATTAATTCAGCCCACTTGAAATTAAATGATTAAAGCCTAAGCCCATTAGGACTAGAAAGCCCGGCTAATTGACCTAGGTTTACATTATAAATACATGTTTATGCTTCATAATCGGGGGGAGGGGGGGTCGAAGAATTTTCGGTTCACAATTTTCAGATCACACAATTGAGAGACACGAGAGAATTTTCAGAGAAAAAGAGAGAAGAGAGAAAAGAGAGTAGGAGTGCCTGCAGCCGAGCTCCTCTTAGCTTCGCCTCACCTAGCCTTGACGCCAACGCTGCTTTGCTGTGCTGACCTCTACGACACGCGTTGTTCGTCTCAATTGAAGCTTACTGCCATGTGACCAAGCCCAGATGAGCCCCCCACTCAACCGAGATGCTGACGGGCTGCTGCCCCGATAGACCGTGGTTTCCTCTTGCATCAATCACGTGAGCAGCTCCTGCATCACCAACGATCCGCGATCTGCTGCTTCTCCTGTATTGCGAACAAGCACATCAGAGGGTTGGATTTGTCTTCTTCTGAGTGTTGTCCAGATTTGATAATAACATTGTGGGCTTTGTGATTGTATTTCATGCAAGTATAAGGACAGTGGACAAGGAGATCGTGAAGAGTTTGGACGTGTGGCAACTATAGACATTGGGGTGAAGAACAGACAATAGAATATCGCGCTACCGTTCGTGAACCAACGCCTCCATTGGCCGTAAGTCATCCACCGGGGGCATCTTTAGTCGCGACGTTGACGAGTTGCTTGTGATCCATAGTCAAGCACCCCACATCGTGAGTAGTCCCATCATCGAGTACAACCACCGTCGCCGCTTCGTTCGTGAGCTCGGAGCCTAGTCGAGTCGCCCTTGCGCCACCATCGATCCCCCATCGCCGGTCGTCCCGATCCGCTGCAAATTCAAATTAGGAAAGAAATCTGCAAATCAGGTAATTATCTTATCCCGATTTGATTCGAATATTTGGTTGCCTAATTTGTGCTTATTGATATTTAATCTTGCATATTTAGATAATAGGCAATATTTCAATTAGGATTTATTTCCTTTTTTTTGAAATCTTGGATATATGTTACTTATCAAATTTGGATAGAATTTAGAATTTTCAAAATCCTTTGAATATATCCAAGATATTTGAGATATCTAAATTTTTTTAAGATGTGATCGATTAGGAAAATTTCCTAATCCGCAACTGTACACGTGGAAATAAATCTATCTATCAGGCTTTAGATAGAGTTATTTCCATAGAGGGTATTTCGAATTTTAGGATCGATCTGTCAGGCTTCAGATCGAAACTTAATTCGAAAGATTTAGCGGTTATTTTTTTTACTTGATTTTAATTTCGAATTTTAATAAAAAAATATCAAAAGATTACTCTAAAATAGGTTAATTTTTTTAGTTTAAAATTGCATGTTTAGATAATTGGCATTTCTAATTCCGAATTTCATTAAAAAAAATACAAAAAAATAATATGCCCGTCATTAGAAATAGGTCACGTCGTCGCATGACATATAGTTTGCATGTTAGGTTGCATTAATCGCATGTCAATTTATGCACGTCATTACATATAGGTTAGCTTTCATTTAAATAAGTGAAAATAAAAAATTTCTGCACCTTTGAACTCTAAGTCAGGATTTATCGAAATTGTCAAATTGAGTATTTTTCTTGAAATTGGTACCGAAAGGACGTTAGGGAGTCTAGCGTAACCAAGTCCCCGAATCTATAATTTCTGGTTTGCAGAAATAAAATAGTACTCCCGCTATTTTATTTAGGTTTCTAATCAACCTACCTTAAATGATTAGTGGCGACTCCCATTGAAAATATTTGCATGCTCACAATTAGACCTAAGTTGCGATTTGGTAGAGCTTGGGAGAACTCGAGCTAGGTTAGTCAATTTAATTGATCTAGTAATTCATTAGCCTAAGATCGTACTATCGATTTTTTTAGGTCGTGACAGCCGACGCCGGGCGAGGGCGGCCCTCGCCAGCGTCGGGCGAGCAAGGGCCGCCCTCGCTCGACGCCGGCGAGGGCGACCCTCGCTAGATCGGGCGAGGGCCGCCCTCGCTCGACGCCTGGCGAGGGCGACCCTCGCTAGATCGGGCGAGGGCCGCCCTCGCTCGACGCCGGGCGAGGACGACCCTCGCTAGATCGGGCGAGGGCCGCCCTCGCTCGACGCCGGGCGAGGACGACCCTCGCTAGATCGGGCGAGGGCCGCCCTCGCTCGACGCCTGGCGAGGGCGACCCTCGCTAGATCGGGCGAGGGCCGCCCTCGCTCGACGCCAGCGAGGGCGACCCTTGCCAGATCCGGCAAGGGTCGCTCTCGCCTGGGCGAGCGAGTGCGGCCCTCGCCCAACTCAAGTGAGGTTGACCCTCACCCGACGTCGGCAAGGGTCGACCTCGCCTGAGTCGGGTGAGGGCCTCCCTCGCTCGCCCAGGCAGGGGCGAACCTCGCCCAACGTCGGCGAGGGCCACCCTCGCCTGATGCCGACGAGGGCCCCCCTCGCCGGAAAGGAAAAAAAAAGAAAAAGCAAAAAAGATAAAAATGTCCATTGACTAAATACATTGGGGTAAATGTGTCACAAAAAGTAAAGTTTAGGGTTTTTGGTGTCACAAAAAAAAGTTCGGGGTAAATGTGTCACAGGTAGTAAAGTTTGGGGTTTTTGGTGGTTTTTTCCCTTATATCAATTTAGTCATAAATATTTTAATTAGATCAATTTAGTCTTAAACTTTATTACATCTATACCAATTCATTCTATCCAACTAATTTAAATCAGAAATCATTGACGTGAACGCCAGCTGTTGTACATGACACGGATAAAGCTAGTGTGGGCTTTTTTCTTTCCTTCAATTTTGCCGGCGAGGATGAGGGCCTTCACACCCTCGCTCACTGTCAGTGAGGCCGGGATGGCCTCACCTACGGCCGACGGGGCTGGTGACCTTTATCGGCCAAAATGAAGGAAAAAAAGAAATAATAAAATAATAAAAGAACAAAAAAAGAACAAAAAAATTTATAAATATTCAAAAATTATTAAAATATTCTTAAAAATGTTCATATTAGCACCGGCGTCCACGTCAGCAATTTCCAGCCTAAATTGGATAGATGAACTAATTTATTACCAATATGGAAATGTTTATAACTAAATTGATTCAATTGAAATGTTTATGTCTGAATTGGTACATTTCCCCTCACATGCCACTTACTAAAAGGTAGTGAACAATTGCGCTTTTTTCCATAGGATTGCTTTCAAAAATGTCCAAGGACTTTAGATGCTCTTTTCAGCGATAAATTTCTTCTTAGAATGTGTTTAGCACGTGTTTCTTGGAAAAAATTGTTGTGGTATCTTTCAAATACAGGGGAAATATCAGAACGTATGTCTTATTTTATATTCCATGGCCACTTACATGTCTCAGTTTTGCAAATAGTATGTACATTCCTCTAAGCAAAACTCATTCTAGCATTTGTTTAGGATTCGATGGTTTGATTTTTTATTTTTCAATTCGTTTTGGAGTGGGCCTGCGAATTTAGGATTTAGGAGTGGGCATTTTTGGAAGATAATGACATTTTCGTAATAAGGACTAAAGGATAACTATCTGAAGATGTAAAGTGGTCTCAAATGGTAATACTAAGGTATATATTTTGGGTTTTTTAATAACTTTTTTTTGTCATGAAATTCATATGTTCAAGCACATTGGAATAAAGTTACCCCATTCCGAATTTCGCATTCCATATCTCATCTTTTTCTAGGTTGTTTCACCCTTATTCTGATGCGAATTGCATCATCAAATGATGAATACAATCAATTAATACCCTATGCAAAAATAAAATTTGGGCTACAAAACGCGATCGTATTCACAACAAAATTCTAGACAATAATGATGTCTCGAGCATCAAACTCCAACAAATCTTTCTCCGGGTACACTTTGTCGGTACGAAAAGTTCCCATCAATATACAGTGATGATCTAAATAGAAAGCAAAACTGGTGGAAAATGCGCATCCCCATGTTATCCTTGGACGAAGCAATCCATGAACAAGAGTCAAGGTTGACATGACAAAAGTTTCCTAGCTGAAAGAAACAGCACATGACCCTCACTTGTTTCGTAAAATGAAACTTTTAGTGACGTAACACCATTTCCATTATCAATCCGGGACTTGGCTACTTGGAGGTGAGGGTTGATTAAGTTTTAAGTATGCTTTGGATCTTCTCGTTTCTGTTGGTGTACTTCATGTGTTAAATTTTTAGGTAATGTGCGAGATCCCACGAAATTATGCAGAAATCGATACACAAGCTGACGTGATATAATCTGAATGAATGCGTATCGTGCCGAGAATAATTTGAAATACGATAGATGGTGCACTTATTTAAATAATTGATTCAAAGGCGATACATCAATATATGATAATATTAGATTTTGTAGACCATCGAATATACCGAATGCCAAAAGAGAAAAATAAAATTTGGATCTTTCCCAACTCCAATGTTTGTTTCGTTAACTTTCACACCACAAGATACCACCAATTACACCGACAGTGTCTATTTACCCATGGAATTAGATCTGCCGGGCTCAATAGTGAGGACCAAAAAAAGTGCTTTGGGAACGTGCTGTCGATATCATTTGGAGAGAAGAGGGCGAGGGAGGTGGTGGAGAAGCCGCTGAGCTGGGTGGCGGAGGCGGTGCATGAGTTTGTGGAGAGGGCGGCAACCAGGGAGCACTTCCTCGACCTATTAGACTGGGTGGAAAAGCACCGGCCGGCACCAGGGGTGACAAGGATATACTGCAAGCTGGGGAGCGAGGAGGAAGGGTGAACGGCGTTTGTGATGTCATCGGGGCAGAGGTTCCCGGTGACCGAGATTGACTTCGGGTGGGGGAAGCCAGTGCTGGGATCCTACCACCTCCCGTGGGGAGGGGAAACCGGGTACGTTATGCCGTTGCCCAGCCCGCTCTCCAACGGCGACTGGGTGGTCTACCTCCACCTCTCCCAGTCTCAGGTGGCCTTCATTGAGTCCAAAGCTCCCACCGTCTTCAGGCCCTTGAACCCTCACTATCTTCGCCTACTTTGATTCTTCTTCTTCTTCTTCTTCTTCATCATGAATACATTCACGTGCCTCACCGCTACTGTTGGTGGTTGTTGTTTGTCCTGTTTGATTAAAACCTTATGTTCCTTGTGTGTTTTCTTTCCATGCATGCATCTTACTCTGTCCTTATTCTCCATATCGATCAATCCGAAGCATATGTCTACTTTCTGTCGATAACACATATCGCTTGCTCACTGTCTTCTAAAGTTATGAGCAATTTGACGAATGCCGGCATTTTGTATCATAAACATCGTGCAAGTAAATTCTCGTACGGGAAAGATGAAGTAAATAATTAATGACGTCACGCCGTAATCATCCGAAAATAGTCAAATCTTGTCAAATTTTCCTATTGCTCTATGTTCGGTGATTTGACGTTCCACCTTCAAAGGCGTTCAAGTTAGACCTTGTACCCGTCTCCAATAAAAATGTTTCGTCGCTTTGCGTCCGATTCAACCATGAACCTACTAGCAATATCGATTAGTTTATGCGGTTGGTGTTGAAAAAACTCCATGCAAGCAATTAGACTACACGTACATACATCCAAACTTAAGGAATTTATCTTTTATATCCTAGCCACATCTTCAATGAACAGTAGTCAACTCCAACTGAGGTTGTTAACGTTGAAAATCTTATTACGTACGCGAATTGTTGAAGAAAAACAATTGAGAAGAGAACACATGAACTTTCAAATGGAACACCCTTTTCAAAATTAGAAAAGGAAAAATCACGGTGTGGCATTTGGCAATCTCTTCACTATCAGTATGAGTAACGTAGTTAAGCTTCAGCCTTCAGGGTTACAACTACCAAAGATATTGTCCCAATATATTACAGGAGTTTAGGGCATGCATAGTTATGATGAAAATTACATAAATCCCATTAACGGCAGTTAAAAGAAGCTCTATTCTCTGCTTTAACATGAAATAACATAGATGTCATTAGCAGTAAAAGCTCTAAGATTTAATATTAATTTTCTCTTTCAAATTCCACAACTTCATCAATCTCTCACTTGGAGGTTGATCTTCAAAATGGCAATAGTCTTCGTAGTCTTCATTCGTCTTTGTAACCAAAATTGTCCTAGTGCGGCAGCCCCCTCATTACTAACCATGGAGGCCAACTGAGGCAATGCATAGCCTCAATTTCTTAGTGGTGACAACATTAATTAATATATCTACTAGATTTTCTACACCAAGAATTTTCTTCAATGACAATGTCCCATCATTTATCAGTTGACAAATATGATGAGTACTTCAACTCAATGTACTTTGTCCTCAAATGAAATACCAAATTGTTTGCAAGACAAATAGCATTTTGATTGTTACTAAAAAGAACACTGTTATCCTACTCCTTGCCTCCTTCGAAAAATTGTTTAACCAAATCATCTCATTGCTAGCTTCGGATATAGCAACACACTCTACTTAGTGGCTTAGAGGGACACACACTTATGAAGTCTAGACATCCAACTAATTGCAATGCCACCTAAGGTAAAAACATAACTTGAGGTACTCTTCCTATTATCCAGGTCACCACCAAGATTTGCATCGACAAAGCCTTGTAAAGTTAAATTGTTTTTCCATAAAATATAGTGACATACATGAAGTGTCTTTTAGGTTTCCTACAGCCACTTTATAGCTTCCCAATACGTAATTCTTAATTTAGCCATATATATGCTCACAACTCCTACTGCGTGAGCTATGTCTGGTTTGGTACACACAATAGCATATATTTTTTTTGGCAGGGCACCATAACATACTTTAAACTACCAAAAGTTAACGCGTAAGGTAACTTAGCCATATACTCCCACTCTTCACCCGTCTTTGATGACTGCTCATTCCAAAGATTGAAGTGACTTCCTAAAGGAGTACTTTTGGGCTTTGCATTATGAATCTGTCCAACACTTTCTCAATGTATTTTTCCTGAGTCAACTTTAGAATTCCTTCGAATCTATCTTGCGTGATCCTCACCCCAGGAATCTAATTTGCTACTCTCAAGTCCTTCATCCCAAACTCTTTTGATAATTGCTACTTCAGTATGTTGATCTTCCTCATGCTAGATCCTACAATGAGCATATCATCCACATCCATAAGCAAAATAATATAGTGGTCATTATATTTCTTGAAATAACAATAGTGATCAATTTCACTTCTAGTGAACATGTTACCGTACATAAACGTACCAAATTTCTTGTACCACTGCATAGGAGCCTATTTCAAGCCACACAAATTTTTCTTCAGCTTGTAGATTAACGATCTATATGGTAACGTTTCTATTCCCAAGAAAAATTTCTCTTCGGAAATAGTTTTTTTCTATTTCTATTCCCTATACGAGTTTTTGAGCAAAAGAATGTATTCGTTAACTGTATAAAATTTCTATTCCCTGGATAGAAAAAGAAAATAAATGCGTTTAGCACAACCTTAAAAATTGCAACTCCCAATTTTTTCATTTAATTATAAAAATGTCAATGGAGACTTAACAATTCATGTTTAGATAAAACTGGACTAGAAATAAAATCAGAATATATCATGATATAGAATTGGATGACCTTAATACAATCTTAACGAAAATAACTTCTTATAGATAAAGCAAATACCGAGTGATGATCAAGGGAATTTTAGTTTAGGGTTTAGGATTGTAGGGTTTGGGGTTGGGGTTTTAGGGTTTGGGATTTAGGGTTTTAGGATTTGGGTTTTGGGGTTTAGGATTTAATGTTTTGGGTTTTGGGTTTTGGGTTTTAAGATTTGGGTCTTGGGGTTTGGAGTTTAGGGCTAGGGTTTAGGGTTTTAGGGATTGGGGTTTCGGGTTTTGAGTTTTGGGGTTTCGGGTATAAGGTTTCGGGTTTGGGGTTTATTGTTTAGAGTTTAGGGTTTATGGTTTTAGGATTTATGATTTTAGGGTTTCGGGTTTGGTGTATTGGGGTTTGGGGTGTAGTGTTTTGGGTTTTGGGTTTTGGGTTTAAGGTTTTAGGGATACGGGCTTTGGGATTTGGGTTTTAGGGTTTAGGATTTAGAGTTTTAGGGTTTGGGGTTTTAGTGTTTAAGGTTTTATGGTTTGGGTATTGAGATTTACGGTTTTTAGGGTTAAGGTTTAGGGTTTTAAGGTTTCAGTTTTTAGGATATGGGCTTTAGGGTTTAGCATGGGAATATCTTGAGAGAGAGAGAGAGAGAGCTGATATTGTTTCTCTATTCTTTCTTGTTTTGTTCTCGGAAACAAAAAAGTAGATTTTTTTTTTACTTTTTATTTCTGTTCTATACATATTTCCTAGTCACTTTTCTATTCTAGGGAATAGCAAAATTAATTGGCACTTCCAAACAGATTTTTGTTCTTTTGTATTTCAGGGAACAAAAGAACAGAAAAATAAAAAAAAATGAAACGTTACAAAACATGCCCTAAGTTTTCTTTTCCGAAAACCTTAAATCTTTTAGGTTTTAGAATGTGGATATCCTCCTCTATGTCACCATTGAGGGATGCAATCTTCATATTTATTAGCTCTAGATGCAAGTTCTCTGCAGCAACAATGCTCAACATTAGCCTGATAATAGTCTACTTCACAACTGGAGAGAATATCTCTGTGTAGTAAATACATTTTCTTGTTGAAAACCTTTTACCACTAACCTTGCTTCGTATCTTTTGCTGCCATTGGGTTCTTCTTTGAGTCAGTATACCCACTTGTTCTGCAATACCTTCTTCCCATATGGTAACTGAGTTAACCCCCAATTATTATTCTTCTCGAGTGAATCCAACTCATCTCACATTGCTAACTACCACTTAATAGAATTTTAACCTATGCTACTTTTGAAAAAAAAAAATCTGGTTCGCCAACGTGAGTCAAAAGCAAATAACACAATGATGGAGAACACCTCTGTACAAGTTTAGATGTTATACTATCTTCTTAAAGTGGGTTTAGGTGTATGTGATTCTTGTTTTGGTTTATTATCAGAGTCTACAATAAAAAATTTCAGAATTCTTAATTAAAACACTCTAAAACCCCTAATTCAATCTCTCTAGTGTACATCATTTGTTTTTTATACTAGATTCTACCACAAATCTGTCCTTGTACAACATGTTTTCATTGAATATAACATCAGCAGTTCTTATCATTTTTATGTTTTGTCATTCCAAAAATGATGGCCAAAATAATCAGATTCATATCCAATGAAAGAACATTTGTTTTAACTTTTGTATTAAGCTTATTTCTATTTTCAACATCTATGTGAACATATGAAACACAATTGAAAACTTTCAGATTCAAGAGATTCACCTTCTTTCTAGTCCATTTTTCTTCTAGTAGCTTAAAATCAAGTAAAACTGAAGGTCCTCTGTTAATCAGATATGCTGCTATGTTAATTGCATCTGCCTAAAATGTCTTGGGTAATCCCACATGCATTCTCATATTTCTTGCATGCTCATTTAAAGTTCTATTTATCCTCTTAGCAACTCTGTTTTGTTGTGGTCTGTTGGGAACTATTCTTGTAATTGTTATTCCATTCTCTGCACAAAATTATTTGAACTCATTGCTATCATACTCACCACCATTACCAGACCTTGGACATTTAATCTTCAGGCCAATCTCATTTCTCCACTTCAACTTTCCATCTCTCAAAAGTTGCACATATCAGATTTATTTTTCAGAAAACAAATTCATAATTTTCTAGCAGAGTACATCAATGAACGTGACGTAGTAGCTCAATCCTTAAAGGGAATGCACAGGGGCTAACTCCCACACATCTGTATGCATCAACTCTAATTTTCCTTTCTTTAGTTCTCTCCCAATTTTCGAAAGACACATTTCTGCTTGCCCACAACGTAAACCTTACATAGACCAATATCTATGAACTTCATATTAGATAGTTTTCCTTTTGATGCTAACACCTTCATCCCTTTTTCGCTCATGTGTCCAAGCCAGGGGTGTCACAATTTGGAATCAACTTCCGACTCAGCAATTGTTGCTATTTCTCTACTAGTCTTAATAATGTATAATGTTCCCAACTTTGTTTCCTGTGCTACAACCAATGCCACCTTTAGCAATTTTTCACGAGCTGTCTCTAAAAATAGTTATGTATCCGGTGTTGTCTAATTGACCGATAGAGATTAGATTTCTCTTAAAGCCAGGAACAAATCTGACATCTTGCCACTTCTATTGATACCCTTTAGCAATCTTTACGTGAACATCACCCTTCCCCATAATATCCAAAAGTTCATCATCAGTAAGAAAAACATTTCCAAACATTCCAGGAACAAAATTGTGCATTAATTCTATGCATGAAGTATAGTGAACGATACACCTGAGTATAGAATTCAACACTCAATCAGACTGTCAATGCTCAAAAATTAAGGCATCGTTGTCAAGCGTCTATTCAAGAGTTGCATTCACAAACTCCTTTTTTTTTATTTCGATCTTGATCCTGAATTTTCTTCTTTTAGGCTCTACAACAATCTCATCTTATATTTCCTTTCTTTTCACAATTCTAGCAAATTATTTCACCACAAGGTCTTGGTTTGCTTCTCCCTCTAGACTTTGATCTACCATGGTATTGGTTCCACCCTCGTTTATTGCTTCGGTATCCAAGGCAACACCCGAAGATTCACCTAACTCTCTTCTACAAATATCCATGCTAAGAATCATATCTCAGATTTCTTGAAGCTTTATCTTTTTTTGACAAGACAAACTGCTTATTGCACTCACAGTTGTACTCCAACTTTTAGGTAGAGAAGATTACAAAATTAGACCTTTTACCTCATCATTGATTTTGATTTCCACTAAACTCAATTGAGTCACGATTTTGTTTAATTCATTGATGTGATTTGTCACAAAAGCACATTCGTCCATCTTCAGATTGAAAAGACAACGCATTAGATATACCTTGTTTGATGCAAATGGCTTCTTGTACATGTTTAACATAGCCCTCATCAAGTTTGCTATTGTCATCTTGTTGGCGATGTTGAAGGCAACGTTCGGCACCAACATGAGATGAATCACACCCAGAGCTTACCGATCTAACAATTCTCAATCTTCTTGTTTGATCGAATCTAGTTTGTCTCCTAAGACAGCCTAATGCAGGTTCTTCTGATACAGCAGATCCTCGATCTGAATCTTCCAAAAACCAAGGTCCTTGTCATCAAACTAGTCGATCTTCACCTTCCCTTCGTCGTTCCCACTATTTCACTAGACCAAGCTCGAACTCCAGTTGTTAGGAACGCGAATCATTGTAGAGAAAAAATAGAGAAGAAGATGAACATATTTTTTTAAGTGGAAAATTCTTTTCAAAATCAAAAAGGGCAAAACCGCGGTACAACAATAGGCAATCTATTCACTATCATTATCAGTAACAGAGTTACAAGTTTTATGCTTACAACTACAAAAGATATTGCCCCAATATAGAGCAGGAGTCTAAGGCATATGCAGTTATGATTGAAATTATATGTATGTCATTAGCAGCAGTAAAAAAAGAAGCTATACAATCTATATATGAGTACAACTAATTTGTCAATTTTCCTAATGTTCGAGTGTTCCACCGATGTGGTGTAGTCATGTAGGTGCCGCCTCTGTACTGCATCTGAAGAACAGCCACATCGACAACATACACAACGGCTATTTGTATCGTCACATCTGGTTTTCTCGTTTGCTTTCGCCACAAACATTTTAGCAGCAAAGATATTTCCTGTTTCGCAAACATTATAGTGTTAAGAGAGATTGGAGCGTGAATGTGAAAAAGAGTAGTACTTAGAAAAATTGGCAAAAGTACACTACAAGTGCCATAACTTGTGTACGACGCTCACTTTAGTGCCATAACTTTTTTTTGGATCACTTTAGTGCTAAAATTTTTGAAAAACGATCACTTAAGTGCTAAAATTTTTGAAAAACGATCACTTAAGTGCCAACTTCGGTGCCGTACACAATTTTTCGCCGGAAATCTGACGTGGCATTTTTTTATTAATTTCTGAAGCTGACGTGGCTCGCCGGAGATTGGCACTTAAGTGATCGTTTTTCAAAAATTTTAACACTTAAATGATTGTTTTTAAAAAAATTTAGCACTTAAGTGATCGTTTTTCAAAAATTTTAGCACTAAAGTGATCCAAAAAAAAGTTATGACACTTAAGTGATCGTTTTTCCTCCGACTTGGCACCAAAGTGATCCGAAAAAAAGTTATGGCACCAAAGTGAGCGCCGTACACAAGTTATGGCACTTATAGTGTCCTTTTGCCTAGAAAAATTAGAAGGAAAAAATTTGGTTTAAATATGAGAGCACCTATTTAAGTGTTGTATGAAGGCATGAGCTCACAAGTGTGGACATTGCGCATTGGATATGCCTTACTAAATTTAATCTTGACTGGGCACTTAGGGCATCCTGGGCTTGACTTGTCTCAAGAAACTTTTAATTTTGCAAAAAAATTGAAATTTATGAAAAGTTGCGATTAAACATTGCTTTTATCCCTAAATCCGTCCCTAACATATTGGTCACGTGTGTGTCCTAAATAAAGTGGCTGTTATTCTTGCCAATTTGAGAGTGATTAGTTAGGTCTTTGTCGCAACCTAATATTTTCTTAGACTAATGGATTATTAAGACTAAGCTTAACTCGGGCCCTTCCAAGCCTTACCAATTCGCAACTTAGGGTTTAAGTTTTTAACATGCAAAAGTTTTCATGCTTGGAGTCGCCACTAATCTATTTATGGTAGGTCGATTAGAAACCTAAATAAAATATAGGGAGATATGTTTTATTCCTGCGAACTAGAGATTTTAAGCTTGGGGACTTGGGTTACATTAGATCTAGTCTAAAGCCCTTTCGGTACCTTTTCTTTTCAAAAATATTTACGCAGGCAGTCTTGATCTATTTTATCACCTAATTACTAATATGTGAGGTATTCATGCGGATGCGCAAACCACCAAAGTAACACACAATAATCAAAACATTAAATAAATTGCAAGATTGGGAGAATTACTTACCTCGAAGCAACGTAAGCATCTACATTATTAGCTAGAAAATCATATCAACAATCTTAATATGATTTCTAATTAACAAACAGTTCACCCAATATTTTTTAGGATTTTCACTTATTTAAATGAAAGATAACCTATATGTAATGACGTGCAAAATTAACATGCGATTAATGCAGCCTAACATGCAAACTATATATCATGCGACGACGTGACCTAATTCTAATGATGGACAAATGATTATTTTTGGTATTTTTTCATGAAATTCGGAATTAGAAAATAATGAAAATTTATTATCTAGTGCAAGATATTATCCAATTCATTTTAGGAATTAAACTAGGCCAAATCCTAATTTAAATCGGAATGTTATCCTAACTAGATAAACCCTATAAAAGCATGCAACCTATTTAAAAAAAACTTACCTTGATCCTATCTAATCTTTTTGGGAGATTCAAATCAAATAAGAGATTCGACCCAAAACCAAAGATAGCATCCAATCACCCAAGATATCATCCATATCCATTCAAATTTGGAAAATAAATTGGCAAATCACATCTTGGGCATGGGGATTGGATTGGCCAATTTTCAACACAATCACAAATCGTTTCTCGAGCGGGAGATCGGATTGACGATTTTCCATGCAATTGCGAGTCATATTTCGAACAGGAAATCGGACTGTCGATTATATGCATGTTGTGAAATTAAGAAAATATCCCAATTCATGGACTCCGAAAAGATTTTTGGACGACACAGCATATAATTGAGGTCACAATAAACTCAAATTAGGCAATTTAATATATCGAAATTGAATCGAATAATGTATTACCTAATTCGAAATATTGCACGGGTGACGTTTCCGAATTCGAATGACCGACGGGACTCGTGGTGCCCGATGGTAGTTCATCAGATGACACTCGGTTCTTGACGGGGAGGGCACGCCAATGGATTGGACGACGGGCCGGCAATGAGGCTTGACTAGAACGGCTTGGCTCGCGGTGGTGCTCATGATTCTCGGCCTCGACTAGCTCGCAACAGTTCGTGGTGTGGAAGGTTCAGGGAGGTGCTCAACAGATGATTATTGGAACTCTCAGTGCATTAGTGATGGCTTGGCCAGTCACGAGAACAGGGCACCTGGGTCTGCAAAACAAAGCAACATGCAGAAAGGTTGTCGTGGCTGAACATAGAGCATCAGAATCACTACAAGTTGTCTAGTAGTGAGGTGGCAAAAGAATCAGCGTGCTGGAAGTGCTGCTTCACGGTGGGGACTCGCCGGAAGAATGGGAACAACGAACTACCGGGAGAGAAATTAGGCGTCCGCCAATGGAACTAAGGTACAGCAGCAAGGAATGTAGATGCAGGTAGGAATTCACTGGGGGTGTGACGTCAGCAATGAGATCACTAGGCGGCACGTCGACGGCGTTGGGAAGTGCGGCTAAGACGATGTCGGGCCAAACCGCTGTGAGAAGGAGTAGCGGGGTCGTCACGGGACAGAGTAGCGACGTTGATGAACACAAGCGACAGCAAACAGGTCACGGCCGCGAGGAGGGTGACTCGGCCACATAAGGTGTCTTGGCCACAGTTTGGCCGCAAAATCACTCCTTTCTTCTTCACAAGGTATACGTCTTTTCGTGAAAAGCTCCCATAGATGAAGACAATTCTCTCTCTCGCGTGTATCTTAGTGCGAATAATGTTATCGATCGGAAGAGAGAAGGAAGAGCCCCCCTTCTTATCTGTACGTGACCCTTTTATAGGTAGGGAAGACCCAGGCTTTTAAGGAAAGAGAGTAAATCTACTTTCCTCTTTCAAGATATTCGTACATCACGGTCAAAGATACATTCCTCCACGAGTAAGATTAATTTCCCTTCTTTTGACTGTGAGTACATCTTTTAGTGATCTATCCCTATTTTTTTTACTTAATCCCTTTTGACCAAATATGGCTTCAAATATTGCACGATCAATCTCCCAATTCAGCAAACTTCCCAACGAATTTCAGCCATGAGAATTAATGGGCTGTGTCAAATTTTTATCACTGTGGGCTTAATTTGATTAAGCTCAGAACCACCTACTCGAGTCCATCCGTCGATGGTCCAAATGCAACTATATGACCCTATTACTACTAATGCTCCTAAATTCTATATGCAATACAATATTTTTGTTTAGGGACTAATAAGATTAGTCCCTAATTTTTTATGCAATAAATTCTTAATAGTTAGTCAAAATTTAAGTGTCAACACTCTTGTGTGATACGTTATGAAGTTGCACGGTTTAGTATAATTGTGTGATTCAAACGAAATAGCTAGGTGTGATTCCCCCATTGAAGACTTGCAGGGGATTTTGCCGAGAAAGCTTTTACAATGAGTAAATTCTTGCTATGCTATTCCATGTGTCGTCATCTGTACTGTGCCTTGGTGATAAGGCACGGCATCCTGATATTCCAATCAATTCAGGGCTCCATACCTGTAGAACTTTTTTGCTCTTTCACTTGTCTGTTTCCAGATTACCTCAGGAAGATCACCGTAAAGGGAAGATCATCAAAATCAGACCAAGGTTGGAGACATCATGACTGAGGAGGTAATTACAGCCTCTCTCTTGTAAGAGCTCATGCTGCAGGTTAAGATTACTACCGCTGAATGCGAAACCATAGACTGATCACAGTTACACCCGACACAAATGTTCTGAAGGCAATGCAGATTATGACCGGTACTATTGGTTATGGTAGTTATGTACATGGGTTGGTTGCTGCTGTTAATGTCATTAAGTGCTGCATGCTTGCAAAAAATGATCGCAGAATGGCTAGAGAGCGATTGAGAGGTGACCTGGTTTCTAAGAGAACAATCGAGAAAAGAGAAACGCCTAATCAAATCCCACAAGCCATAGGCGACACCTAGGAGCTACACAATCAAGCGGCACAAAATCCACGGAAAATAATCAAAAAAGTTCTAAACCTATTGCACTTGTACTAATTCAATCTTAAACATTTTCATTGTTTAAATTGAGTCATAAATCGTTTCTCGTTTTGTCAATTGAGACCATCCGATCAATTTTGATCAAAAATTACTGACATTGATGTTGGCAGTCCTACGTGGCACAACCGATGCTAACGTGGACAGTTTTTGAAAATTTAAAAAAATCAATTTTTTTAATAATTATATTTTTTATTCTTTTCTCTTTTTTTTCTTTTTTTTTCTTTTTCCTTCTTCCTTTGCCAGTCACCATGGCCGGCGACCTACTAGAGGCGAGGGGACTGGGCAAGGTGGAGCCTCACCGGCCATGGCAACTAGCGAAGGAAGAAGGAAAAGGAAAAAGAAAATAAACAATTATTAAAAATTTGAATTTCTTTTTTAAAAATTGTAAAAATTATCCATGTCACGTAGGACGACCCTCATCCACGTCAGAAATTTTTGGCTAAAATTGACCGGATGGACTCAATTTGCAAAACGTAAGAAGATTTATGACTTAATTGGCACAATTAAAATACTTAAGATTATTGACACAAGTGTAATAGATTCAAGAATTTTTTTGTAATTTTCCCCAAAATCCATCGTTAGATTTACATGACCAACCACAAAATGGTAGAAGGTCGGCAACGGACAACCGTGGAGCAAGCCATTTGAATGCTCACTCACTCATCGAGCAGAGCCAAGACTAAACCGAGGCTTCTTTGGCCCTTCAATCGAGCAATGAGAGAAGACGGTTAGGGTTTGCCAGTCACGGAGCATCCGAACAAGGCTTGCGATTAGCTCTGAACCATGGACGATGGTATGACTCCTTTGGATGCTTCGATTCGGGGGAGGCGTAAGAGAAACAGAGGACGGCATGAATCTGATGCTGGAAATGGAGAGGCCTCAATTTCGCATACTCCAGTTTTGAGGGTCGCAAACTCGACCCGACCTGACCGAACTGAACTGAGTTTTCAGTTGGGGTTATATTTGGTTCAGCTCATATCAAACGCACGCCCTAACGGTCCGAGTTTTTAGGAAATCCGAATCAAACCGTTCACACCCTAATTTTGTGGGATCATGAGGATGGTGATCATCTCCCATCACTTTGATGGCATCTGCGGCGGCCTTCAGCTCTCCGTGTCCCTTTCGACCTTTCTCGTCAACCTCCCCGCTTCTCCCTTCTCTCTCGTGTCATTCTCTCTCGACTCGATGAAAAACCAAACTAAACAACCCTTTTACCTTGCTGCGACGTGCCAGCATTTGTTAGGCTTCTTTTAAATAGCCACTTACGCATGTCCACCGTAAGTATTGCGATGCATGTAATTAAGAGTTGTCTTAAAAAAGCCCCACGGCAGAAAATTATGTGGCGTAGAGTAATTAAATATCATAGTTGGCTTACAACTCTTTTGTATAAGTTTTTTAGTGAATTTGGGTCTAATTAGATATCTTGATGGGCTTGAATTTGGACTGTGTACGTCGCAAAAAACAAATAATCAAAACACATTATTACAACAACTCTACTCGAGTCACTCAAATGCTGTTTCAAATTCTAAAAAAAAAAATCATCAACCTATTGTACGGATGCAAATTTAGTCATAAACCTTTTCATTTGACCAATTTAGTCCTAAATCATTGACAATTTACCAATATAATCCTTTCGGCTGGTGACAATTTTTTAAAAAAAAACTTTCTAAATTTTTTTCTTTTCTTTCTTTCTTTTTTTTTCCTTCTTCTTCTGCTGTTCACTAGGCCTCGGTAGTGGTCAACAATTGGCCACAAGTAGGGGTGACCCTGGAACTAAGAACAGCCCACTAAAGACTAGTTCCAAAAAAATTGGAACCAGAAATCACCCGTTGGTTCCATGGATCCACTCGGGGAGTCGGACTACCAGTTCGGTCCAGTTCCTGGGTCAATCCATGGAACCGGTACCTAATCCCTACAAATTCACAACCAGACTACAAACGTGGAGACCAAGTATATTCCTTGAAATTATCTACTAACAGAGGCTCAAGTAACCGCAAAATTACCTAGAGTCACAACTAGAGCAAGAGCAAAAGGCATCGACAAGCCAAAAACTGACAAATCTCAAAATAAACTTCAACATAATTTGAAGCATCCTAGGTCGGAAATCGAATTTGCCAACAGCAACAAAAAGAATGAGTACCCTTAAGTAGAAAATTTCACTTGTAAGTCCGCAACTCAGCGTCAAAGTTGAAGGCAAGGCAAGAGCTTGATGCAAGATGTGAGGGAGGGCTGGAGGCAAGGCGCAAGGCAATTGCAAGTCTGTGATAGAATTGAAGGCATGATTGCATGAGACTCTCACAGTTAGAGAACTGCAAAACGATTTCTTCCTTTTGTTTCTATTTCAAGGACTGCAAGACGCAAGTAGGACTGTAGGGTAAATGGCAAAAGGCAAGCGAGAACGACTCACTTTTACTGAAAGTGAGTTGAATTTATATACATATATATATACACACACACACATATATGCTGGTCTGGTCCAAGTAGGCAAGTTAACGGTTCCACGCCTAGAACTAGAAACCGAACTCGTCCAAAAAATTCCAAAGGAAAAAGAAAAAGAAAAGAAGAAGAAAAAAAGAATAAGAAAATAAAAAAGGAAAAAGAATAAAATTCAAAAAATTATAAAAAATTTGAGAAAAACTATAAAAACATCCATGTCAATGCCGGCTATGCCACGTAAAATGACTGGCATTCACGTTTAGTGGTTGCCAATCAAAACTGGCCAAAATGACTACAATAGCAAATCGTCAAAATGTTTTGGACTAAATTGGTCAAATTGAAAGTTTAGGATCAAATTGGCCAAATTGAAAGGTTTAGGTCTAAATTGGCATTCACTTAATATGTTTAAGACTTTTTTTAGTAATTATCCCAACATGCTGCACAATTGACTATTATGGCCAAGTGCACCTTTGCTCACTCAAGTACCAAAAGCAAAACTAGAAATTCAACTCCAATAAAGATTTGTTGTTGTTTCGTATGCCGGGTCACCCAAAAGTCCAATTTGTTGAGGAATCTCTATTTGGATCGGATAATTTTCGCGGATTCAGTCTCAAAATGAATTACCCAACGCCACCAAACACAGCTAAAGCATTCGATTTTCCAGTGTCTTCAGACTAATTACCTGACACGTACATATTAGCATCACACCAGATGGGATGAGATGGGATAGCGATGAAATTTTAAATAACCCTATAGTGGGAATATGCGAGCCATGCTAAAGGTCTCTCGCGTGTGGGCCTTTTGTAGCTGGGACAGTTTTAACTTCTGGATTTGGCTTTAACACCTACTCTCTTGCAATATGTCTGAGGTTTTTCGGTATGAATTAGTTTTCCGGAGTTCTGGATAATTGCCAAAGTCGATATGCCAACCTAACAACTCCAAATTTGCGGTCTGTTAATATTATAAAATCGCATCGTCACTCTCCCAGATTGGTTCTCATGTTTCTAATACACAACCTCTCTCTCTTTCCGTAGCAGGATGAGAAACCACTTCACCATCCATCGAAGATTGGTTCGTATGTACGCCCGGTGAGGAATTGTGACGTCCTCCGCGCGCTGAGCTTATGCGTGAGAAGTTGACGATTCAAAAATGGCAGTCCTTCTGGAGCAGGTCAAAGGTGGGGTCACTTCCTCCTTCCTCCTCCCCTTCCTACAAAAACTACTATGGTTTTTGCACGCTCCTGCCTGGACCCATTGTTTTCGAAGCTCCCAACGAACGACAGAATATGTAACGCCACTCTCTAAAACATCGTGGAACATGACCGGGCCCTCGCCGGCCACAGCGGACCTGGGACAGTTGTCATGCGGTGTTTTTACAGAAATAATGTCCAGGGGCTTTTAGATACTCTTTCCAGCGATTAGATACTCTTTCCCGCGAACATGAAACTTCCCTGACTTTTCTACTTGGAATGTGTTTGCCGTGTCAAAGCTCCCTTTGAGAAAACATTTTTTTTTTATTTTCAAAACATACATGTTTTGTTCATTATCTTTTTACCACGTACATATCTCTATTATTGCAAATATTGTTCAAATGTTTTTTAACAAAACCCCACGTTGAAATGACTGAATTGTCCTCCTGGCGCACTCATTTAAACATCCAACTTTAGTGTTCGGCGGTTTAATTTTTAATTGGTTTTAGGTGATTTGAGTGAGTGAGGGAATTTAGTATTTGGGAGCGGACATTTTTGGAAAATAGTGGCATTTTGGCTGATAATTGATGCGAATTTGCAATTTTCAAAGGAAATGAATAATGAGGGGAGCGGGAGGGAAAGTTGGCTGGGTCTTATTCTTTACTTAGTCCTTTCCTTTGCACTGTTATCTGCACGCTTGACCTCTTCCGATTTCTGCCAGGAAATAATGATCTCTTCGGAGTTTTGGAGTGTAAACGTGAACAGTCCGGGCGCGAGTAGACGAGATTAACCAAACCCCATGAAGCCCTCCATATGTACAGTGGGGACGAATAATTTATTGGATCTGTGGTGTGTATTTTCCCCGGATCAGATGGACTGGACGGTAGTTGAGGAATCGTTCGGAGGGAGTAAGTACGACAACCATTTGGGCCTATAAATACCGGCTCATCTTCAATCGTACAGGTCCATCCCCTTCCTTCTTCTCCGCGACCCCTCTCTCTCTCTCTCTCTGTCTCTCTCTCTCTCTCTCTCTCAATCTCGCTACGTAGTACATAAAATGGGTGCAGTTGCAGGTCTAGGCGGAGAGTTCGCGGTGCAGTTGGGCAAGAAAGAAGTGGTGGCGGCAGCACTGCCTATACAA
This sequence comes from Syzygium jambos, assembly GCA_031216235.1. Lineage (NCBI taxonomy): Eukaryota > Viridiplantae > Streptophyta > Magnoliopsida > Myrtales > Myrtaceae > Syzygium > Syzygium jambos. Next base: position 31,359,143 of record CM062229.1, on the reverse strand, counting down.
GAGCATTGGCTGCCCCTCTCCAACCTCGACTTGCTCTTGCCTCCGGTTGACGTAGGCGTCTTCTTCTGCTACACCAACCCAACCACCACCACCACCTCACAGAGGCTGGGATATGGGTCCATGGTTGGTATTCTGAAAGCCTCCTTGGCCCAAGCTCTGGTCTCCTACTATGCTCTCGCCGGAGAGGTGGTCCAGAACTCGGCGGGTGAGCCTGAGCTCCTGTGCAACAATCGTGGGGTCGACTTCATCGAAGCTTTCACAGATGTAGAACTCCGCCATCTCAACCTGTATAATCCCGACGAAACCATTGAAGGGAAACTGGTGCCCACAAAGAAGCGAGGCGTGCTTGCTGTTCAGGTATAGACGTTAGATACGGCCGCACTATATATCGTTTATCCATCTCAAGAGATCAAATCACTGTATATGCACCCATTTTCATCTTCATTTCACCTAAGCCTCCGTTCATTTCGCTGAAAACGTTTTCCCGGAAAACATTTTCCATAATTTCCGGCGTTTGGGGCAGAAAATAAGTGGTTAAAGAAAATATTTTCCCATCGATGAAGAATTTTCTTCTAAGACCGGGGAAAATGATTTCCTTTCTTGAAAGGAAGGAAAACATTTTCCAATCTCCCCTCTTTCTCACGCGTCCTCTCCTCCTCTCTCCAGAGTTGCTCCTTTTCCCCCATCATTCTCACGCAACCTGGGGTTTTCATCTCCAGAGCCACTCCTCCTCTTCCCCCGGCCGCCTCGCTCACCCAAGGCCGGCGAGCACTAGCAAGGCCGAGCCTAGTCTCGCCTCGCCAGATCCGGCAATGCTCGGCCTCGCCTGAGGCCGCCTCACTCACCCAAGGCCGGCAAGCTCGAGCAAGGCCAAGCCTAGCCTCGCCTTGCCAGATCCGGCGATGCTCGACCTCATTCAAGACTGGCGAGTCGAGGCCAAGCCTTGCCAGAATTGGCTTGGCCTCGCCCGAGGCTAGTCTCCGGTCACGGTGAGCCTCTCCGACCTTGGGCAAGCGAGGCCAAGCCTCGCCTATGGCCAGTCAACGGCCGTCACCGTGGCTGGCAACCGGCAGAGGAAGAAAGAAAGGGAAAAAAAATAGAAAAGAAATATTAAAAATTCCAAAAATAAGAATAATTAAAAATTCAATTTTTGTAAAGTAGTATATGAAGGAAAATATTTTCAGTACCAAACATCGGAAAATATTTTTCAATTCATTTTCATATTTCAGTCGAACATTGGAAAATATTGTTATTTTCCTGGAGAAACGCCACATTTTCCGCGAAACGAACGGAACCTAAATATACGGTCTTTTTCTTTAACCTTTTTATTTATGCATAACCAACGTCAAACGAAATAGAGTATCCTCTACCTCTAAGTCTACCGGTCGGATTCTGCGACATTACTGAGAACAATTCACAAAATTGATTTATTCAACAATATTGAAATTCTTTTAATAGGTATTAAATATAAAGCTACATTGCTTAGTATGCAAATTTGACCGATCAATTTGGATACCATTTACCATTGTTCAGAAAGAAGAATAATGTTTGGGCTTTGATCCCGCGTAACATCATGATCAGTGATTACATGCATCAAGGATTTCTGATACGAAACACAACAATGTAGAAAGATTTATTGCTAGATGTTCAAAGGAAAAAGAATCTCACACTTTACACGAGTTATTACTCTGGTTTATTTATGTGATTATTGAGATCATACATTGACTAGATGAGCCCATAGGGAACAGTAAGATAATAATAGAATGGTACATGAGTGATAGTAATATAGTGATGGAGGAGATTATCATTTTCTTTTTTATTATGGATGGCATTGAACGAATGGAAAATCTCGCGAGGGTGCACCTCAGGATCAATCATTAATATGTTGAGACCGTGATGTTATGTGTGGGTTATCAGTGCCCTCAACTTGAGGGAATCTCTCTTTATGTGGAAGAGGTGGAATCTCTCTTTCACCATCAACTTCAAGGGAAACATGCCGAGACTCTTAAGGAATCTGTCCTCTCTTGTGTTTGTCTTGTGTGAGTCTACATGATGAAGTCATCTCGCTTCTAGAAGCGATTAGTTAAATTAAATGGAGGATTAAAACATAGTTCAGTGGTTGAACTGCCTCGCTGAATGGGCAAGAAAAAACTGTGGTGATGCCGAAAATTACTAAATGAAGATCAAGTTCGTTTCCACCATTAATCATGTGTACCCATGTTGGGACACACATTATTACTTATTTAAATAATATTGTTCCAGATGGTCAATATTTCATGTGATAACTTCTCGATTAAGAATATTTAGAACTTCCCTTAAATCGAGCATTGCTAATATAACAGTTTTTGGGCCAATGTGAAATTAATAATATTGAGCCACAAATTCATGAAGGATTGAATCTCACAATAATTTATAATTATTTTTATTTATTTATTTTTTGATCCAAAATGAACTGTTAATTATTTCTCTTTTTTATTTGATGGAAAACATTCAGGCGACGGAGCTAAAGTGTGGGGGGATAGTGGTGGCATGTACGTTTGACCATCGGATAGCTGACGCCCACTCGGCCAACAAGTTCATGGTGTTTTGGGCAGAGACGGCTCGCTCCGATGCCCCGATCTCGCTCCCTCCTTCCTTCCGCCGCTCTCTTCTCAACCCTAGGCATCCGCTCTGCGTTGACCGTTCTCTAGACAGCATGTACATCCCAGTCTCCGCATTGCCCCCACCTCCCCCGCAAAAGCAGAAGGCAGATGAGGAATGCGAGACGACGACATCGAGGGATGACGACTGTCTGGTAAGCCGCATGTACTATGTGACCGCCGCCAAGCTAAGCGAGTTGCAGCAGAGGGCCTGCTCCAACGGAAGCAAGAGGTCTAAGTTGGAATCGTTCAGCGCTTTCCTTTGGAAGATGGTGGCGGAATCCTCCTCGGTTGCTACTAATGATGACAACAAGACGATGTCGAGGATGGGGATCGTGGTGGATGGCAGGTGTAGGTTGATGAGTCAGGGCGTGGACGACAAGCCCGCACCCATGGCGTCCTACTTTGGGAATGTGCTGTCGATACCATTTGGAGAGAAGAGGGCGATGGAGGTGGTGGAGAAGCCGTTGAGCTGGGTAGCGGAGGCGGTGCATGAGTTTGTGGAGAGTGCGGCGACGAAGGAGCACTTCCTGGACCTGATAGACTGGGTGGAAGAGCACCGGCCAGTGCCAGCGGTGGCAAGGATATATTGCAAGCCCAGGAGCGAGCAGGAGGAGGAGGAAGGATCGACGGCGTTCGTGGTGTCATCAGGACAGAGGTTCCCGGTGACCGAGATGGACTTCGGGTGGGGGAAGCCAGTGCTGGGGTCCTACCACTTCCCGTGGGGAGGGGAAGCCGGGTACGTTATGCCGATGCCCAGCCCGCTCTCCAACGGCGACTGGGTGGTCTACCTCCACCTCTCCCGGTCTCAGGTGGCCTTCATTGAGTCCAAAGCTCCCACCGTCTTCAGGCCTCTGACCCCTCACTATCTTCGCCTGCTTTGACTCTTTTTTCTTCTTCGTCGTCGTCTGTATGTACCCTCATGGGTCTCATCAACCCTGTCGTTCGTTGCTGTTTGTCCTATTTGATTAAAACCTTATGTTCCTCGTGTATTGTCTTACTGGGTCCTCGTGATATCACTTGCTCACTGTCGTCTAATGTCATAAGCAATTTGACCAATGCGGACATTTTGAATCGCTCATTCTATGTGAACGTGACAGAAACCTTATGTACGGGGGAGTAAGTTCTCCTTGCAACACAAGATAAATTACAAACAAATATACAAACCACATTACATGTGTACCATATAAAATTTTGATCTGTAGTTAATAGCATGATCACGGATGAAAGATAGGACAAGATTCAAGAGTGTATACGAAACACATAGTAATTTAATTAACGATGTCAGGTCATAACCATCCGAAAATCAGTCGAATCTCATCAGGCTTCCACATTGCGCCATGGTCGGTGATTTGAGAATGAAATATATTAATGTTTCCTGGTTCCTGTCTTCTTCCTTTAAACTGGTTCGAGTTGGGTCCAAGTACTTCTCTCTCGTGAAAATATTTTGTCACCGTATGTCTGATTCAATCATGAACGTAACATTATCGGTTGGTTTATTCGGTTGGTGAACAAAAGACTCCGTGCTAGCAGTTAGACCACATGTACGCACATTGAAACTTCAGGCACTTTTTATATAGTAAAGCCATCTCTTCAATGAACCGTACTCAATTCCAGGCTGTTAACATTAAAAAGCTGACTACGATTTGTAAGGTATCGAGAACATAAAAAAATGGGATCGAGGGTTATAAGAATGACTAATTATGTCTTTTTATTAGACCTTAGCGTTAGCTTTCTTTTTTGGGTTAGACTTGAAACAAAACCGAAAAAACAAGAGCACGATGCCCGTCATCATCGTTTCTATTGGCTCTATCCTCGGGAGCAGCCACAATTAATTGTTTTCAAGAGTAGCACTATTCGAGGTCCCGTATATGCTCTAATTGTCCCCGAAAGCGACTCTATCTCGTGAATCACGTTGGTCTCTCCTTCACACATCGGGGGGTGTTCCTTTCGGGTGTCCAAGCCAGTCTTGTCGTCGGCATTATTGTTCTCGAAGTACACCACAAGTCAAGCTTTTTCCTTTGTCTGGGACCAACTTGCCCTGTAAGCCTCCTTACACTAAAGAAGGGATGTGGATAAATTTAAGCGGATTTAAGACAAGTCATGTAGATACACATCGTCACAAAGTTGGCACATCTTCTCACATGAACATGATATAACAATGTGGAAACCATTTTAAATTGCAGCAAACTAAATTGCATCATCCCACGGTGCTTGACTTTAGTTGCTCGATCAAGATGTGCTCGATTTAGACACTCGCAGCTATCTAGACATTTGACAATGACTTCGCTTGTCTATGATGCTCGCAATTGTAAGAGAGCCCACAATGAATAACATCCATGGTAGATGTGATTAAGCCTTTATCAAAATTGGGGAAGTTTTTAATGAGATTAGAAGCTACATTTTGATGGAGAAGTAGAACCAATGACCATGATCGAGAACTTTCGTATGAGAGGGGTGCAGAAGAGGAAACATATTGGCTATCACAAGCATTATCAAATAAAATCGAATTCATTTGAGATCTGTTTGAATGTTTAAATAATAAATTACACTTTCATGTAACAACTTAAACTTTTAGAACAGTTGGAATCCCACATGATATCAAAGCAAGAGGTCTTAAGTTCAAATCTTTATAAACCCTTATTTGTCTCCCCAATTGCAAATTTCTACATTTTAGACTTAATAAAAAGTCCAGCCTACATTCAAATTGTAACATACGTGTGAGGGGAAGTGTTAAGTTTAAACTTTTAGAACAATTAGCAGTGGTCTCACAAAATCGATCCCTTTAATTTAATCCATGAGCCGGGCTTACGCAATACTTGCTGGCAAAAGAGAGCCTCCTGTGCGTACTAATTAGTATTTATTCATTGCCACTGTGTCCGAATTGGAAGCGTCCTCTGATTCTTTTGCACACGGTATTCTTTCAATGATCCCTTTCCACGTTTTTGGTGTTTTTCTTCTTTGTCCTCGCTCTCTTTTTTTCATGAAAGGGACTCGTGCCATTAGTTGCATTCTTCGGTAGAGAACACAAAATTACCTTTTTATTTTACCAAAAAAAAAAATTACCTTTCCGATATTAGTTATTGATCATCGCAAAGTTTAAGGATAGGCTTATTGACGACGTAACTACAACGCGCGGTCTCCTTCCTTCCATCCATTTGCTTAATGTTTTTATTGGAAATTCTAACAAAGCTAACAATCTTCAAAATTTTACAAGTGAATTGTGGCTTCTATTTCAGTCTATAATTTCCCGCACAAAGATGTTCACCAAATAGTTTCTTTGTTGTTCACCCAGCAGACGACTTTTTGTTTTGGAGTGACACCGATTGGGATGTAGTGCATAATTCCCATCGGCAGAAAGGTACAGAATCCCACTCCCTGACGAGCGAGCATGGTTGCAAGGGACCGCCCTAGGGAGTAGCTTTCCCGAATAGCTGAAGGGCTTTTATAGTTTGGACCTATATTTTATTGATAATTTGGGTTTGGACCCATGAATAGTTAGTGAGTAGTCTAGGGTTTTATCGACTCTTAGGGTTTTTTTGTGTCACTTATATATAATCTCTTTTTTTTTTTGTAATATAAAGTTGTAACAAAGCAATGGGCAGTGATAATTATAGTGGAATCATTTACTTGATGTAGCCCTAGTTTAAGGGAAAACCAAGATAAAACCTTGTGTCTTGATTTTTCTTTCTCGCATTTATTCTATATTTCGTTATGTTTGTGCACTTAATCCAAACAACGCCAAATTGCATTAGTAGAAATCTATTTTATACATTTGGGATAAGTCAATGTTGTACGATATCCCTTAGCCAATGCTTTGTTGTCATGATCCGCATTGAGTATGATAATGTTTAAGATTGCGAAACACGTAATGGGGTTGATAAAGTCACATTAGCAGGACATTATTTGATTGGGTACACTTAAAAGGGTTGCTGGAAACCCGACTAATGATCACGACCTACCACGGCTGACTTCAAGGCTTGGAAGCATTTGTTCATTTTCATACCTTCTTTGTCAATGCACATCACGTATAGTAATTGTCTGCTTCCTGACATTTTCTACAGCAAGTACATTAATGTGGAAATCATGGGACATTTCTCTTTCATCGCGGTACTCTCCTCGTCCTCCAGTCGATTCAGAAAGAAAGAAGCCGACACATCAATTTCGAGTTGACGTCGAGGGCATCATATGTGGACTATTCTTACCCGGAAGCATATTGCAGCCCTGTAACAGTTGGAGGATGTCTTTCACGAGGACAATATTTAATGTGCCTGATAGATCTGATATCTTTGAACATCAGAATATCCAAATTGTGAAATACCCGCCGGATAAAGTGGGTTAGATAATTCAATCTTGGTGGGGACTGTGCGGGACGTCATAGGGGGTGGAATTGGGCGATCTCTGGAGGTGAACGTAGTCCATTACAAAATGGGGGACAATGACCTCGGAAAGTGAAGATGACACGGACATATTGACTCGTTTTTTTCTCACCAACCCTTTTGGCAGCAGTTCGGTCGGCGTTCTGCTCCGAGCCAACAACCAGGAAGCACCAATCTCTCCAGGCCACATTGTGTTGTGGTTGGGGTTACTATATAAAATGCAGATTAGTGCACCTCTCTCCGCGACTTCACATAATTTTGGTTTATATTCTATGCCTAAGGACGAGAAAAGATATTGAGACTCATCCCGGTTCTGCGACTTTATTTGCAATCGTTCGAGTGGTTCAGCTGGGGACGGGCTAACAACTCTCAGTTGCACTGACTTATGTCATGCATTTGCAAGAAAGATGTCATCTTCGCACCAATCACAGCAGTCCCAACTGGGAAAATTCAAATGACATCAACCTAATAGAAACATAGTTTAGTACTGCCGATCACATCAGGAGTGTGCTTTCCAAGTGGTTTAGGTTGTGATCAAACTTAAATTACCACGAACCTTGTAGCCATTTTCCCCCGGGTAGGTGTAGGACAAATCTATCCCAACTACTCAAGGTATAAAGAAACTACTTTAAGTAATCTCATCCGTTATTAAAAAAGCATGCGGGAGAAAAGTTATTCATATGCAAATTTTGAAACATGGCGATAGATATAGGTCGATTGTTACGTACGGCATACAAAATGTTGGTGAATTTCATATTTACTGCTACAAGATATACTCATTGAGTAATAGGGTATGCAATTTAGGACAACTCTCACATGATGGAATCAGCTGTTAATTAAGATCATCAAATAATGCCCCACAGCAACGGTGACCAAAGGATGCACTCTCTCATCAATCGCGAGGTGAGAACTCTCCTGCATAGGGTGAAGAAGAATCAGCCAACACCTTATCACGAAAAGAAAAGTCAACCTATAATAGCAGCCGCTGGTGGATTTAGATCATGTTCCGCTGTATTGACCTTGTCAGCCATATCCACTATCCAGATAAGATATGTTTGAATAGATAGGAAGCGAAGAATTCCCAGCCCTCCCTCTCCAATAATAACCCATCTTGCGGTTAAAACACGCTTGCTTTTGCAGCCCCTCGACTCTGATGTATAATTTCTCTCCGCTGTGTTAGGTATGGTGTAGATTAATTAAGTAGGAAGAGCGATGTATCATGCCGTGCACTGTGATAACGTTAAAACTTATAATGCGCCGGGGGGAACCCAATGATGATATGATGGAGAGTTGTGTGCTCTGGTGTGCTGACACTGGAGTCAAACTACAACTGATTCTTCTTGGTAATTGCGTTACGTATGAGTCTTCTACCTGTTCAGCTGTCAGATGGGTACAAAAAATGGCGTCCTCTCTACCACCCGCGAGAACTGGTGCGCAGACATTGATTTTGACCAATCTCTGACAGTGGCGGTTGGTGCATGTCGTAGTCCCAAATGGCTTTTACCCATTAATACCAGATGTTTGAGACTTAAATCTTTATATGCATACTGAATTATGGGCGAATGATTAGGTCAAACAACGAGATGAAACGATGCTGAACAACCTCTTCTATCCACCTCTTCGAGCTTGGCCAATGGTCCGGCCATCCTCACCATGCTCGCATGAAGCCAGTAGGCGATGCCTCCAGTTTTCCAAAGATACTTGATTAGATTCATCTGTCGAACTAAGTGTCGGCAAGCTCTAACTTAATAAGATATTCGAATACCTTGAGCTCAATCAAGTTAATCTCTCTTATAATCATTGATCGAGTCGAGCATTTCAAGAATAGCTTGACTTGGTTTCGCTTGAGCGGTGACCAATGTAGAAATTATATGTAGCAAGGTTAATAGTCATAAGACTAATAGGTGCATGCTTTAGTTCTTTACATGTGAAAAGAAATTATGCCACATTTAGTAAATGGACATCACATGTAATGAATTGCTAATATATCCTAATCGTGATAATATTTTTGCCTCACTCAAACATGCTAAATAACAATCTTTTCACACATAAACGAATAATGGCATTAGAATGTTGAGATTTGAAGTTGATCTGTTAATAATGAGGGTTAATATCGAGCATGTATATTTACTTATTTGACAATTAAAAAAAAGGGAAAATTTGTTATTTTGATCAAGTCAAATGATAAAATGATTAAGATCAGCACTTCTGGCTGCGGTCCCCAGATTCCCCACTAAGTTACCAACTCCAAAATTTCAAAATAGTAAAAGAAAATGTGGAAAATCCTAAAAGGGGCCACATCACTCCGTTAGTATCCCTAATCCACGAGAAAATATTTTCTCCTAATCCAGTCACTTTCATGTATCTGAAAGTTGGGCACCTCAGCTTTTTAATAAATTCAAGGTTTCCGAAGGTATCACTTTCAACCTTGCAACTTGTTCATTTGTTTAGATTATCATACTATCATTGCTATTTTAGTTCAGATCATCCAACCTCTCATCCAAATGTGAACCAAGAGATTCTGCGTAATTATTCTTACTATAAACAGTCGGTCAATCTTTAACTACTTACCATTTTCAACCTATCTTTGCACACTTGCTAAGAGAGGATTGTTAGGTGAAAAAATCTTCTGCAACCACGAATAATATTGTTCGATTTTTGGAATTGCAAAAATAAATATTTTTTAATTACTAAAACTTGCAAATCGATGTGGTCCATTTCCTTTGCACATTAACCACATAATTAATACTAGTATCAAGCATGTGCAAGGCGCTTAACAACTTTCTTTTAGATAACATTATAAATTATATTTGTTGAGTTTATTTAGTAATATCGTTCTAAGTATAAAATGAGAAATTACGTATGTAAAATTATAGGTAAAAAGAAACTTATAAAATGACTTTAATGTCCTTTGTTTTTCCATTTGTGGCGAGGAATCGAGATTTATGAAAAACTAGAAAAGATATGTAGATAAATAAAGACATACAAAATACTTTCTCTGAGTGAATAGATTACCGTCAAGTGGGATGCCCTTTTTTCAGGTGGAAAAAGCAACAAAGTAACGAAATCATCTCTTTTCTTTTGGAAAACCATAAGTGAAGCAAAGCCCATTTTTGACTTAAATGTATTAGTATAAATATATAAAGTATTTCTTTAAGTTGGGAGTGCACGGGTTATCATGAAGTAGGAGACCCTTTTTCGGTGGTTAAAGAAGCGAAACAATGAAATGATTTCTCCTTTCTAATTTCCACTCTTATCTCCATAGAAGAGGACCCTCCAAGAATGTCATGATGTCGTTATAGCAAAGGGCAAGCGCAACCCTAGTGGTTGTTGGCCTAATGTACTCATAAGTGGTTTAGGCCCCTCTCTGGTCACGAGATCAAATTCTCCTACCCGCTATTTGGTCTCAGAAAACCTTGTTTTGTCTATGGCAATCTAACCACGACATAACATAACCCTAGATCTCAACTGTACTCTACTCTCGCTAGTACCATGGTGGGACGGCGATGACAGACTTGCTCAAAATGAGGACGGTAGCTTTGGTGGCTCATATCGAACATTACATTGTGGATGTAAAATTTTCAATAACAATGGCAGGAGGGCGTAGCTAGTTGTCCAATACCATTCTTTCATTGATAAAAAAAAGAAAATTATAAGTGCAACTAGTAACCCGATGCTCATTTAATTTAAATTTTGGGCCAACCGGGCGAACTGGGCAAGCCCACCGATTCTGTCCTTGGGCTTCTCTTTTGGATTGCTCTTCTGGTCCTGGACCTCCTGGATTCTCTCCATTTAGGGAAATCCAGTTATGGTTGATCACTCTCATCTCCGTACCATGTCCTGTCGACATTCAAGTGCTTCTTCCATCACGTTTCTTTGCGAATTCCAATTGCTGGGTTAACTCCTTTCTTTGAAAACTGGCGCCTCCCTACAAGTTCTGTCCACATTCGATCTCCATAACGGAAGCGGCGGCATTCAATATCAGTTCCTCCGTTCTGGTTTTTGCTATGTGCTGATGATCGATCACACACCATTCTTCGAGACGATGTCATTGATTTTCATCGTGTTTCCAGCTTTACCCAAATGGGATTTCCTGGTCACCATCGGTCATCATGTGAACATCAAAGACCTTTGTAGCCCTAAAACGGGGAACTTCCTCATGTTAACGCTACGCCACCCTTTCTCGGATGGAGCCACCTTGAAATCCCTACTTGACAAGACAACTACCCATTGCTTCTCCCCCCCTGCTTACGCCCCTTCTATATAACAGCAGGGCACGATTTGCGTGTTAATAAATAAATATTAAATAGATGCATCAATGAAAGTTAATCTTACGATATTTGGTCCATTTAGAGAGAGGATTTGAATTTTGGGAACTTTCTGAAAATATAGAAGATTTAATTTTAAGTTTGGAAACTGCTAGAGATTCGTGAAAACTTAATTTGAAGTATTAAGGATTTATTTTAATTTTTATGGTTGTTCGTTCGCGATTCTTATTCCATTGTAATCCACCATGGACTCTTTGTAGAGTTTCTCCGAAGACAAATTAAGGTTTAAATCATTTTTTCATGTTTGATTAATTATATAAAGAGATAAATAATGTTGCTGAAAAAGAGAAAACCAACAAGAAGAAAGCAGGCGGAAAGAAAAAGAAAAATCAAACTGATGCGGAAAAGTTGCAACATTTTTTTGGTCGGAAGTACGTAGTTATTTGAAACATTTACTTCAGTTCGTTGCACAAACAGCTAATCATGTTAGAGAGTGAATCATTATTGAGCCCAAAAAGGAAATTTTCCTAATTCAAATAGATTTTTAAATTTGACAGATTTTCTAGTTTAACTTGGTTTCTAGAAAAGGACTTCTCATTTTGAATAAGACTCTTGTCTATTATAAGAAGTGTCTTCTTTGTGAAGAGTATCCAAGAGACTTTCTTCATGAATTACCGCTTGAAGTAATTTGAGAGTGCTAAAGCTAATAAATCTTGCGGTAAGATTCTTTTGTGAAATTGAGAGATTATTTTGTAAGGAATTGTGGGGCTAGACACTATGTGCATTGTTCGGTGTATTCGAGATTGTGAAATACTGAGAGTGTTTGAGTGACAAAAGTGTCGTTCTTATCTCCATTGTATCGCTAAATTATAGTAGAATTTTGTGTTGCTCCACTGTTGACACCTGATTTTTGCCAGTCCGATAAATCGGTGCTTAAAAATCTAAATGTACCAAATTAGCGCAAAAGAGAGATATTACAATTTATTTTTTTATTCTATTTATATCACTATTTGATCGCTTGTTTTTTGCAACAATTGGTATAAGAGTTAAGCTTGGTTGAGTTGAAACGAATTGATGGTAATAAAAGAATGAAAAGTGAAAATTGATAGATATAATGGAAAATGATTTTGATTTATGAAAGATGCAGATTGAGAATCACATGTGTTGAGGAAAATTCCTAATTAGTTTTAAAGAAGGACAAAATAATCATTTCCAGACCACAATTACACTTAAGTTATTTAATGCAAGTAAATATTGAGTCATCAGACTTAATCGATAAAAGGACTTTGTTATCAAACTCAAAATTCCTTATCAGATTCAATAGGTGTTATTTTGACAAGTTTATGCATGACAATCAAATTGATATTTTAAGATATTCTAATTGGCAATCATAAGATCGTTCCTTAAAAACGAAGAACTACACTTATGGAAACCTTGATTTGATTGTATGAGAAATTAAATCACTTGGAGATAATTGTTTTTCTTCTAATGGCCATGCATCTTCTTTTGGGGAGATTCTCCAACGGGTTGATTTGGAGATCAATCCTTTGAAGATTTTCCAACAGATAAATTGGAAATAAAGGAGTATAAAATGAGTGCAAACGTCGTACAAGAAGAAAAACAAGAATCGAAAATTCCAAAGTCTAAATAGAGCTTCGATCTTATACACTTGTGATTATTGTATTTGACGTTGTTACTTTAAAAAGAAAATTAATTGAGTCAAAAGTGTACGTGATAGTGAAATCTATCATCTGAGAAGCACTGCTTTTGTAATTTCTTGGTGATTCAATAGTGAAACACAGCCAATAGGCTGCCAGCATGGAGAGTGAACATAGGCTTGATAAAGCCGAACTACTATAAAGATCCGTGTGCAGCATTCTCTATCCCTAAACTCTCATTTATTATTATTGACATTATACTGCATACATATTTATCAAACGAGTTCGTTAAACATCATCATAGTCATCAGACACAATCATCTGACAACAACTTATATACAAGTTTGTCATAAGTATTCATCTGATATTAACCATATGAGTTGTTGATCTCGACTATATTCATTTCGCACGTTTAAATCATCCAATTTGGTAAAATCACATATTTACTCCCCTCTAGGTGATAGTACTAGCCGTAACAATTGGTATCAAAGCCTAGTGCTCATTTTTCTCTGAAGTGTTATTTTACTTCTGAGCTAACGATTTTTGATGGCTAGTAATGCTGAGTCAGGTCACAACAACAGATCACTTTATTTCAATGGAACTGAGTAGTGTCTGGGAAAACAAGATGAAGACATTCATCTTGGGAATAGATCAGGATATATGGGACATCGTTGAACATGGAATCATTCCAAATCTCTCAACTGAAACAAAATCTCTGGAAACTTCAAAAGGGCAAAATGAGACACCTTTTGACGAATGAATCAGAGAGCAAATCAAACCTCAAGCTCTACCTCTCTTAGCCAAGGAAATTTCCAAAATGATCCATTTGAATGCAAAGATCAGAACGGCCATATACAATGGTCTAGCAAGTGTTGAATATAAACGAATTGCAAATCTCAAAACTGCAAAAGAAATTTGGAATCATCTCAACAATGGTCTAGCAAGTGTTGAATATAAACGAATTGCAAATCTCAAAACTGCAAAAGAAATTTGGAATCATCTCAAGCTTGTTCATGAAGGAATAGAGAGAGTCAATGAGACAAATCTCAACATTCTCCTTGGGCAGTACGAGTCCTTCACTCAGAAATCAAATGAAATAATTTCCAAGGCGCAAAGCAGATTCACTGAGTTCGTAAATGGGCTTGAATTCCAAAACAATCTCATCTCAGAACCTATGATAGTGAACAAGTTGCTGAGAGCTCTCTCAAAAGAGTGGAACAACATTAAAGTTTCTATTTGAGAAACTCAAGGGATCAAACTACTCACAGTGGACTAACTTATCAGAACTCTTCAATCCTATGAAACTGAAAAGTTCTTAGAAACTGAAGAACTCAAAGGTAAAAAATCCATAACTTTAAAAACTAACATTGATTCTGATGACACAGATTTAGATGAAGACGAAGAGTTGGCTCTAATGGTCAAGAAACTGAGAAAGATGGCAAAGAAGGTGAAGATGAATAAGTTAAAGAAGCAATTAAAGAATTCTGAGTAATCAAAAGCCAAAAAGCTAAACCTTCAGAAGAAATCGAGTGCCGCAGATGAAGAAAACAAGGACATGATATGTTTCCACTGCAAAAAGAACGGACACATAAAGCCCAAAGGTCGTCTTTTAAAAAAGAGCAAATGAAAGTATGAACGATATAAGAAGGCTTTCAAAGCTGAAACATGGAGTGACTCAGATGATGATGAATGCGAATAAGAGTATGCCAATATCTGCTTGATGGCAAATTCAGACTCAGAGTCAAGTTCTAATGAAGGAGACGAAGTAAGTAATTCCAAAATTCTTGAAGCAGTTGTAAATTATAATGATGAGTTGGTCTCTGTTAATAAAAATACTTTAAAAAAGATTTATATATTGAAGAAGGAGATTTTGACATTAAAAAGTACAACTCAAAACAAGGAAATTGATGAGTCAATTGCATATGAAAATGAATGTTTAAAAAGGGAAAATAATCTTTTAAAACAACAAGATATTTTGCAAAAAGATAAGATTGATTTTGTGCAAAAAAAATTAATCTTATCAAGAAGAATAAAGAATTCCTTGAAAAGAAAAATGATTTATTGAAAAGAAAATTTTTTATCCAAAAGATATTTTTAAGAAAAGTTTTGATCGTATCACCAAAGAAAAAGAACTTCTGAGAAATGAAATTTCAAATATAACCAAGAAATTCTTAATGAGTTTGAAAAATCTTCAACATATTTTGTCAATTCAAATTTCCTATTATAATAAATCAGGTTTAGGTTTTGAGAAAAATACTAAATTGAAAAATGCTTTTCCCAATGTCAAAGAAAGACTAAAGAAAAGATCCCCCAGATTTGTGTATCAAAATCACTTTTAAAAGCAGTTTGTGAAATTCAATGGTCAAACTTCTCTTAAGTGCTCAAATTGCGGTGATATAAATCACTTTAATAATGATTGTCCTAAGGCTTGGTTACCTATTCAGAGAGACATTCTGAGAATAATTGATCCTAATCAAAATGGATCCAAGAAAATATGGGTATCGAAGAAAAAGTGAATTACTTATCTTTTGCAAGTACCAAAGAAAAAAAAGAATAAGTGGTACCTTGACAGTGGTTGCTCAAGACACATGACCGAAAATCCTCTGAAATTCATCCAGTTAGAAAGAATTAAAGGACGAAGCGTATCCTTTGGAGGCAACAACAAAGGAAAAATAATTAGCAAGAGAACTATCAGAATCGAAAATCTCATCATCAACGAAGTCTCACTAGTTGAAAAAGAATTTGATCGGTAGCACAGGAAGCTCGGACATATAAATGTCAAGTTGATTTCCAGAGTAGCTTCAAAGAAACTCATTAAAGGATTATCATAACGAAAATTCAAGAGCATCGAGTTATGTTCAGCTTGCTCTAAAGGTAAACAAGTAAGAAGTTCATTTAAATTAATAAACTATATTAGCACTAACCAAGCTTTGCAGTTGCTTTATATGGATATTTTCGGACCTACTCAGACTCTAAGTCTTGGAGGTAAGAAATACTGTTTAGTTATTGTAGACGATTATTCAAGATTTACTTGGGTATTTTTTTTTGCTCATAAAAGTGAAACATTTGAATATTTTCCAAAATTTGCCAAAAATGTACAAAATGAAAAGGGTTATACTATTTCAAGCATTAAATCTGATCATGGTAGAGAGTTTGAAAATCAAGATTTTTCTAATTTTTGTGATGAAAATGGTATTCAACAAACTTTTTCCTCACCCTATACTCTTGAACAAAATGGAGTAGTTGAAAGAAAGAATAAAACTTTGCAAGAAATTGTTAAAACTATTCTATTTAAAAACAAAACTCTAGCATATTTTTGAGCTGAAGCTGTATCAACAGCATGTTATATTTCAAATCAAATTTTCCAAGACAAATTCTTGAAAAGACCCATTATGAATTGTTCAAAGGTAAAATTCCTAATATCTCTTACTTTCAAATATTTGGATGTAAATGTATTATTCTCAAAAATCCTAATGATCGTGTTGGCAAGTTTGATGAAAAGTCAGATTAAGAAATTTTTCTTGAATATTCAACTACAAGCAAAGTTTACAAAGTATACAACAAAAATACTCAAACAGTAAAAGAATCATTGAATGTCAAGTTTGAAGATTCAATTTAGATTCAATAAGATGACTCAGACATTGAAAATCTAGTATCTGAAGAATCTGATAAAGCATCTAATGAATTGATAGTAAGTGAAAGTGATCAGAATCAAAGATATGATGAAGCTCAGGAATCATCAAACCAACAAAATAATGAAGAATCATCAAATTCCGACGATAAAAACAATGAAAGATTTAACAAAAACTAGAAGCATAAATCCAGTCATCCCAAAGATCTCATCATTGGAAATTTAGATGAAGGAATCAAAACCAGAGCAAAAGCAAAAGAAGTTATAAATACATTGGATCTCATCTCTCAAGTCGAACCAAAGAATGTTGAAAAAGCCTTCAAAAGAGATACACCCAAATTTGATGAGAGACGAATGTGATTGGCTCTAAATTGACATGCAAGGAAAACGTTTTTGCATATGGTGTTAAGAGTATTGTGACATTCTGAATTTCCATTCATTTTTGGGATTTATAAAACGTATATTTCATTAGTACGCTTATAGTTAAATCTCGTCCAGAATTGATCACTCTCGCGTTATTTTCAAATTTGAGATTTCACTAAAATCGCACTCGATCGAATTTGACCGTTATTTAGAACCTGAACTTTGGTGTCGAATTTCTCGAAATTTCGTGATGAATTTAATTGAACGGTGTTGATATTATTGTGGCCAGCGTCATTATTGCCAAGAATTGATGAAAAGTGAAATTTGAACCGGGTGCGAATTTTGACTAGTAGACATCCCTCTTAGTGTATTTTAGTTAGTATTTTTGGCTTTTTCCTAATTTATAAATTAAGGTTTTTTGTGGACTGTCGGATAGACTTCGAGTTTAAACGTGGGCCATTGGATCACACTCGATGAAGTTGACTCTCTCTCTCTCTCTCTCTCTCTCTCTCTCTCCTAGTCACGTCCCCCCTGCGCACATCCCCTCCCCCTCTGCCCATGCAGACTGCCCTCTCTCTCTCTCTCTCTCTCTCTCTCTCTCTCTCTCTCTCTCTTCCTTCTTCTTCCTTCTTTCCCTTTCGTTACTACACCTACTCCCCTTATGTCTGACCGCCGTTCGTCCCAATCGGTGCTCGCCGGCCGTTCGCCTTGCGCCACCCACTTGCTCGCAGCTCGCTTGGCTAAGCCCGTCACCACCACCGTCGCTTCTACCCAGTCACCGCTCGCCATTGCCGTCGTGAGCCTCGCTGCCTAGCTCGCTGCTCGGCTGCTCGTTCGCCCGTTGCCGCCGTTGTCGCCCGTGAGTCCCACCGCCCAGCTCACTGTCGCCTACTAGCCCGTTGCCATCGCAGTCGCTCGTCGCTGCCGTCACCGTCACTCGTCGCTGTGCTGCCAACTCGCCGGCTAGCTCGCTCACTAGCCAGCTGAGCCGCACGCCTGCTTGCTCGTCGTCGTCGCTCGCCTGCCTTGCTCACTGTTGCTGCTAGCTCGCCCAGCAACTCGCCATTGCGAGCCTCGCTGCCCAGCTTGCTTTTCGGCTGCTCATTCGTCCATCACCACCGCCGTCGCCCGCGAGTCCCGCTGCCCAACTCACTATCGCCTTCGCGCCTGTCGCCGCCACCATCGCTCATCACCGCCGTCGCCGTACTGCCCAGCCCGCCGGCCAACTCGCTCACTAGCCAGTCGAGCCGCATGCCTGCTCACTCGTCGTCGTCGTTGCTGCTCTCCTGGCCGCCTGCCCAGCTCGCTGTCGTCGTTGGCCGCTCGCCCAAGCCATCGACCATCTGCCTGGCCATTGTCCCTACCTTGGCCGAACTGTCCCGGCCGTGGCCGAGCCCATCGCTCGCATACTTGGCCGCTCACCCAGCCGTGGTCGAGGGCTGTGCCGAGCCGTGGCTGAGCCGCTTGCCAGTTGTGCCCTCACCCGCGCCAAGCCCGCTGCTGCCCCGACCAACCATTTGACCCCCTTGTCGGTTTTCCTTGGGCCAAAACCTAGGTAAGTGATCTCCTAATCCCTACTTAATACTTTGGATATTATTAGACTTGTTTAGGGGTGATTAATGTTGGTTTAGTGACTAAGTTAGGTAGGGATTAGTTAATTGAATGTGATTTTGTGGCTAAATTAGTGATCGATCAAGATGGGTTCAATGATTGAGTTGTCGTGGCGTTTGTGGGTGAAATCGATGTTTGAATGTGGCCGACTTGAAGGTTTGATTGGTGGACTAATGTGGTAAGCATGACTTGAATTTGAATTGTATGGTGTGTTAGATTGGTATTGGTGAATTGTGTGTGACGTATGTGCATGAGGAATGTCCTGAGGCGTGGTTATGCGGGACTGAGCCCAGATTGATTGGAGGGCTGCTAACATGAAGCGTGGTTAAACGTGTGTGGCTAAAAAGGTAAGAAATGACCTGAGGCGTGGTTATGCGGGTCAAGAGAAATGTCTTGAGGCATAGTTACGCGGGACTGAGCTCAGATTGATCGAAAGGCTGCCAACCTGAGGTGTGGTTACACGGGTCGAAAGCAATGTCCTAAAGCGTAGTTACGCGGGACTGAGCTTGGATTGATTAGAGGGATGGACCTGAGGCGTGTTGACGTGGGTTATGGTTAGTTGGTTGGACACGCATGCGAAATGTGTTTGGTTGAATTGGGTGAATGTACGTGGTTATGGCGCTCGAGTGATCGTGTTATGTTTTTGAGTTATTATTGCATTATTGTGATTTGACTAATGCGCGGAGTTGGCGTGTGATTTGAGGCGAGGTAAGTGTACTTGAGAATTCTGTTATGTCGATTGCTAGATCCCATGTTGGGACTCGTCTGGGTACACATTGGCCTAGGTGAGGTTTAGGTTGTCTGCTTATTGAGATTTATTCTCATTACTGTAGTGCAAACCATTTCAAATCCCTAACCCCGACCTTGATCATGCCGCCACCTCGGCATTTTGGGATCCCTATGCATATGGTGCATGAGGAAATCGAGTATCCAATAGGTCCACATCATACTTATATTAGGCACCTCACTACGGTTTGGGTAGACGTAAACCTAGACGACTTGCAGTGTCACACTTACTTGGCTTGGTTTTATCGTGACGGGTTGGAGTTAGTTGGCCCAATCCGGGGTTTTGAGAGACAGCAGTACGGCAATGAGGATGCTGTGGATTGGGAGCCCGGGGACGTGTATGCTCCTATTGGTGAGATTCTAGACTCCGAAGATCTCTCGGAGAACTTTGATCCCGAACCCAAGCCTATACCATAACCTGTAGCCCCTGCGGATCTCGAGCTCGAAGAGGAATTTGAGGAGTCCGAACCTAAAGAAGAGCCCAAGCCTATGCCAAAGCCCATGGAGTCTGAGCCTGAGGAGGAGCCGGGTAACGAGAAAAAGCCGATCGAGATCAACTCTGACACGAAGTCAGAGTCGGAGTCTTCAGGGTCTGATTCAGATTGGACACCATAGGAGCATTTGGGCGCTAGGCTTAGAAGCTTTTTGGTAGAGCCCTTTAGAGCCCATTATCAATGGATATGTAATTTGAAATAGTAGGTTTGCCTTTTCAGGGAGTATAAAAAATGAAACAAAAAAAATTATCGATTGATCCCGGGTTGATCCTGGAACTGGAACGAACCATTGGGTCTATCCGGTCCTCGATCCCAAGCTCATTAGGGTCGGTCCTCGATCTCAAAAATTGAGGACCAATACTGTGCGAGTTAGTCCTAGGGTCAGGGGGTTTGAACTGGCCCAACTCGGATCATGCTTACTCCTAAATATATATTGTCATATTGGGAAAGCACAATGAATTAAAGTGAAAAAGGATCACTTTCTAAAAGGGAGAGAAAGAAAGAAATCTGTCCAGCTCGTGTTGAGGCAGGTCTTATTACCGTAAGCAATCGAAATGAAATGATCACATCCATCAATGCACATTGCGTTTTGACTTGTCAACCCCAGCAATTCGATTGGTCGCTTGAAAATTGGAACCGTAGAGAGAGCGCGACCACGAATAATACTGTTCGATTTTTGGAATTGCAAAAATAAAGATTTTTTAATTACTAAAACTCGCAAATCGATGTGATCCATTTCCTCTGCACATCAACCACATAATTAATACTAGTCTCAGGCATGCGCGAGGCGCTTAACAACTTTCTTTTAAATAACATTATAAATTCTATTTGTTGAATTTATTTAGTACTATCGTTCTAAGTATAAAATGAGAACTTTTGTATGTAAAATTATAGGTAAAAAGAAACTTATAAAATGACTTTAATGTCCTTTGTTTTTCCATTGTGGCGAGGAATCGAGATTTATGAAAAGCTAGAAAAGATATGTAGATAAATACAGACATATAAAATACTTTCTCTGAGTGAATAGATTACCGTCAAGTGGGATGCCCTTTTTTCAGGTGGAAAAAGCAACAAAGTACCGAAATCATCTCTTTTCTTTTGGAAAACCATAAGTGAAGCAAAACCCATTTTTGACTTAAATGTATTAGTATAAATATATAAAGTATTTCTTTAAGTTGGGAGTCCACGGGTTATCATGAAGAAAGAGACCCTTTTTCAGTGGTAAAAGAAGCGAAACAATGAAATGATTTCTCCTTTCTAATTTCTACTCTTATCTCCATAGAAGAGGACCCTCCAAGAATGTCATGATGTCATTATAGCAAAGGGCAAGTGCAACCCTAGTGGTCGTTGGCCTAATGTTGTAGGCTTACTCATAAGTGGTTTGGGCCCCTCTCTGGTCACAAGATCAAATTCTCCTGCCCGCTATTTGGTCTCAGAAAACCTTGTTTTGTCTATGGCAATCTAACCACGACATAACATAACCCTAGATCTCAACTGTACTCTACTCTCGCTAGTACCATGATGGGACGGCGATGACAGACTTGCTCAAAATGAGGACGGTAGTTTTCACTACAAAAAAACATGAATTTTGCCACGGAAATTTGCGACGGGAAAATTTTCGTCGCTAATTTGCGACGAAATTTGCGACGGACTTTAATTTCCGTCGCAAATTAGCGACGAATAATTTTCGTCGCTAAATTGCGACGGAATTTGCGACGAAATAAACATTCGTCGCAAATTTGCGACGGACTTATTTTTCCGTCGCAAATTTGTGACGGAAAAATAAGTCCGTCGCAAGCAATTTGCGACGGAACATAAGTCCGTCGCAAATTTGCGACGGAAAATAAAGTCCGTCGCAAGCAAATTTGCGACGGAAAATAAGTCCGTCGCAAATTTGCGACGGAAATTAAGTCCGTCGCAAATTTTGCGACGGAAATTAAGTCCGTCGCAAGAAAATTTGCGACGGAAAATAAGTCCGTCGCAAGAAAATTTGCGACGGAAAATATAGTCCGTCGCAAATTTGCGACGGAAAATAAAGTCCGTCGCAAGCAAATTTGCGACGGAAAATAAGTCCGTCGCAAATTTGCGACGGAAATTAAGTCCGTCGCAAATTTTGCGACGGAAATTAAGTCCGTCGCAAATTTTGCGACGGAAAATAAAGTCCGTCGCAAGAAAATTTGCGACGGAAAATAAAGTCCGTCGCAAGCAAATTTGCGACGGAAAATAAGTCCGTCGCAAATTTGCGACGGAAATTAAGTCCGTCGCAAGAAAATTTGCGACGGAAAATAAAGTCCGTCGCAAGCAAATTTGCGACGGAAAATAAGTCCGTCGCAAATTTGCGACGGAAGAATAAGTCCGTCGCAAATTTGCGACGGAAATTAAGTCCGTCGCAAGAAAATTTGCGACGGACGAGAAAAATCCGTCGCAAAAAAAATTCCCGCCCATTTGACGAAAAAAATAAATTTCCCGCCTGTCCTTTTACCCCCTTTTCTCTCTTTTTTTTTCTTTTTTCTTGTCTTCTTCCTCCTCCTCTTCTTCTTCTCTTCTTATTCTGGAACGACCTCTACTACTCGTCCTCCTCCTCCTCCTCCTCCTCCTCCGTCTACTGCACCCTCTCCCTCGGCACCCCATCCACCCGCCTCGTCGTCGCCGACGACGCCCCCGACGATCACTACAGGCGGGGCGGCGGCGGCGGCGGCGGGAGCGGCGCTAGTGCAGTGTTAATGTATGTGTCTGTGTATGTATCGAAGCTCTTCTTCAGTTCTTTTCTCCCAGTCAAGCAATGTCGTAATCTTTGCCGCTGAGGACAGGGGGCAAACATGCTATAATAAGCGGAGCACAGCGGTTTCGTTGATTCTCCAAACGGCGTTTTCTCTGTGATTCATTTCTCTCCCATCAGGAGAGAGAGAGAGCGAGCGAAGGGCCTAGAGAGCGAAAGGAGAGGGAGAGGGAGGTGCGTCTGGTCCGGTGCCGGCGAGGTCCGCGGTGGTGGCGGTGCGGGTCGTAACGGCCGTCGCGGTTGCCGAGAGGACGGTGCTGCTGTGGGGGGTTTCTTTGGCGTTACGTCCTTGCTTCTGTTTCTCTCTTTCTCTCTCTCTCTCTTCGCAGAGGAGGCGAATCGCATTTACGGCTCGCGGGCTGTGAGTATTTCTCCGCGGCGATTGTTTTTGCGGTTACATAAGGAGGCGTACGGACGGACAGACGGACGGAGGGAGCTAAGCTTCTATGGGGTCTTTCTTCTGTGACATCGCCGGCCGGCGGGGGTGCAGCTTCGGAGCCGTTGACCCAGGCGGGGGCTCAGATGATGGCGAATTGAGCTGAAGGTGAGCTTCGCTCCGGCGTTCCTCCTCCTCCGTTTGTTTTCTCGCGTTTTCTGTTCGGTTTTCGGGAGGAAAAATGTTGAGAGGAGCTTGGTTTGTTTTCTTTTCCCCTTTCTCCGGCGTCTGTTTACGACGACGATAGGTTGTGGATACCTGTCCGTTAGCATGTTGCATCTCTCCACCTTTTCCGGTATATAACATCACCGTTTTCTGAATGTGCAGTCGCTATGCAATGCCTGCGGGATCCGGTTCAAGAAGGAGGAGAGGAGAGCGACGGCCGCCGCGGCCTCCGGCGGAGGAGGAGTCGCGGAAGCGCAGCACGTGTACGGCCACCAGTGGGTCCACCAGGCGCAGGTGGCGTTGCAGAAGGTGCCCCCTTGCTTCTCGCCAGCGGCGATATCGGGCCACCACCACCACCACCACGAGTTCCGCTTCATGGAGGACAACGTCGTCGCGTCGGCGGGCGCGGGACTCCTCCGACGGCGGGATCTCCTTCCTCTCGTGGCGCCTCAACGTCACGGACAAGCCCAGTCTCGTCCACGACTTCACAAGATGAAGAAACGCACGAAGAAGAAGAAGAAAAAAATTATGCTAGGATTTTTTTTTTGGTTTACTCAACCGAAATCTTTGGTTGATACATATCTTTGGTTTACTCAACCGAAATCTTTTTTTTTTGGAAATTATGCTAGGATTTTTTTTATAAGTGCAGAAAAAATAGATTTATCAAGTTTGGTTGCAATTCAATGTTATCCGCTCTATCTTCAGCCAGCCATCTGAAAAAAAGAGTTAATATATTATTGTCGGAAGAGGGGGCTACGTAATTTCGGCAGCAAAATAAATGTCCCGATAAAATAAAAAATAGTAAAAAAATTCAAACAATGTTAAAATTCTTAGAGACCAAAAAAAAAAAATTTCGTCACAATTTAGAGACCAAAAAAAAATTTCGTCGCACATTAACGACAAATTTTGAGAAGAATACAATTCGTGGCTAATTTGTGACGAATTTTGTGATGGACAATTAGCGACGAATTTTGTGACGAATACCGTTCGTGGCTAATTTGCGACGAATTTTTTGCGACGAATTTTGCGACAAATTATTTACGACGAATTTTGCGACGAATTTTGCGACGGATTGATTCGTCGCAAATTTGCGATGGATTTTGCGACGAATTTTGCGACGAATTTTGTGACGGATTGAGTTCGTCGCAAATTCGCGACGAAATTTGCGACGGATTTTGCGACGGATTTTGCGACGAATTTTGCGACGGATTGAGTTCGTCGCAAATTTGCGACGGATCTGGTCCGTCGCAAATTTGCGACGAATTTTTTTCCGTCGCAAATTTGCGACGAATTTTCGAATTTTCCGTCGCAAAAATTTGCGACGCGCTAGTAGCGACGGAATTTTTTCCGTCGCAAAATCCGTCGCAAATTCGATTTGCGACGGATTTTTCCGAAATTTCCGTCGCAAATTTCGTCGCAAAAAACAAGTTTTTTTGTAGTGTTTGGTGGCTCATATCAAACATTACATTGCGGATGTAAATTGCTCAATAACAATGCCAGGAGGGCGTAGCTAGTTGTCCAATACCATTCTTTCATTGATAAAAAGAGAAAATTGCTAGTGCAACTAGTAACCCGATGCTCATTTAATTTAAATTTTGGGCCAACCGGGCGAACTGGGCAAGCCCACCGATTCTGTCCTTGGGCTTCTCTTTTGGATTGCTCTTCTGGTCCTGGACCTCCTGGATTCTCTCCATTTAGGGAAATCCAGTTATGGTTGATCACCCTCATCTTCGTACCATGTTCTGTCGACATTCAAGTGCTTCTTCCATCACGTTTCTTTGCGAATTCCAATTGCTGGGTTAACTCCTTTCTTTGAAAACTGGCGCCTCCCTTCAAGTTCTGTCCACATTCAATCTCCATAACGGAAGCGACGGCATTCAATATCAGTTCCTCCGTTCTGGTTTTTGCTATGTGCTGATGATCAATCACACTCCATTCTTGGAGACGATGTCATTGATTTTCATCGTGTTTCCAGCTTTACCCAAATGGGATTTCCTGGTCACCATCGGTCATCATGTGAACATCAAAGACCTTTGTAGCCCTAAAACGGGGAACTTCCTTGTGTTAACGCTACGCCACCCTTTCTCGGATGGAGCCACCTTGAAATCCCTACTTGACAAGACAACTACCCATTGCTTCTTCCCCCCCTGCTTACGCCCCTTCTATATAACAGCAGGGCACGATTTGCGTGTTAATAAATAAATATTAAATAGATGCATCAATGAAAGTTAATCTTACGATATTTGGTCCGCTTAGAGAGAGGATTTGAATTTTGGGAACTTTCTGAAAATATAGAAGATTTAATTTTAAGTTTGGAAACTACTAGAGATTCGTGAAAACTTAATTTGAAGTATTAAGGATTTATTTTAATTTTTACGGTTGTTCGTTCGCGATTCTTATTCCATTGTAATCCACCATGGACTCTTTGTAGAATTTCTCGGAAGACAAATTAAGGTTTAAATCACTTTTTCATGTTTGTTTAATTTTATAGAGTGATAAATAATGTTGCTGAAAAGAGAAAACCAACAAGAAGAAAGCAGGCGGAAAGAAAAAGAAAAATCAAAATGGAAAGCATTAAGGGCCCGTTTGGTAAAGTGCCAAGCAGTGAAAATTTCTGTTCTTTTACTCCCAGAAATAGTTTGGGAACAGAAATGTGTTTGGTAAACTTTTTGTTCCTAGGCACATTTTTGCAAAAATTTGTACCTAGAAACAGTTTTTGAAGAGAAACAAGAAGTAAAAAAAAGTTACTTCTTGTTTCTTGGCACAATTTTAAGAATGAGTTTTTTTTCTTCTTTTTGTTGTTCTTCCCTAGGCTGTGGCCGGTCGCTGGCGGCTGGCCATAGCCCAGGGTCGACGAGGGAGTCACGGCCCTCGCCTGCCGCCGACAGAGGCGAGGGTCCCCCTCGCCAACGAGGGTGAGGGCTAGACCCTCACCGCCTGGGCGAGGCAACTCGCCATCGAGCATGGCGAGGTCGGCCTCGCCTAGATCGGGCGAGGTCGGCCTCGCCTAGATCGGGCAAGGCCGAGCCTCGCCGTCGCGATTGACGGCGAGGTCAGCTTTGCCTTGGGTTGCGACGGCGAGGCTTGACCTCACCCGATCTGGGCGAGGCCGACCTCGCCGTCGCGACCCACGGTGAGGTCGGCCTCGCCCGATCTGGGCGAGGCCGACGGTGAGGCAGGCGGCCAAGGCCGCGTCGAGGGCCGCAACGCCCTAGCCTGTGGCCTGTTGCCGGCGTCGGGGACTGACCATGGCTAAAGAAGGGAAGGGTAGAAGGAAAAAAAATATTAAACAATTTAAAATATTATTAATAAAAAGAAATTTTGTGTAGTTACCACACATATTTCTGTTCTTTTCTATCCCAGGAATAGAAATTTTGGATAGTTACCAAACGCCTTCAAATGCTCAGAAATTATTTCCGTGCATAAAATAAAAAAGAATCATTTCTGAGTAGAAATAATTCCTAAGCACAGAATGATTGTCATGCGAACCATAAGTCAATGTGATGTGGAAAAGTTAGCAACTTTTTTTGGTCGGAAGTATGTAGTTATTTGAAACATTTACTTCAGTTCGTTGCACAAATAGCTAATCATATCGAGAGTGAATCATTGTTCAGGCAAAAAAGGAAACTTTCCTAATTCATATAGATTTTTAAATTTGAGAGATTTTCTAGTTTAACTAGGTTTCCAGAAAAGGACTTCTCATTTTGAAAAAGACTCTTGTCTATTATAAGAAGTGTATTCTTTGTGAAGAGTATCCAAGAGACTATTTCTTTGTGAATTACTGCTTGAAGTAATTTGAGAGTGCTAAAGCTAATAAATCTTGTGGTAATATTCTTTTATGAAATTGAGAGATTATTTCGTAAGAAATTGTGGAGATAGACACTATGTACATTATTGGGTGTATCCGGGATTGAAAAATACTAAGAGTGTTTGAGTGATATGAGTGTTGTTCTTATCTCCGTTATATCTCTGAATTATGGTGCCTAAAAATCTAAATGGACCAAAGTAGCGCAAAAGAGAGATAATTTGATTTATTATTTGATTGCTTGTTTTTTGCAACAATTGGTATAAAAGCCAAGCTAGATTGAGTTATAATGAATTGATGGTGATAAAAGAATGAAAAGTGAAAATTGATAGATTTAATGGAAAATGATTTTGATTTATGAAAGATGCAAATTGAGAATCACATGCATCAAAGGAATCTGCCCTTACTTCTTCTGTCTGAGGAGAAAACAAATCAATGGAGCAAGATAAGTGGCAGTTATTGGATGGACTGGCATTGGTTATTCATGTGACGTTGGCTCATAACGTCACATTTAGCATTGTGAAAGAGAAGACCACAGTAGGAGTTATGAATGAGCCGTTAAACATGTATGAGAAACCCCTGTGATCACCAATATCTATTTAATGCGACGTCTGTTTTACTTGAGGATGAGCAAATGTGGATTGGTTGCAAATTACATCAACAAATTTAATATGATTGTTAGTCAATCGTATTCAATTGATATTGGCCTTGATGATAAGGCATGTGCTATAATTTTATTATCTTCATTGCCTAATGGTTGGAATACTACCGATACTGATGTTAGTTCTTGGTCAATAAGCCTGAAGTTTAAAGGGGTCTGAGATTCGACTATGAGTGAAGACATTCGTAGAAGATAATTTGTATACTTATGTCTACTACTTTAATACATGAAGATAGGGAAGAACTAGTACTTGTGTTAGTAGGAATAGAAAACAGATGAAGACAGTCTAGGATTAATGGCATCATTGAAAGGATTGCCTTAATCTGAAGAACGCAAAGGGTAAGGGAATTAGAGTTGAGTTAACAAATGATATTGAAGCTATAACTGATAGTAATTCGGATAGTGTTGATTATGTGTTATGTATCATTGAGGATTCTTCGTTTCGTGGATAAATTAAGGATTTTAGTTGCTTATTTCATGGTGCACCAAACATGAACTGATTTACTACTTATTAATGTACGAATAATGGTAAAGTGCAGCTACAGAACAACGCTGAATGCGATGTTGGTGATGTCATAATCAGCATGATGGTATTATGAGGACATTGACTGGAGTAAGACATGTTCTAAAATTGAAGAAGAACTTGATTTCCTTGAGTGTCAGGTTTTGGATTCAGCTGAGTGTTGTTATATCTTAAAAGGTGAAGTTTTGAAGGTCGTTCAAAGGTGCTTTAGTGATAATCAGATAAATCAAGCACAATGGCCTTTACGAGTTTTAAGGTGTGATAGTGACATATTTCATCGTGGAGACGTTGTATGAATATATGTTCAGAAGTTGCTTGAAAGTTCTAAGTTAAAGAAATTTGCTATATGATTATGTTACTAAAGAACTAAATGTATGCAAGTGCTGTGACTTAGACAAATAGTGGAAAGTGCAATTTAGTATGACTCTTAGAGAAAACATGGAGATTGCAGAGTTAATTCACTAGGATGGTTATTGGGTATCACGATTTTCTTTGAATAAGAATGCTAGATTTATGCTAACAGTTGCGGATGACTACTCAAGGAAGACGTTAATGTTTGTGCTAAGGCAAAAGTATGACGTTGTTGTCAAGATCTAATAGCTCAGAGTTTTGATCGAACAGGAGAACCATTACAAGTTGCAAATTTGATGATCAAAATGTTACTAGAGATGACTCATAAATGCTCTCTAGTGTCAGTATAACTCGAAGTTCCTAGCGGATATGCTTGATACAACGAGCTACCTAGTAAATAAATTCCTGTTAACTACAATTGGATAACAGACTCTAAAGAAGTGTGGTAAGATAACGTTGCAAATTATACCATCTTAAAATATTTGATTGTCTGTGTTATATTCGAGTTAGTGATGATAAGCTTGATGGGAGGACAAGAAAGTGCATGTTCTAAGGTTATGCATATAATAAGCGAGGCTATTGGTTACGGTACCTGATATTAAATTCACCTGTTGTCTAGAAAGAAATTACATTTGACAAATCTTCAATACTTCTAAATTCGAGTGATTATAGTATTATTTATACAAATTTGGATACTGTTAAGCTCAACGTGGGGATGCAACTAAAAACTCCTAATGTAGCAGGTACTAACGTGATAATCGATACAAATAATGCTTATAGCAAGGTGTATTTTGTAGAGCCAATAGTTGTTATAAGTGCTAGTTTGACAAGCTGTTTATTCGATTTTCTGATAAATATGTATGTAATAATGTTTTGGCTTTATATGCGGTAGAGAAGGTTGTGATTGAGAATCATTATGGAGTAGCACTAGGTGTAGGCGGAGTTGGTGTTTTAATGAGGTTCACGGTCATGGCGACTTGAACTTGGAAGATGTCTATGGTAGTTGAGCCCATCAGAGGTTGTGCGAGAGTAGCACGACGAGAGTAGTAGTAAGGATTTTGACTTGATTCAAAAGTCGAGCCAATGTGGAAATGATTGAAAATATGTCTCGAGTTTGAACTCGAAAAGAAACTTTCTTAATTCAAGTAGGTTTTCAAGATTGAGAGATTTCTTAGTTTGATTAGATTTCCTAAAAAGAATTTCCTATTTCGAATACAACTCTTGTCTATTATACGAAGTGTCTTCTTTGCGAAGAGTGTCGAAGAGGTTGCTTGTTCGTGAATTACACTAGAAGCAAATTAAGAATGTTGAAACCAATAAATTTTGTGGTAGGATTTGTGAATTTTTTTTTGAGATTGAAAGATTGTTTTCGTGAGGAAATGTAGAGTTCAACGCTGTGCGAGTTGTTGGGTGAAATTAGGGGTTAGAAAAAAATATTGAGAGTGTTCGATTAACTTGACCGTGGTTGTAATCTTCGTGTATCTCTTGATCTATAGTGAAATTCAATGCTGCTCTTCCTATGAACGTAAGTAGCACCAACCGAACCACGTAAATCTGATATTCGATTTATTTTTGTTGTTTTGTTTATTTTAATGTTTGATTGCTCATTTTTCGCAACCATCCTCACCTAAGAACATAAGGCTTAATCTTCGTTACTTGTGATGAAATGCATAAAGTTGCTCACTGTTGATGAGATAAATCGTACATCTATAGTTGAAAAATTCCAAATAAGGACTCGAAGTATCCTCATTTTCTCATATAAAAGCCTGAAGTGGAACTTGTTTCAAATAATGACCTAAAGTGTACTTATTTTCTCAAATAAGAGTATGGAGTGAACTTTGTTCCAAATAAGTGGTCATGTAAGTCTAAAAAAAAAGGCATTTTCGTCTTTTAATTTTAATTTTAATTTTTTTCCCTTTTTTATTTTCTGTTTTTTATTCTTTCCATTTTAAGGCAAACTCAAAATATTAGATTAAAAAATTAAAAAAGAAAAAGTAAATAAGGCCAGCCTGCTGGTATTTTCTTTTATCCTTTCGATTTAATTTAACTAAAATTTATGTTGAAATTGTTTTTGAATTATTTAAGAAAATAAGAGCATTTTATTCCCTTATTTAAAATAATTTCTATTAGGTCTTTATTTGGAATTTCTTCTTTATAGTTCTATAGGACCGCAAATATAAA
The DNA here is from genome assembly GCA_031216235.1 of Syzygium jambos. Lineage (NCBI taxonomy): Eukaryota > Viridiplantae > Streptophyta > Magnoliopsida > Myrtales > Myrtaceae > Syzygium > Syzygium jambos. Next base: position 31,328,413 of record CM062229.1, on the reverse strand, counting down.
GTGCAAAAGGGTCACTTTCTAAAAGAGAGAGAGAGAGAAAGAAATCTGTCCCAGCTCGTGTTGAGGCAGGCATTGTTAACGTAAGCAATCGAAATGAAACGATCACATCCAATTGTCAACCCCAGCAATTCGATTGGTCGCTTGAAAATTGGAACCTTAGAGAGGACGCGACGCGGAGGCCATCGTCGCTAGCGAAGGAGGACAGCGGGGGCAAGGAGGGCGGAAGAGTTGACTTCTGGGCTTTGATCCGGGAAGAGTGCGTTCTGCATCTGGCTCAAAATCGGACTCCGACCTGTCTCCCCCATCCCGTCAGGTTCCCTCCCTTCGCCGCCGCCTTCTTCCTCCTCCTCCTTTTCCTCTCTTCCTCTCTTCTTCCTGTCCTGCATGCTGCTACGCATGGAGATGGGGATGCAGATGCACGTTGCTCCTCTCTTCGCGTATCGTTCGACTTTCCTGCTGCGCAATGCTTTTACCATCATGTATGGCCATCTGTTACTAATTCGCCCCCCTCAATTGAATTTCGGATCTTTTTCTCTTCTTCTAATGGAATTATGTCTATCCATCCATCCCCATCGGTATGTGTACGCCTCTAGATTTTAAGGGTATGTGGTGATGTTCGGTCGCTATTAAGCCAGGGAAGTGTCATGGGGGGACAAGTCTCATAGCAAGATTCCTAATTTCGTGTTGTGTGGTCGGATCCAGAAATGCAGCCTTGGCGTTGACGTGGTATCCCCTCAATATTGTTTTTGTGCCTGAACCGACTGCTGTTATCCCATCCCCACTGCAGATGTCCTGTCTAATAATATTTTAGATGATCCCCAAACCGGGATAAGGGATCCTCTTGAGCGTTTGCTAGCGATTATACAGCTTTCTTTATCATACAAATGAGAAATGCGTCTCCTCTGATCACATCTGGTCCATGTATCCTGGGATTAGTTATAATGTGTTAATCATATGACATAACAGGCGACCCATCCCATTTGAGGAGGTCTTTTCTGATTCACTCTCTACCTAGACTGGAGCAACTTGCGGGGTGCGGTATACAGCAGTCTGTTTCTTTAGGCTAACCTATGGGACATGGAGACCCTACGGCTACGTATACGGTCGACGAAGCTCTTGTTGCCATGGGATTTGGCAAGTTTCAAGTGCTTGTTCTTGCTTATGCTGGCATGGGTTGGATTTCGGAAGCAATGGAAGTGATGCTCCTTTCCTTCGTTGGCCCTGCCGTTCAGTCTCTCTGGGGTCTTTCTGCGCGTGAAGAGAGCCTAATAACCAGCGTAGTTTTTGCTGGCATGCTCATCGGAGCGTACTCATGGGGCATAGTGTCAGACAAGCATGGTAGGCGGTGAGTGTCTTGCCTTCTCTGCTCCTTAAACAATTTGTGTGGAAAATTCCCTCCCTAATGCCTTCAAGATTGTCTAGAATGGTGCATAAACAAATTGCAGGGATAGTTCTTGCACAAAGACACTTATTTTTAGCTGGATCCTTTCTCGCCATCCATTCTCTCCTCCTTTGATGCATGAGCGGATCCTAAAACCTTGTGTATGGAGTGCATTTGAGTCCTAAATTTTTTAGCCTGTTTAATGAAGTCCTAAACTTTCACTGAAAATTCAGTGAAGTCCTAAAACTTATGCAGAAAGTGCAATTTAAGGATGCCCCTTAGGCATTTCTTGAGTGATGCACTGGCAATTTTAGATAATGTCCACCAAAAAACTTCCTTTTTTTGTGTGGAAAAATCTCTTGAACTTAATTGAACTAATTGAAAGGTTTAGGACTTGTTTGCATTCTGTACACAAGGTTTAGGAATTCTGGTGTACTTTCCCCGCTGCATAGTTATGTATGAAAAACGAAGTAGCAGAGTGCGTTTTGGCAAGTGATAAGCCAACTTGGTTTGAATAGACAAACTCATAATGCTGAGGCTTTGACAAAAAAGTAAGTAGGCGTGTTCATAACATTCATTTATTTCTACCTTACATATCTTGTCACCAGAGAATCAGGATTCCTGCAAGTTTCTTCTCATCATTGAAAACTGGATAACAAATCGAGATTACTGGACCATATACTAAAATGATAGGGGTGCTCTTGATTGACACGTTAAATCTGGTTTTCTTAATATAGAGGCATAGATCATGTACTCCAGCATTTCAGGTGATGAAAAAATAGAATCCAGCTTGTGGGTCCAGGAATGGTAGACAACTCTGATAACTATTTGGTTAGCAATTTTGTGACCTCCATTAGTCTTAATAGTAAGATATTTAGGTCACTTTTCTGACTGTAGAATTGTAGCTCATTGCTTCATTGGCTGCTCATTTATTTCCAGGAAAGGTTTCTTAATTACAGCAGTGATTACTTCTGGAGCTGGTTTCTTGAGTGCCTTTGCCCCAAACTATCTTTCATTACTTGTGCTCCGTTTTTTAGTTGGTGTTGGTTTGGGAGGTGGTCCTGTCCTCTCATCCTGGTTCTTGGAGTTCATCCCCGCTCCAAATAGGGGTACCTGGATGGTTATTTTCTCTGCCTTCTGGACAGTAGGAACAATTTTTGAAGCTTCAGTTGCATGGGTATGCTAATCGTTTCCTTATGCTCCAGTAATTTTTGTTTTATCTTATGTTGGAAGTTAATATGGCCATTATATGCACTTTAAAATAAAAATCCTCATTTTTGCTAGCCTGTATCTGTGCCGGATCATTGCTGGGACAATTTGGCTTTGTTTCATAACCCCACCCTCTTCTCTTGGCGAAGGAACAAGGAAAAATTTCTTCCAAAGGCCTCCTTGAAGTCTGACTTTTGATTAAGTACCTTATATTTAAGGTAGAATATTTTAGGAAGTTTGAGGAACTGGTTTCTCAAATTATCAGTTTGAGTTCCTTTGTGCAAGTGTTTTTGAAGCCATAGCATGGTCATATGTAATCCTTACAGACACTCGATGTGCTTCCTACGTAGTCTTCCTTAAATTTAGGCGTTTACTTCCAAAATTTTTGTGTTGTTATTGCATTGTTAAGATGTCTATGGGTTACTTACATGGAGATAATTTGTCAAACTTTGCAAATGATTCAGCCATAACTGTAGCTTGCAGAAGAAGCTTTGGAAAAATTAAATGAGAATGTATTGTCTAAGAGGGGTAGTGCAGTAATGATTAAAGTGAAATGGCTAATCCAGTGCATCTGTTTGTATGATTTAGAGTGGTTATCTTGGGAGCCCATTCTGCTTTTCTTGTGTAATATTAGCAAACTGACATGCTTTGGCAGTGAAGTAAGTTTCGTCATCTCCATCTTTTCTTCGCTTTTCTACAGTTTGTGATGCCAAGATTAGGTTGGAGGTGGTTGCTTGCTTTGTCGTCTCTACCTTCATCAGTTCTCCTTTTATTTTATGTTGCGGCACCTGAGTCTCCCAGGTACTTATGCATGAAAGGAAGGATGGCTGATGCTCAGAGTATTTTGAAGGAAATAGCTAGAGTAAACAAGACTGAACTGCCTGCTGGAGTTCTTGTGGCTGATAATAATGTTCAATTTCAAGAGAAGGGCGTTCCATCTGAGGATACCCAGTTGCTCACCCCAAGGAGGAAAAACCATAGAACTCGTAATAGCTCAGAGCAGAGTATGGGAGGCTTCTCTTCATTACTTACGCTTCTTTCTCCAAACCTACTTAAGTCAACTACGCTTTTGTGGATAGTTTTCTTTGGGAATTCTTTCTCATATTACGGATTAGTGTTGCTGACTACTGAGTTAAGCAATGGACGCAGTAAATGTTCCCTATCTCAGTCACATTTGACAAAAACTAGTGATATCAATTATGGCGATGTTTTTGTGACTAGTGTTGCTGGTAAGGTTCACTGTCATATTTCAACGTTTCTTTTGCTTATACTTCTGAGATGCTTCCCCCCTGATTTTTTTGAAATGAAATGTTTAACCATTTCCTTTTACCTGCTACTGTTGCTTGCAGAATTTCCTGGGCTCCTTATTTCAGCTGCGATTGTTGATAAACTTGGTCGCAAGCTTTCGATGTCATCTATGTTCTTCTTATGTTGCTTTTTTCTGCTACCGCTGGTTGTCTATCAACCAGCAGGTTTGACGACAAGTCTTCTGTTCGGCGCTCGCATATGCATCACAGCTACATTCACTATCATCTATATATATGCTCCAGAGGTAAATTACTGTTCTTTACCTAATAACATGTGAAGTTTTTTTTTTGTCATCTCTCAGTTTGATTTGTGAGATCGGGAAACTAGCTTGAATTCTTTAATTACAGAATGCTATAGTTATCCTATTTAATGGTCAGAATTCTTCTTAAGGATGGTAGTCCGGCGGCAGTGCTCAAATTTTGGGGCTGGGTTTTCCAACGATTAATGCATTTGAGCCTTTCTTGCACATAATGAGAATGCTCTTGCGAAGTGATTGACTAAATAGGGTGGTTAAAGGGAAAGAAAGAGAGCTTGATTTTGGCATCATATGCAGGGATACAATCCCAATGTTCATTTTCTTAAGATATCGTGGACATCTTGCACATTTTTAAGCTTATTTTTGGCATCTGGCATCTATGAATGTTTGATATCGTGTGATAGTGATAGTGGTCTAAGAGTAATTCAACATGGTTGGGTCTTGCACTGAGGGTCCGTGCTTTCTTTGAACGAAATCATGTATTTGCAGTTATGTTTTAGCAGTTGTCAGTTGGTTTTACCGAGAGATTGTTCCTAAACAAGAATTTGAGGTCAGCAGCATTGGCATTATCGAGTTTAGAAAATACTAACAGGCATGTCATCTTTGGTATTTAATTGAAACTGTAGATATACCCAACCTCAATCAGGACAACTGGTGTGGGAGTTGCGAGCTCGATAGGGAGGATTGGTGGGATGATATGTCCTCTCGTGGCTGTTGCATTAGTAAATGGATGTCATCAACGTGCATCCATAATTCTATTCGAGATTGTGATCTCTGTCTCTGGAATTTGCGTGGTGCTCTTTCCCTTTGAAACAAAGGGCCGTGATTTAAGCGACACCATAGCAAGCTCAACAGAAAACATCAATTCAGCATGAAGTTGTAAACAAGTGCCCATTTATGGGATGACACCCTTGATGTATAAAAGAATACTTGGGTGCACTTCCCAAACTTTTGATATCTGCTATACAACAGTTCTCTTATAACATGTCCACAGGTAAAATTATATGTGCAAATACTTGAGATAGACAATTTTGTGTATGCGTAGGTTTTCCAAGCGGAAAGTCTTTGCTTGTGTTCTGTTCATATGCCTGTCCATTAACATTAACACTTTCAGAAACTACATCTCCTGGTTAGTATCTTTCATCGTTCTTGGCTGACAATCATATGAATTAGCTGAAGCCTGGAGCACGAAGGAGTGATGCACCATTTGCTCTTCTTCAACTCCTGGGTGGTGCGACTGTCCTGATCCAAGCTAAAAAAATACGCTCAGAGCCTACATTGTGTCTTGTTACGCTTGTTTTGGTGCATAGTGATAGTGATATCACGCTCGTCTTATTTTACAAATCCAAATGCCTTGCTAGTAACGAGTATGAAAAACAAATGCGAAATAAAAGTTGACACATATAGTTCTTTAAATTTTGGAATTTCCTCTCAAACATCTTTATATATTTAAATCACACTAGTTTATGAGCATATCTTTGACATTCAATCTCGACACAATAAAGTACGACTGTTAGAGGATAGGACTTATACAAAGGATGATTAATTGTTTCGATCAGAATCATCTGGACATAAGATCAACAATCCATCCGGAGACCTTATTTCCACAAGTGATATCCTTCAAAACTGGAAACATCTTAATAACTTAGAGAGATGTTTGAAATGATTGGACTTACAGGAGAGTCTGTCAGTGTGTCAGATTCCTGCATGTGGGCTATGTATGTAGATAATAATTACTCGCTAAAGTGAAATTTTTTTAAATATTAACTTTCATCGAATGCTGTAGTAATATCATTGCCGTTATAATAAAACATCATCTGTGCGTGATTGAGGCTGGTAGAACTATGTGACGTCAAGCACACCATCAATACGACTTTCATAATCTGGAGGTGCTGGTACATTAGACGCAAAAGAACTTGATTTCGCAAGTTGAGAAAGTTAGGGAATTTTATCTCAGGAAAATACAGCTGGAGATTCAAACAGTACCAACACAAAAGTTGGAGAACTAATAATCTATTCATTTCGCAGAAAATATTTTTTAGAAAAATATTTTCATTATTTTTTGGTGTTTAGATCGCTTAGGAAAATCAATCGAAAATATAGTCATAGTCAATCGAAAACCTATGCCTAAATTCAAGAAAATTATTTCCTCTTTAAAAAATCGAAAATCTTTTTTTAAAATATGACTAGATATTAGTTAGTGTTTCAACCATAAATTATGTACTTAGGCATGGGAACCCTAACACTCGTTCCCAGGTCCTGGCGTCCAAGATCAGGTCTTTGGTGCCTAGGCCCAAGGTACATCAAGGCTAGCCCCGCGATCCTGGTCTATCAAGGTTGGGCTCGAGACCCCGGTGCTCGTGCCCGAGTCCTCACACCCGACACTGGGTCCCTAACACCCTCGCCCAAATCAATTGAGGACATGCCTAGGATCCCGGTGCCCGTGTCCGAGTCACTGGCACTTGTGCTCGCATTCTTGACACTCGAAACTCGGAGCCCTAGCACCTGCACTCAAGTCCACAAAGGCTGTGCCTAGATCCCCCATGCCCGAACATGGTTCCATCAATGCTGAGGCTTGTAACCCCCGTGCTTGTGCCTGAGTTCATCAAGGCCAAGTCTGGGACCCAACGCCCATGCCCAAGTCCTTAATGTTCGTACCTGAGTCCATCAAGGCCTGGCTAGGGACCTCAGTGCCTATGCCTATGCCCTAATCCCTTGAGCTCGAGCTTGGGTCCATCGAGATTGAGGCCCAAAACCTCGGTTAGGCCTTTGTGGACCAAGGCCTAGGCCCAACCACCAAGCCCTGCGCTCGAACAAGTGGACTCAGGCACTGGGCCTCGAGCCCAGCCTAAGTGGACTCAGGCTAGGGCACCAAGTTCTTGGCTCTGGCTTCTAGACTTGGGATCGGTGATTGTGCGCTTGCCCTGGCACTTATGCCTGTGCCTAGGTCCTTGACACTCGGGTCAAAGATGTAACAAGACTAGACCTAAGATCTTGGTGTTTGTGTGCAAGTCACCAGCGCCCGAATTGTATATGTGTATTTAGGAAAATCAAATCATTTTTTGCTTTGCAAACGATGCACAATATTTTTCAGTCCTTTTTCATATTTCAATTAAACACCAACTAATGTCATTTTTACGGAAAATATATTTAAGAAATATAACATTTTCCATGAAATAAATGAAGCCTAAAATTGAGTTAGGCCTTTCTAACAAATTAAAAGAGTGTTTGTGTTGCGATATGCAAATTTTGCTTGCCAATTTCTGAGATTTTTGAGTTTTCCTAAATTTAAGAGTCTAAGTTAATCAACTAGAATGACTATTTCATGGCCTTTTTGTGAACCCAACTCCTGAAGGAAACATTTTCACAATGCAATCTCTACGAAATATTCATTGAGATGGAAGATAACCAGAGAGCGATTGATGATAAAAAAAAATGTGCATGCGTGCGTGCGGTAGTGTTTTTCTTGGGCATCATTGCGGAGGTCTTGCGATCATCACACAATATCCGATTTGAATTATAGTTATACAATACCATCCAGAATTCAAACTTTCTAGAGATTGACAGATCTGCCATGCCCTCACACCAAGATGATACTAGACTCAAATTGCATTGGATCTTGTGATATCTGGTCTGCGGAATATTAGCCGGGATGCGCCACCGGTCATCCTCATCGGTGTTTGGGAGAGAGACTTTTTGTTTTGTTTTGCTTTTTTTGGGGGAACCCTTCCCTCTCTAATTTTGTCACTCCAAAGCAAAGCCATTGCAAATTTTAAGAGATTAAAAGTGGACAATAACATATGGAGGACAGAGAAGATGTACCTCAGAAAATTCCCCAAAAAAAGAAAGGTCGTTGTTCCTTTCCCAACATCCGATCATTCACCAAAGATGAAGTAGCCTTTCCATAGTAGTAAACGAAGCAGAGAATGACTGAGGCCTGTGGGGTATTGCTTTTTACCCTCCCTACTACTGTGGGTTTTCTCCTGACTTTAATAATGTCTTTCCTTTAGTCGCATTCCCTTTTGGGTGAATGTTTTTATAACAAAGTCGAGATGGTGGTACACCCAGTTTTTTTTTTACCGTCCATTATAATCCTGCATCCGACACCTACTGCCGATAGATACCCCCCTCATGGATACTCTGTACCCTCTTTTCATTTTGATGCGCTAGATTCTGGTGGCGGTTTCTTGAATTCAACAAGATCCCCAGAGCGTGTGTGCGCGCGCGTGCGAGAGAGGGAGAGGGAGAGGGAGAGGGAGAGAGGGAGGAGATCTAACCCCCCGTGTCCATGGCCGCTCCTCAGCCCCGTCGTCCCGATCGCTCCGCCGCTGGTACGTCCCTAATCTTGACTACCCTCAATTTGATCTTTCTTGATTCATCTCCTCCTCGTCGGCCTCGGTTCATCTGGTGGCATGGCCTGTGAACCCAATTCCGCATCTCTTATCTCGTGTTAATCCTGATGAGATGAAGCGGGTTCTATTTACTTTTAGATGCCGTGATCAAGAGAACCCTTTTTTTCTCCCTTTTGGTTCTGTCGACTCTCTTGGGTGGATTTTCCTTTCCTCGGCCTCAAAACAATCATTAGTCAATGACTTCCGGACTGGGTGCATCATTTCTGCACAGCAATGAAGGGCAATAACCAAAAGGAAAACAAAATCATATCCAGCTGCCAAGTTCATTTTTCCCCCCATCATGGCTTTGCAGAGTTGATGGAATTATCTTGTGATCCATTTATGTGTGTTTTTTTTTTTTTATCAATATCGGTTTGGCTCGTGGACTGTTGATCTTGTTTTTCACTTACGGATGGCGCACTGCCTTAATTTGCTCGGCTAAGTTAGTACTTGGGGAAGAAATTATAGGTGCATAGGCGTCGATCGGCTGGGCAAATGATCATAGAGCCATAGATGCAAGCTTTTCAGCACTGGAAGCTGGATAGGTTTCGTTGATTATGAGTATTGCCTTTGGTTCCCACGATACTACATCACTGACAAACTGATTGTGGATGCAGAAGAGGGACCTACTGATCCAGAAAACATGAATCAGCAGTTAACTGTGAGTCCAATGTGATGCATCTTTGTTCTCTCGTTGTGCTTACTCGGTAAGGTTCCCTGGTATTGCTTTGAATGATAACGTTTTACTTGGGAATGTCTTCCAGCATCCAGCAAAAGGGTCAGTTTCTCCTAATCCTTCCCAGGACAGTGCTGCTGCAGGTTCTCAGAAGGAACCGGTGAGTCAATCAGTATCCATCGGTTTGAGCAGCGATGGTGCTGATGCACATGCCCATCAGCCACAGACCTTGCATTACGGAGGTTTGTGGGTCTGATATTTTCTTTTGCAATTTGGAGCCATGTAACTTGTCATTCTTTTCTATGATTAGATTGTTGCGATCTGTATATTGCTGATCTAAGAATCAGTGGTATGAGGACTGTACCACTTACTGCTATGTCTTTGACTTACTAGGCCAAGTAGTAGACCTAACCAGGCGGTACAGTTCATTTATTTAGGCTATCACAGCATTTGAGTTGTGGAGACATTTCTTTTTTTAATGCAAAAAAGATCTTATTGACGCTGCTCTGCAAAGTTTCAGTGAGAGAGGATCTGTCAGATCTAATTAGGCATTTGTTTTAAGGATTAATTCTCAGCTAAATTAGTAGTGTGACAACTATAAACTTCCCGTTCTTTTCTTTTGGAAGTGTATGTACCTATTCTTGATGACGTAATGCGAATATCCTATTCTCAAAACCTCTAGTTTTCTTTCCCTTTTCTTTAGCCCAAAGATAGCTGAGCGTATCGACAGAGAAGCTTACTTCATTTCTTATCTCTGCTATTGTTGGTTCCTTTGAAGCCCAAATCTCATCTTTATAAGTTGCTGCTTTGACCAAAAAAGAATCTCCAAAATGCTAAACCAAATACAACAGATGTCCTCCCTGGCTTTTTTGTGAAGAAGCAGATGGTCGACTGACTTCCCTGCTGTTTTGCAGAGGAAGCATCGGTTTATTATTTCGGATTATGTCTTTTGCAGATTGTTTATTGCTTAGAATATTGCCAGAGTTGCCTTCGATATTATTAAAGCCACTTTTGAAGGTGTCGTGATTATCCAGTTTAATTTTTAGGGGAACAAGTCCTTGCACTCTCCCAGAGCACCAGGTAGGATGCCCCATTTGGAGTTTCTTTTTCTCATTCGGCAATTATTACTACTTTGGACAAGTTATTGGTACCTCTCAATTCCCAACCGTGAGGGAACTTTCCAATAGAAATATTCCAAAAGTCACTCCTCTCACAAAAAATTAAGAACACAGAAATTGTTTCTTTACGCTGGTTCACAATTTTGAATCCGATAGTATGTACTCATATTGGATGAAGGAAAGAGCACAACAGAATGCAGAATTCTCTCTCGTCCACCTAAAATTACTGAGCCAGGAAATTTATTAGATTGCAAGGGAGAAGATGTAGCAGCTTGCCTAGATCTCACTCTTACTATCATCGAAAATAGGTGAGATTGAAAGAAACACTGAAAGAGTGTTGCAGTCTTGCTATGGCTGTGCTGCCAAAAGGCACCCAGAGTCCTCTGGTAGGACACAGTAAGAAGACTGCAAGTGCATCTGAGCACCTTTTTCCTGCGACAATTCGTTAATTCCATTCCATTGATGCTAGGGCATTCCTTTCTTCCACTGATGCTAGGGCATTCCTTTCTCATTATAAATTAAGTAATTTATGAAACCATGCATAGCTGTGTGCAACAGCATGTTTTAAGGATCCATCATCAATTAAGAACTGATTAGACTGGTTTCAACATCGGCAACTTGATTTCCTTTAGCTTTTGCAATGCCTGGAGTTTACTTGCAGTATAAAAAAAAATGAATGCTTGTCTTCATGAACTTCAGGATATGGCAGTTCTACTGGGGAGTGGGATGATATTTCTCAATATGCCAATGCAAAAGGGCTGGAAGTAGCATCTCCAGTATGTTATTTATTTTTTATATTAATTTTACCCTCATTCTTGCTCAGTCAGAATGTATTCTATTAACCTTATGTGTTTTTTTTTTTTTTTGGCATTTAGGGAGTCTACAATGACAATCATTCTCTTGTTTTTCATACTGGCTATGGGTACAGTCCGCATATGCCATATGGACCATATTCCCCTGTCACAACACCATTGCCTTCTGTTGGTGGAGATGTGCAGATGTATTCGTCACAGCAATTTCCTTATTCAGGACAACCTTACTTCCAGCAACTAGTGCCTCCGACTATGCCATATATTTCTTCACCAACTCAGGTTTCACAACCAGATCTCACAATGTCGATGAATGTTGACCAGCAAGGAGATGGAGTGCTTTTTGGGCCAAGGCCTAATTATCCTTCATCAGTGGGATCTTTTGGTAGAGGAAGCTTTCCTGGAAATCCTTGGACTCATGCGTTTCATGATCAGCAACTAGGGTTGGATGGATTGAGTTCTGGAGGTCTTTGGTCAGATTGGTCCAAACCAGCTGATAGGCAACGGTCCTTTTCCCCTTTATCGCCAGCAGTATCTCCCCAGCCAATTGGCATAGGGCCGTTTACCCAAAATATTGGAATTGTATGCCTTCTTGCTTTTCCATCTGTATCTATTAGATATATTGTTGAGTTTCGCTTTTTGTTGTTTTTGGGGTGGATAGATTTTTTGTTCTTTCTGCTGGTTGAGAAAAGTGGCAGTTGAAAATTTTCAAGTACACATCATTTATGATGAGATGCATTGAGCAGCCTCTTGGATTGATACAAGATTAGTGCTTAAAAAAAACATAATTGCTTTTGCTTAAAAAGTTTCACTTAGTGGAATATTAGTGTTGAGCACGCGCACTGTGCATACATGATGATGGAGGTTCACATATAAAGAAAAAAGGAAACACTTTAATAGGAATTGGGTGATTATCCAGTGGAGTGGACATAGTGGTAGTGGGGTAGTTATTAGACATGTATGAGGTGGGTGGTTATTGTAACAGAGGTAACATTGCAATGTCCAAAACTGAGAGAAACTCATCTTTTGCCCTTAATGATATAAATTTTAAGATCAAGAAGACCGTAGCCAAAGGACTGCTCTTTCATTTCTAAAGATAAGCTGTTCATCATTTGGTGGTCCATATGACTTTCCTTACCTGTGTATGACCATGTCCATAGCCTCAATGTTTTTGCTTATTAGTCTTCTTATTGGTTCTACTGTGGGGAAGGTATATTGAGATCTTACTGAAATAATCTTGTGAGGATTGAGACAGGATGGTGGACCTTATTGACTATTGTTTATCTTATTCAGGCTTCTGATCTGCAAAGAACCTTGTCTGGATATGGATCTTCTGATCCATATAATAGAGACTTTCTGCACAGTGGTATCAACAGGGGCGCTAACTATGGGACTCCATCGATTCCTGGTTTAGGACTAAATGGTCAGGGCTGGCTTTCAGTTGATAATAGACGGCGCCGTTGGAGAAGCAATGGTGCTATATGCAGTTGTAATGGGCCATCTGATATCCTTGTTGACCAAAACCGTGGACCTAGAGCATCAAAGCTGAAGAATCACGCTACTCCTGAACATGGTTCCTCCATTGATGATAGCAAGCTTAGCACGTCTACAACAAAGATCCCTCATGGGTCATACAATCACATAGATTTCATCACAGAATACAACGATGCTAAGTTTTTTGTGATTAAGTCTTATAGTGAAGATAATGTTCATAAAAGTATTAAATATGGTGTATGGGCAAGTACACCAAATGGGAACAGAAAATTGGATGCTGCTTGCCGGGAGGCAAAGGAGAAGCAAGACGCTTGCCCCGTCTTCCTATTCTTCTCGGTAAGTAGCACAAGATATCCTTTTGTTATTGATTTTGCTATAGTTGATCAGTCATCAGTTCAAAGGGAAAATTTCAGAAAATTCTTCTATTTTGAGCAGTAGAGTAAGAAAAGGTGGTGTTCCTACCACAAGGATTACAATTTCAAAGACTTTCAGGTGTAAGAAGTTGACCGTGGTTGTTCATTTAGTCTGTTTTTCTGTTTATTAATTGAAGTTCCTAATAAATGGTTAACTCACATGAGGCTGCTCCTGGAATTATGTACTTTCTTTGGGTTCAATGGAACTTACTTCTGGAGGATCTTTCTTTCTCATAGTGAAAAGACATAGTAATTGAGCTGCTATAGTAAATGACAATAATGGTTTAACACTTATAAAAGAAGTCTCATGCCGCGACCGACCTCCGAAATAGGTGTCAACATCTCATACTTTAAATATCTCGATTGCTTGGATACCTTTATCCAGAGTACATGGTGTGTGTCGTTTGTTAATTCCCTACTCACTAGCATGCCTGTTTCTCACTGTGCCTGGAGAATGTGAATACCTTATTCACTCCCATCAGGATCTATTCAGTACATATCAACTTTGCATTGTTCCACTCGTAAAAAATTTGGACTTGCTTCTTTTGGATTATAGTTAGTTCTCGTACTATATCTGTTTCCATCACGTGCAGGTGAATGCTAGTGCTCAATTCTGCGGGGTTGCTGAAATGGTTGGACCTGTAGATTTTGATAGAAGCTTTGATTATTGGCAACAAGATAGATGGAGTGGGCAGTTCCCTGTGAAGTGGCATATTATTAAAGATGTTCCAAACAGTCAGCTTCGTCAAATTGTTTTGGAAAATAATGACAATAAGCCTGTGACAAACAGCCGAGACACTCAGGAGGTACGTTAATCAGGGATACTTTGGAATGATTGTACTTTATATGCTGGGTCTCCGTCACGTGTTGCTGCGCAGCAGTAACCTTTCAGAAAGACATTGCTTGATTTTTTTAATAGCATTTATTCTAAGAGAATACTTTGGATCCTGTAGAGAATAGATTATCCTTCAATGGCTTTGTTACTTGTGGTTTCATCTCATTGGTTTATTGTTAAGTTTTGCCTCATTGAAGTTAAGGCAACCCCGCTTAATGGTATAAAGCTTAGTTGTTACTGTTTTGTCTTCAACTTAATGGTTCTTTATTTTGAAATTGTTTAGGTGAAATTGGAACAAGGTATTGAGATGTTGAATATCTTCAAGAATTATGAGACAGATACATCTATTCTGGATGATTTTGAATTCTACGAAGAACGTGAGAAAGTTATTCAAGAAGGAAAGGCCCGGCAACAAGCCAGTCCACCTGTTGTAGGGGTAGCTGGCAAAAATGAGCAGAGGAATCAAGTAATGTTATCCAGTGACTTCATCGATAAAATGTCTAAGAGTTTTGGCCAGGTCATGCACGTGGATGAGGAAAGTAAAGATGATACAGTAGCTGATATGGCTAGTCCCGCACATGATAGCACCACTGGCACCAGAGTCGACTTTCAAGATTCTATGACAGCGGCCATTTCTTCTGCTCAAACCAGTTAAGATGTCATATTGCTGTATGGTATGTAACGTGACAAAGTGCGACTTGACTAGATCTACTTCTTGATTACTTTGAAGAGAAGGGAGGCTGTGTCTAATGTCTTTGGGATTAGATTGGGTGAGTGTCCAAACAAAGTGTCTTGCCTAGTTTTAGGAATCTTGCATGTTTGTGTATGATGTGCTTTCTCAGCTTTGATTTCCAGTCATCAGCGGTTGTCCTGTTCTTTTTCTGTAAATTACCGTAACATTCCGGCCTGATTTATCGATGCTCAGTTAAGTGCCTTGTACTTGCAGGAAGTTCAATAAAAAGCAGCAGTTTACAAAGAAACTGAAAATCGTCCTTCCGTTATGTCTTTGAGACACATATGAAGTGTGTGTATATATATATATATATATATAGAGAGAGAGAGAGAGAGAGAGAGAGAGAGAGAGAGAGAGAGAGAGAGCACTATGTTCTACTGCTTGGAGGCGACTCTAGTGTCTGTGGTGATGGTTGTGTTCATGTTAGTGGTTCAGTTTGGCGGCAGTGGCCGCTGCGGCCAAGTCTTCTCTTCTGGTGGTGGCATGGTGGTGTTGAAGTGTAGAGTTAGGCAGAGGGGTCGCTGGAAGAGTGACTTCTTTTTACCAAGAATGGAGGTTTTGTTTTTCGTAAGATGGACAATAAACAGAGAAGTGACATATGAGCATTTTAGCTGTGGAATATATAGTTGTAGAATATGATAAGTGACATACCATATTTAAAAAGATCCATTGTAATTATGGAAAGCTGTTTTGAAACTTACTCTTTTGTACAAAAAGTTGCCAACCATCTCGAAGAGTTACTAACTTCTAAATACACGAGAAATTACTACAAAATGATCGGCAAAAAGTTTTTGTACAACTTATTCTATTATAATTATTCGATACATGGATGTCTACATAGAAAACATAGCACAAAAGTCATTAGTAACATGTTAAAGGTACTAAAAATTTTCCCACCAAGAAAAGTAACTACAGTTATATTTATGGTTAATGACTTCTTCATAATTTATGTTACTTCTCTCATGGCTAGTAGCTAGTAACTTATCAACTCGTATGAAGTAGGTTTTTAGTGCCTGACATGCTAATAAATCGAAAATCAAATTAGAGTGTTGGAACTTGACATTTAATTGTAAATGAGATCCAACGTTTGCAACCAACCTGGGGCAAGTCCTGAGTTTCTCCATCGTGTCTAAAACATGGTAAGGCGCCATTAGAGTTTTGCATTCGTCTTTGCCATTGGGCAACTTCTTTTGGGAAGACTAGACACGACACGTCTAAAGATAGTTAGGAAAATGACAGAGGAGATTATCTAATTTAATTGTTTTAAATAATGCGAAAAATATGCGCAAAGTAAGATATTGCCATTAGAACCAAAATAAAAGTTAATTGAAAATTATATAATGAAAAATGAAAAAAATACAAAAGATAAAATTTGATTAAATATTCTGTAGTTGAAATGAATCAATTTTCAAATAATTTTGATACAAATTTTAACCCCATTTTGCTAACATATTAAAAAGAAATAGTAGATTGGAAATACAAATACAGTCAAAGTTGGAAGCAAAAAACTAGCATTCCCAATATCATTATATTCGAAACTAACTTCTTAACGAAAATAATGCAATCAGTAAAGGTATCTAATAGGTTGGAAACAGATATTTGCAGAGATAAAAGACAATATGAAAATTGTGGGAAAATTGTCCCAAAAGTCTTAAACTTATTGTACAGCGATCAATTTGGTCCTAAATTTTTCAATTGTGTCAATTTAATCCTAAAACTTTTGAAAATTTGTCAATTTAGTCCTAAACCCTTTGATGACTTGACGATTTAGTTCTTACGGTCAATTTTAGCTTAAAAACATTACGTGGATGCTAACCATCCTATATGATGTGGTTGGCCCTAACATGAATAAATTTTGTATTTTTTTTTCTTTTTTTCCTTTCTTTTTCTTTTGCCTATGGCCGACGACCCTTGACAAATCCTCTGAGGGTCGTGACACACCTGGCCATGGCCGAATATCGGCCATAGAAGAAAGGCAAAAAAGGAAAAAAAAAAATTGTAAAAATTATCCATGTTAGCGGCAGTCACTCCATGTAGGATAAATGGTGGCTAGCTAGTATCCACATCAATGATTTCTAGCTAAAATTGGCAAGAAAGATTAAATTGGCAAATCGTTAAAAGGTTTAGAATTAAATCGGTAAATTTTCAAAAAGTTTAGGATTAAATTGACGTAATTAAAAGGTTTAAGACTAAGGGTGCATTTGTTTTACCGAAAACTTCATGACAAAGAAATTATTTTCCATGAAAATCATTTTCAAGAAATATAGTTAATTTTCATTTGTTTTGTTACCTTAATGGAAATAGAAAGTCGTTTTTCCCTAATTTAAACTTATTGTTTTCAATCTATGAAAAATGTTTTCCATAGATTGATTAGTTTTTCGTCATCCAAACATTGAAAAATCGAAAAACAGTTCAAAAATAGTTTTCCTTCAAAGAGATCCTAAATTGGCAAACCGTTAAAAAATTTATAACTAAATTGACATAATCGAAAAGTTTAGGACTGAATTGGATGTCGTACAATAGGGCTAGGACTTTTTGGATAATTATCCATGAAAATTTCCATTACCAAGTAAGCACTTAAACTATAGCTTAGTGATTAACAAATACAAGTTCACTTTATCAATAAAACTCGATTTTAAGTTGACACGTGGCAGCTTCATCACTTTTTTGGATGATTGTAAATGGTCTCCCTGGAAAAACTGTTGGGTAGTTTAAGATTCATAATCACCATTAATTATTCGATAAGAAGGAACTCAAACTACTTGAAAGGAGACTAGGTCATCTTATAAAGGAAATGTTTGTTTTGTGCCTTCTCTGTTGCGAAACATGATTGCAGTGCAAAGGTTCATATCACAGATCAAATCTTAACAATACATTCAAGACATAAATATGAAAACTACCATTAGCTAGAATTATTCGATTGTACTTTCAGTAAATTATTAAGGTTCTTTTACTTTCACATTGTTCAATTTCATTTTTCCCCTGCATGGCGCTGGATGGAAAGTAAACATCGACCTTTCATCGACTAGAATACTTTCGATGTGACAAATAACGAGGAAATAAAATATTTTACCTGTTAATAATTGGTAATTTCACACATGTTAAAAATAACTAGAATATCATGGACGTAAAGTGAAAATGACTAGTAGCATGATCGCAAGTGATTCTATTGTTGGTAATGACCAATGATGGTGTCTGTCCCATGGACTGACCATATCATTCTTCATGGCGATTCTCCAGAAAAAGGAACCAGTTAATAGGCTTCGGCTCCCCTAGGCTTTCGCTAACTGACCCTTGCCTTGACTCTCTACTTTCTTCTTCTCCTCTATATTTCCATTTTTAGTTGCACTTTGCAACCATTCCTCCTCTAATCTTAGAAATTAGCTCCAGGGCCTTCTGCGCAAAAGAAAAATACCAGAAAAAGAACACGAAATTCGTCTTCTTACTGCCCAGGAGAATGGAAGAATAATGAAAGAACACCCACAATCAGAGAGGGAGATCGTAAATGCAAAATGCATGGAGGATGGAATGAAATGAGCATCTTATGAAATTAGACGTTGCCATCTCTGTCTCTGCTTTTTGAGCAATCCTCAGCCTCCATTACTTTCTTCTGTCTCTTTCTGAGCTTTCCTGATCGTTTGGCTCAGAAAGAATTCTTCAAAGAAGAAATGTATCAATTTTGCGTCCTTGCCCTCTTAGTCACTTGTATAGGGATTCTGACCCCCTCGGTTCATTCCAAGACCAATGCTCCTGATGGTATGTAAACTTGGGTACCCTTCCCTCCTCTATCTTTTAGGCTATTCCTCCTGGTCAGCTTTGTATTGTCATTTTAGCCCGTATCCACAGTAGTCGTTACCAGACTCTTTCTGTTCAACATGGAATCGATATATACATTACCGCTTACTCATATATACATCTACATGATTGTGTGACTATGGTATATGGTCCTAATAAGACGTTCGCTTGACAATACTTTTCTCTCTTCAATGAAGATGCATGCCCAAATACTAGGAAATCTCAAGATTCTAATATATATTTGGATGTAAATTGCAGTCTCTGCCCTTAATGTGATGTACAGCAGCCTGAATTCTCCTTCAGCATTGACTGGTTGGAAATCGAGTGGGGGTGACCCTTGTGGCGAATCATGGAAAGGAATTGAATGCTCTGGGTCATCAGTGACTGAAATGTATGTGTCTATGTGTTCATGTCTGCTTGATTGCACCCATATCACTCTAATGATATCGCTTCATGCTCACTTAAGTTTCTCCATGCATTATATGTTTCTGAAAGCATGCTAATTTTTCTTTGAATTTCTTGCAGACAATTGTCAGATCTAGGCCTCACTGGATCAATGGGCTACCAGCTATCAAGCTTGAAATCTGTGACGAACTTGTGAGGCCGATATATTGACAATAAGTGCATTTATCTCTATGCTATCTTTCACATTGACTGATTGTCACCTGACAACAGTGACTTTCTTTGTCATAGTATAGTGATTTGAGCAAGAACAACCTCAATGGTGACATACCGTATCAACTACCTCCAAATGCACTTCACATGTAAGTACGCTTTCACACATCTACTTTGAATAACAGTTGCAGCTTCATCCTTCTATAATGATCTGGATCTGCAGAACAATAGTATTCGACCTCCCTGTTCATTAGTTTCTTCTCATCTCTTTCACTATATCTGAATTTGTTCTTTTCCATTTCTACTCTGTCTTCCCAATAAAGAGAAGGCATGGTCAACCTCAATTGAACTCCTAGAAGCCTCCAACGAGATTCGTGGATATAGCAGTATGCATTTGTATAAGAGGAGCTTTCCAAGTGATTTGCCTATGATTTTTGGAGTTAAAATGCAATTTATTACTCTTCTACCGGAACTACCTAAGTTGTAACATGCTTTACATGGGATTTCACAATTGTTTTGGCCAAATTCTCCATGCCTAGAAGGATTTCTGACTTAGGTCTGGTTTTTCTGATAATTCTTGGTATAATCGATATGGCATTGGCCAATGAACAAATTTCAGTTGAATGACATCAGATTCTTCATGCAGTGACCTTTCATCCAATGCATTCACTGGAAATGTTCCTTATTCGATTTCTCAGATGACTGATCTCAAGTACCTGTAAGTATTTTAATTTCAATAAAGTCGTGTTTGTCTCGCCCTTTTTCAGTAATCTTGTAGTTTTTTTGCAGAAATCTGGGCCATAATCAGCTCAATGGACAGTTAAGTGATATGTTTGGAAAACTCCCCAAACTCACCACTCTGTAAGTCCAAGTAACTTGCAGGACGTATATTTGCAATTAAGTTCCTAACTCTTGCCTGCTCTCGTTATGTATACATGTAATAAAGTTTGTAGAACAAGAAATCTACAATTTCCATCTGCCTTGGCATGTCATGTAATGTTAACTTTTGCTTGTCCTAAATGTAAACTTAGTATATCTTTAGTGTGATCTCTACATGATGTAGCGAGAACCTATGTTACCTATGTTTTTCAATGCTTTAAGTTTTGGTTAGCTAATTATGCTTAAGAACTGTAGCAAGTATGACATTGTCACAACATTGATATTTGAATGTCAACCAGGTGAGCACTCTGATGAAGGTTATTTTTGTGTTACAGAATTATATGGGTGTTTACATAATTCGATAATAAAATCAATGTCATCATCAGAATCCTCTGTGTAACTACAAACAGAACTCTTAGAAACAAGAGAGTACATCATAGGTTTCCTCTCCATTTTTGGCTACCAGAGAGAGCAAAAAAGAAATGCCAGAGTTTGCTTCCAGAAATAAGATTTGTATGGCTTTAGTGAGAGAGACGCATAAAGGAATTTACTTATTTGAATTGTGGGAACCAATTTGTGTGCAAGTGCGGTACTCGTTAAATCTAGATCTTTCAGTGAATCTTCCATATAAGCAACCTCTTGGTCCCTTTAAGAGAAAAACTGATCAAAGGACTAGTAAATGAATATGGTATTAGGATTACACGGTGGCCTGACAAGGAGGAGGGTGATATGTGTTTACTTGTTTACCTATCATGTTGCTTTAAGATGAGTATTCAATCAGTGGCTTATTCATGAAATGAATCAGGGATCTATCTTACAACTCATTGTCAGGGAATCTGCCTCAGAGTTTTGGATCACTGTCAAGTCTCACAAAATTGTAAGTCGCCAACACATTTATCCACTGACTTTCAAATCTCATGTTTCTAACTCCGGCTTTTTATACAGGCATTTGCAAAACAATCAGTTCACAGGTCCTATAAATGTCCTTGCAGGCCTTCCCCTCAATGATCTGTAAGCAATTAAGCTGACATTTTGTTGAATTTGATGATTGCTAGCATTCAGGTTGTAGAGAGTTAGCACCTTGCTTTCTTATAATGTAGACTTTTTGGAGGATTATGTCATACTTTGTGTTTTGTGTGCATGTAACTCCTTTCAGGCATTTGATCATGTGTTGCATATTTTGAAATATAAATTGGCGCTTATGTTCGTGTGCTCTAATTTTAGACACTGCAATTTAGAATTTCCCGATGCAGTAGTCAATATCAATTGCTGCACGCACCACTCTCTGCTTCATGTTTTGTGCCAAGTTCCTGTTGAAGTTGATGGAAATCTGGAGCCTGACAGGATATTCTCGATATATGATCAGGAATGTTGCGAATAACCAATTCACCGGCTGGGTCCCAGATGCATTGAAGGATATTGATAACATTGAGTAAGTTTTTTTTTGGTAAGGTTGATAACATTGAGTAAGTTTCTGTCTGTTTGGCTGAAGATAGTGATCACTTGTCTCCTTGACCGGATTTTTCTTTTTGTGAAGGACTGAAGGAAATTCTTGGTCCTCTGGCCCAGCTCCTCCGTCACCTCCTGGTGCTTCTCATGCTAAGAAAAGCTCAAAAGAAAGTGATGGCAAGTCTGGCGTGAGTGGACTAGCTGTAGCTGGAATTGTTATGGGAGTGTTAGTGGTGCTGGCAGTTTTAATTGCTCTATTTTCTAAGCGATCTTCTTCACCATCTTCACATTTCCTGGATGAAGAGAGGGCTAGCCAACGCAGAGCATTTACTCCCCTTTCATCACGAGAACTGTCCCATGACCTGCGTGCTGAGACGCGTAAAAGTTTTAGAGGTAGCTTTTTCTTCTTTTGGTTTCCATCATATAGAGCATAAGAGAGTAACACACGTGGTTCTAAAATGAAGATTGGCCAGGCCATTTATTTGGTTTTGCATTCATAGATGTACTGAAATTGATGTTGCTAAATCATATGTTATATGGAGAATGCAAATGTTAAGCTTACTAATAAGTAAATCAGAAACATCTGATTGTGTTGCTCCTCTCTACAAATTTTACTCTAAATAGACAACTGAATGCCAACTATTTCGTTTTTCTTGACAAGTCAACATAAATTTCATGCAAGGGTCAATTGGGGTTGTTCCAATCCCAAAGTCAAAGTATCCTTCTCGATAAATGGCTGACTTGGAACCAATAACATAAATAGAAGTACAAGATAGTCTACTTCCCAACATACTCTAAGAGAAGTTGAGCACCCAGTTGATCATCCCTCAATCTGCCTTCAGTCAATGAAATAATTGAATGACATCCACAATTTAGCGTCAGGGGATTTGTCACGTGGATTGCTGTTTCCTGTCATTATTAGGTCCACAAGTTTGCTGTTGGCATGGCCTTATTTTGCATTGGCTTCCTCAAAATTTCCTTTCTGGAGGATATATTGGGCTTCAAACTTCAGTTCATGTATCTGATCTTTTCTTTCTTTGTTTCTCCTTTAGTGTTAGATATGGATCGTAAGTCAATGGAATCATCTGCTTCCATTGATGTAAAGTCTTTGGAGAAATCGCCTTCAATTGGATTTCGTTCTCCACTTCATGACCACATGGAGTCCCTTAGGGATAATGAATTTGCAAACCGTTTGAATGCAAGAAGAAGCACATCATTTCGCGCTACGACCTACAATTTGGCCGATTTGCAGAGTGCAACTGGTAATTTTGCAACAGGCAGACTTATTGGTGAGGGATCCGTTGGCCGTGTTTATAGGGCTAAGTACGCGGATGGGAAGGTACAATATGCTATATTTTTCTTCTTTGTAACCTAATCATTCTTTTCTTGCATGACTTATGCATCTTTGTTGTGAATTGTTAGGATCAAATGACTATTCCGTCTTGCGAGTATCTGCACAAGTTTCGCATGAGCCATAGGTCCCAAGATATCTGTTTCTTTACTGCACAATAGATTAGACTACTTGGACTCTCGGTAGGTTTAGGTGTTTAGCATCTAAATAACACAAAGCAATTGCACTCACAACCTAGCTCAGTTGTGCTTTCAGTTCAATTAAAATATGACATGAAGCAGAAAGTCATAACTTTTTCTCATTATCTGATTCAAGTATCTCGCCTGTCCAGCTGTTACTTTATAAGTAGTCAGGTAAACGTCAGATTGACTCATGCCAGAATCAAATAGCTATTACTGGGGTCTATTAACATGAAAGCTTGTCTTACATAAGCTCATATTCATTCCCAAATGAAGGTTGCTAGAGCTCTTCGTAATAGGGAATTCTAAGCAAGTTTCTTCACTTAACATAATGCTATGCCTTTTCTTCAAGTTATGTTTTTCTTCTTTAGTCTTTAGGATGGAGGCCAAACCTCAAAAGGATGAGCTAGCAGCATTGCCACGTGAGCCTGCTACAGGTTGCTTCAGTAGGAGTAGGGCATCATACTTGTGCTTATTGTTTGAGCTGCCTCCTTCCCATGAGATTTGCTGATATGAACAGTATCCAAAGGACATTCAGTCATGCCCACACCACCCATATCCAGTGACTTCTTCCAATTATCTTTCAGAAAAAAATTTGATGCCCGGCAGAAGAAGTATTACTGGTCTCTCAGGATGATTGAAAAAACAAACATGGCATGTATTAGATTTACATTCTGAGTGACCTTCTGAGAGTGTAATGTGGATTCTCAGCAGCTGTCCAGGTTATGTTGATAGTCATACTTTTGTCATGTGATGACACACGTCCTCAGATAATAGAGTCATGTCCTAAATTGTGATTCAACCACCACAACAAATCCTGAGATCGAAAAACCTTTAGGAAAATCTGTATATGCCCAGCAACATCATTCAGCTGTTTGCTCACGTATCCATTGTTGCAGATGAAAGCTCTTAGTAGCTTCATGTGAGAGGACATTGCCTCAATGGATGTTGTCATCCATACTTTTAGCTGAGAAACATTAGTCTTCCATTTCTACACAGTCTTCATTCTTTATGCTACATTCCGCTCCATTTTTATTACATCTACTCTTTCAAAAAGAGTAAAGTTCTCTTGTATCATGGAAACTTAGCACGCTATACAATATTCTTTGGTAGGAAGAATTGTCACTTAGAAGAAATAAATTGTCCATTTTGAATTATAATTATAACACTTCTTTTCTTTATCAGGTTTTGGCTGTCAAAAAGATTGATTCTTCACTTTTCCAAGGCAGGAGGGGTGATGAATTTTCAGAAATTGTTGCAAAAATCTCGACGCTTCACCATCCGAACATTGCAGAACTTGTTGGTTATTGTTCTGAGCAGCGGCATAACATGCTGATCTATGAATATTTTAGGAATGGCTCCCTTCACGAGTTTTTACACTTGTCAGATGATTACAGCAAACCATTGACTTGGAATACTAGAGTCAGAATTGCTTTAGGCACAGCGCGAGCTGTAGAGTAAGTTCTATACCAACAATATCATCCGGTAGCCATTAGTAGTGTCAAGCTATTTCCAATCTTTTGTAGCTATTAATTCTTAACATTTTCACCGTTGTGAAAACAAATGACAGTTGACAAAGTGGCTGGAATTGTTTCTAGTTAAAGTCCTGTTTTAAGTCTCTTACTATTTCTCATGCAGGTACCTCCATGAGGTTTGCTCTCCCTCTGTAGTGCACAAGAACATAAAATCATCTAATATTTTGCTTGATGTTGAACTTAATCCACGACTCACCGATTGTGGTTTGGCTACCTTCCATCAGGTTAAGTATTGAAGCAAACTCTCTCCCTCTCTCTTTACATTGGACATGTGAACTTGTTTGCATCACCTCCTATAACTTTGTGAACATATACATCGCCATCACTATGGGGCTGTGCCATCAACAACATACGACTTTTGTCAAGCAACACTAAACCTGACAATAGCTACCATCTCTGTCCCTCAGTCTACCTCTGGCTGCTTCTTGAGCTTTAACAGCAATTTATTCCTTTTCCAGCGGACAAGTCAAAATCTCGGAGTTGGATACAATGCTCCAGAATGTACAAAGCCTTCAGCTTATACTCTGAAGAGTGATGTTTACAGTTTTGGAGTTGTCATGTTGGAGTTGCTGACTGGTCGAATGCCTCTTGACAGGTAACTTCAGTAGTTCTTGTAAGTGTTTAAAGAGATTTGAAATGGTGAGGGCAGTGTATTAAATCCATCCAGTCTGACTGCCCTACTATTCATGTATCAGTTCGAAACCAAGATCAGAACAATGTCTAGTGCGATGGGCTACTCCACAGCTTCATGACATCGATGCTTTAGGCAGAATGGTGGATCCAGCACTGCGCGGACTGTATCCTCCCAAGTCAGTCTCCAGATTTGCCGATATTATTGCTCTCTGTGTTCAGGTAATACTCCTCTGTCTGCAGTCTGCCCCTCAATGAGGGAACAGAACTACTAACTAGAACTTAAAGGTAGGTCATAGAATGAGTACGAGAGAAGTAATATGGCACAAATAAATTTAGACTTGAGGAGCATGTCGAGGTCTATGTCTCGCGTGCAATTTAACTCGCCATTAAGTTTCTTCTTGCTGTTGAGCCGTGGACTGTTGAAGACTAACTAGGATATTTTACCTTGTTTCTCTCTTTCATATCTGGTGGAGAGGCCTCTAACTGTCTGCATTTTGTTTTAGTCGGAGCCTGAATTTCGACCTCCCATGTCAGAAGTGGTGGAGGCATTAGTGCGATTAGTTCAGCGCTCTAGTATGAACAAGAGGGGGGAGAGTCCAAGTGCATCTCGTTGTATGGATGACTTCGACTATTGATTGTTCGTCCTTACGCAATGGAGAGGAGAGATCGTTGTACTTCAATTCAACTTTTGATTTGTTTTTATGTTTATGTCTGCCCATCAAATGACTTTGTGTTCGAAGAGTAGTCTCTGCCAGTCACTTTCCTAGTGGAAAAAATCATAGAACTCAAAGATAGCAGGAATGCTACGAGGGTTCAGCATTCATTGGGAAAGAAGCTTATGTAAATACATCAGAAATGACATCAGAAGAAGACGCATCGCCGCGGAAGATTACCATATAGGCAAGAGATGATTCAAGAATCCAGGGAGAGGACCGAGTTTCGACATTTTGGTTTTGATGGTGATGGTTTAAGGTTGGCGAGATGCAGGGCGAATGCGAAGACCCTGCAGTCTCACAACTGGAGCTAGGCATAGCATTTGGGACAGGGTTGTAGTTTGAACTTGAGCAAAGTGTCTCCACAAAAGTAGGTATGTAAATTGAATGGACAACTTGAAGTTGCTAAATGTGAAGTTACTTACGAGCATGAGCACCATACTGTTCACGAGATGCTGCCACATAGTCAAAGGCAGCCACTCTACTGACCATCCTCTTTACCATCTAATAAACTTGATGCAGAAGAGAAAATGATAGTCACCAACGGTTATTGTGTATTGTTTTAAGTTACAAACCATTTCACTAATTTACTGACATTTTTGCATGCAGCATATTAATGTGTTAAAGTCATTTACTATTATAGAAAATTACTTACTCAGTTCACTTACCAGCAACAATTGTTTCAAAATTACCAACTATTGCCAAAACTTACCGACATTTATTTGCTCTTATACGAAATTGTCAGTCTTGATTGGGGTGATTTACCACCAGATTTTCCTGGGTTAAATTACCAACGAGTTTTAGCTGTATTAACTTCTATTTGAGTGAGTCATTAACATTTATTTGATTGTTTGAAATTACAAATGATTTTAATAAATCGCCGATATTTATTTACGGAGCTGATCAATGTGTTAAATTTGCTAAACTCTTGCAGGGAATGGCCATATTTTATTTGAGTATGTTTACCAATGTTTATTTGATTGTTTCTAATTACAATCGCTCCAATATTTTACCAACATGGATTTGTTAAAGATACCAAGATGTTCAATTTACTAACTCCTATAGAAAATTATCAACATTTATTTCAGTTTCTATCAACATTTGTTTGATTGATTCGAAAATACCAATTATTCCGAAAACTTACCAACAACTATTAGATTTTTTTGGAAATCAATAACCGATAATATACTAATGTTTACTTAATAAAATCATCAACGTATTAGAGTTTCTAACTCTTATACAAAATTACCAACCAGTCCAATAATTTACCAACATTTATTTGTGAAGCTTAATTAACCAACTCTTGCATGAAACTACTACCTAATATTTGAGTTAGTTACAAATGCTTATTTAATTGTTCAAAAAAGTGAATGTTTAAATAATTTCTCGACATTAATCAATTCATCTTTATGGAAACTACCGACCGGTAAAGGGTTACCAATGTTTATTTGATTATTTCAAAAGTACAAACTGTTTCATATATACTGATGATGATGTGGAGCTTATCAATATGAAATAGACCCCCCCTTCCCCCCTTTTTCAACATGACCAACTACATTTCAATAATTAACAAACATTTATCTGCGGAGCTTAAGTTACCAACTCTTATTCAGATCACTTTCCAACTTTTATTAATTATTTTAAAATGCCAACGATTTCCATTAATTTATCCACATTTCGTTGGGAGCTTCCAATGTATTAAAGTTAAAATTTACAAATAAATGTTGGTAAATTATTAAGCCATGTGGAGATTTCAAAAGAATTAAATCAACGCTGCTAATTCTATCAAATAAGATTTATATAGTTAAAATTAGATGGTAACTTAATTGGTGAAGAGTTGATAAATCACTCAAATTAATATTGGTAAGCGAAGCGAGTAAATATTGTCAATTTGTAAATAGTCGGTAATTCAAAACAATCAAATGACTGATACTCCCAGCATATTACTGGCTATTGTTGGTATCTACTAACAAATTATATGTTAAATAAGTTGACAGCCAAAATTAGCAAACGACATATTTTGAAATTTACCAACGTTTTTAAGGATTTATTAGGAATGTGCATATTATTCTTGTGGATGAATAATATCAACATGCAATGCAGAGCCCAGTGAGAGATTGCGAGCCGGTAAGAGGGGTTCTCATGCACAGGGAACCCTTGGGACTCGTCTCGTGTGATGTCCCTCTTTAATGCATTGTTCTCCGGGATGTTCTCATGCTTCTCGGCCGCCGACAGCAAGACACAAGGGCTGGGCGGGCCTCCGTACTGAAACGTTGGTGTATCGACAAAGTGAACATGTCCCCAATGCACCTTCTGGTTGCCCTCGATTCTCCTCCATTTGCATCTGCTGCTTGTTGCTCTAGTATTTTCTTCTCCTTACGGGAGAGGCACTGGGAATGGGTCAAGGCCAGGAAGTCGAGACTAGAAATGATTCCCAGGTCGAAATTCAGGTTCTAAACTTGCCTTGTCCTTTTCTACTGTTAATCAAGTTGGGTTGCTGGTTAGTTGGGGAGGCTGGTGAAAGAGTTGTAATTGCAGGAAAGAGCGGAGACGTACTTCTTCTATAGGCCCAAGGTGGAGAGAGAAGCAGCTCACAGCGCTGATGACGTGCGGTCCCTTTACATAGTCCTCAGTCCCCAGTCCGGCGAGAGGCCCATACGGGAGAGTCAAGATCCCGCAAGGCTACTGTCCAGTGTCCAAGGTGGCCAGAGTAGCCAGGTAAATGATGGTTTAGAAGAACCACGACCCAACTATGTCTATG
Organism: Syzygium jambos; assembly: GCA_031216235.1. Taxonomy (NCBI): domain Eukaryota; kingdom Viridiplantae; phylum Streptophyta; class Magnoliopsida; order Myrtales; family Myrtaceae; genus Syzygium; species Syzygium jambos. The sequence goes on along the minus strand of CM062229.1, from coordinate 31,299,880 downwards.
ATCATCTACCTATGTCACGTGCCCTTTGTGAAAGCCAAACGCAGGAAGGGAGCATCGAGAAGCAAGCGCCGTTGAGGTTCAGAGTGATGGGGAAAAGAAGAGTCGTCCGGATCCAACCAAAAGGAGCCTACCTTACTGGGGTTTTGTGGAGATGGTCACCACCAACATCGATGATGTCAAGTCGGCTCTTAAAGCAGGTGCACTGCGTCTGCTCTGCTCTGCCTTCTCTCGCTCTCGTGCGCGCGCTCTCTCTCTCTCTCTCTCTCTGATTCAATTGCATAATCAACTTGCTTATTGCAGAGGAGCACGACACTTCAACGAGGGGACACCGCCACATGGCTGTGGCAGGAGCGTTGGGGTAGGGTGTGTACTGCATAGTTCGACACGAATCCAGCGGGAAGAAAGCGCACACGCATCTCATATACAGGCTCGAATTCCCTGTGGAAGACGAAGCAGGAGCCCCAGGAGTTGCTGAACGTCCACAGAGAAGGTTTCCTCCCTCATCCAGATCAAGAACCCCGAGCAGCACCAGCAGCTGCACGGCAAGTGCAAGGCGGCGTTCCCCACCCACCTGCAGGGGCAGTTCGGGCGGCTGAGGTACAGCCCGGCAGACCCACCCGACTTCCTGAACTAAGAAGGGTTGAGTTGCTGCTGATATCGGCATTGGACGACATGGAGGAGGAGCAGGGGAGAGAGCTCATAGCAGAAGGAGAGGGCGATCCCTCCTGTTCCGATCTACTCAAGACGTTCGGGGACACTGTAACCGTGGATGCCCTCCTCCTCAGGGGCACCTGGGTCTGAAAATTCAATCTAGCGACACTTCTGTTAGTGTGACAACTGCGGTTGCGTTTCATGTGGATATTTGGGCCCCTAATGCCAATCTTGCTGTATAATTAAATTTCGGCAGCACAAACGGCTGTAACCTAATCCTTACCAAAAAAATAAAAACGGCTGTAACCTACTTAGGAATGGCCTAAGTAGCGGAATGCCAATTCCAACAAGTATTCTATGATTCACATATGGATCCAAACATGGGACAAGGGACTGGCCATTGGAATTGTGATTCATTTCCAATTCATTAATTCATGCAAAACCAACATTAACATCGGTAGGTGGATTTGAATCTTAAAGCATATCGACAATGAACAGGAAAGAGAGAGAGAGAGAGAGAGGTTGAGACTTGAGAGGATAATCGGATCATGAACGAGAATACGAAGACGGGCAATCCTCGTATACGGCAGTAAACCCTTTTAGATATTCTTAAAAATATTTACATCTCGCTTTGCAATTTTTCAAAAAAAGAATCATTTTGGTTGTCTTTATTTCCATTTTCTTGTCAAATCGATGCGCAGGAAGCCAGAGGGTTACGATAGAGTCAAGAAAAATTTGAAATAATTGGACTTTAGGTGAAATTGCATTTTAGAGAAGAGTAAACTTGACAACGCTCCCCAACTGTCGACGGTTTATCTCAATTCTCGAACTCAGGATTGCGTCGCTCGTGGCTTAGGGTTTAAGGAGGAGCGGGGGGCGATGCAGGAGCGGTCTGCATCGAACATATCCATGTCCATCTCCATGTCCATGTCCCTCAAGCTCTCTTCCTTCCCACCTCCACTTTGGAGACTCCAACCTCCTCCTCCTTCAGTCTCGGACGCAGCCGCCGCCATCCCGCTCTCCTCCGCCTCCGCCCACTTGAGCAGCCGTGGCTTCCATTGCCTCCTGGCCCCCTCTCCCCTCGGTACCCAGAACCGTCGTCCCAAGCTCCCTCCCCTGCTCTCGAGCCCCGCCGATGTGCCCTCCCCTGAAGATGATGATGATGATGAAGATGAAGATGAAGATGAAGAAGACGAAGACGACTCCGCTTCCTCCGCGCGCGACGCCGTGTCTCGCCTCCTTCACCTCGAATTTGGTCTCTCCTCGGACGATGCCTCGAGGGTCGCCTCCAATGCCCCCGACTACATCCGCTCGTTGATCGACGGGGTCCGGGAGCTGGACGAGCTCTCCCTCTGGGGTTCTTCCTGGAAGTCTGCGCCCCTCGTCTCCGCCTCCACCGCCGCCGGTTTTCGGGAGAAGGTGGCGTTTTTGGCTAAGCAGAGAGGGGACCGAGGCAAGGTCGCTTTCCTCGAGAGTATCGGCCTCCCTCTCTCCTCTGCCCTCTTCGTCGCTCGTTCCGTCTCCTCCGACTCTCTCCCCACTCTCCTTCGCAAGGTCAGCTGGTCGAATTATTCCTTCATTCTCTTTCGCTCATTATATATCAGCTCATCCTTGAGCAATTCCTTTTGGAATGGCGAGAATCGGCAGATAGTTCTTCTTCTTTACCCCTTTTATGTCTGAATTGAGCCGTGTCATTCCAAATTGTCTCTCTGGCTGACTGAGAGCAAGCTGGGATCCAATAACTTGGCTTGCTCTATACACTTCTGTGCTTTCATAAATAGGTAGTTACAATCAGTGTTCTCCGCAACACTAGTCCTCTAACCATTGTGCTTCAAAGCTTGACGCTACTCGCCCTCCCCATCAGGCGTATGTTCTTGAATTAAGCTGCGGGACGTTCTCTTGACAATAGCTTGAAGCATCGTGTTTAGAAAGGATTGGTTCATCAGTCTCCACGTAGTACTCACTGACACTGAAAAAAGAAAGAAAGTACTGCCCTGTTTAATTGTCCCTGTCTCTATCCTTTTGCGTATTGCTGCACTGGTAATTACTTGATAGTTTACTTATGAATATGACATTTTCCTGGAAAATTACGTGTAAGTTTGTTTAGAGACAACTCTGTTTTGCTCTAGGAGTTGGTTTTTTGGGGAACACTCTGGAGAATATATTAATTGTCTTTGCATACTTCTCTCATATATTTTTTCATGTCACTGCGGTGTCATGGCTTATTTTGTTTCTGGCTTATAGGTTAAAGTGTTGAAGGAAATCTTATTTTCTAGCAGTGATGTAGAAGGTTTGCTCGGGAAAAATGCTCGTCAAATGATGATGCACTTATCGATTCCTGTGGATGAAGATGTGCAGCTAACCTTATCTTTCTTTGAAAAGGTATGGTGACTATCTTGCTTTAATCGAAAGGTGTGATAAATGTCTTTTGACTAGCGGCGGTTCAATTATCTAGGGACACCTTTCATGGATAATTATACTTTGCAGATTGAAGCAAGACGTGGGGGTCTCGATATGTTGGGCTACAAAGATGCCTCTTTTCTACATCTGGTTGAATCATTTCCACGTCTTCTTTCATTGCCGATAGAATCCCATGTAAAGCCTCTGGTACAATTTTTTGAAAGTATTGGCATTCCTCATGGACGAGTACGGAATATCATTCTTCTCTTCCCACCAATCATCTTCTACAAGGTTAATGACATAAGCAAGAAGGTTCTGGTGTTTCAGAAGGTATTCCGATTAATATTGTTAAATTGATTTATTTGGAATAGCAGCCAATGTCATGTTAAAGAAGCAAGCATAGGTTCTTTATGTCTGTAACTCAATTTTTTCTTTCATGTTTTTCTTGCAGATTCTTGCAGATAGTCATGATATTGGGAGAATGCTTCTGAAATTTCCATGGATGCTTTCCACAAGCATTCAGGTGAACTACGAAGAGATCCTTTCATTCTTTCAGATGGAAAAGGTATATTATCAGAACACTCATTTTTTTGTCCCTGGCCAGGCTATATCCTCATTAGAAATGGGTTTCCATTGAGCAACTTTTTTAGGCAAATGCAAATTTTGTTTGATGCTGATGGATTTGGTAGATTAATTTAGTAAGTTGTTCATTACTATGTGTTAAGAAGCATCGATCAAATCAAACTGATGCTCAGGCAGAATGACTATTAAAAGAAAAAAAAGGGAAAGAATACCAAAGAAGAGAGTGATAACCTATTATTCTCAATTTACCTTTTGATCTTTAGAATGGGCCGGGGTATTTGTTTGAGAGGTTTGTAAATCTTAATATGTGCATGGGTGCTTCAAATATGGAACCATGTTGCTGTTTTATTGCAGGTACCAGAACCAAGTAGTCACCGCGCAATTAGATGCTTGCCTCATATTATGGGGTGTTCAACTAGCAAGATAAAGTTGATGATGGAATCATTGGGTGAACTATCTGTTCGAAATAAGAAAATGGGTAAGGTCATTGCTAAAAGTCCTCAGCTACTACTACGGAAGCCTGAAGAATTTTTCCAGGTAGCTGGTGAACTCTTTCTTTTATTGGGTAGATGCTTGCTCTTTTTTCATCCGTGGATGTGATAGTAGCCTGACTTGTCCCATGTTAGATGCTTTCTTGATTTTGTTGTGTCTTCTAAGCACAAATGCTGTGTTTTCAAAGTTCCTTTGCCACTTACCTGTCACGTAACCACAATGCATGACTCTGTAATCTCACTATGGCTTGCTAAAATGTCCTATAGGCGGATATGGGACAATCATTCACCTGTCAACCTTATTGACTTTATCTTAGCTGCAATTATCAGCTTCCTTTTTCACCACTTCCTTCCCTTGTCCTTTCACTGCAAAGTACAGCAAGAAAGGCTTTGCTCTATGATTTTTTTAGCAACATTGCCTATATCTACTTCAGTCCCTCAAGGCTTTTTTCTCCTGGGCCTTTGGATGTTGTCCAACAAAAGTTAGTGTGCTTGGTTATAATGAAATATAAGATTTAATTATCACTCTGTTATCCAATGTAATTGCTGGATCCTTCAATTGCTGCAAATTGGTAAGTGATGCTAATTTATAAAAGCATTGCTTTCTGCAGGTGGTTTCTTTACTTGAAAATCTTGGATTTGATAGGGAGACGGTGGGGAAGATTGTTCTTCGCTGTCCTGAAATTTTTGCTGCTAGTATAGAGAAAACTCTAAACAAAAAGGTTGAATTCCTTAAAAACATGGGCATTTCCAATCATCACCTTCCAAGGGTTATAAAGAAATATCCAGAGGTTCTCGTGTCCAATGTTGACCGCGCTTTGATCCCTCGGTAAGGAGTTTTTTCCCCTGAAAAATTTTAATTGAACTGCTCTCTTTTCTTGAGCATCCTTTTGTTGTTCGAGGCAAACTGCAAGCAAAAGGCATATTTTCTGTTCCGAAATAAGGAGAGTGGATAAAATTACACGACAGGATCTTAAATGTCTGAGTCAGCTGTTTATAATCACTTTTTATTGTTCAGACTGTCATCTAACAATAGTGGTGTCGAGTTATTGAGTAGGATGTTTGAGTAAGTTCTATATAAGCTGTTTTGTAAATGAGAGAGTTGGCTGCTGCACGAGTAATGTTATGTGGTAAAAAAAGGGACTTGGCAACGAGAATCAGAATTCCCTCTAGATTTGTGGGCGCAGTATTTGGTGTGTAAACAAATTAAATAGCAAATGGGTTATGCTTTCTTTAATATTCTTATAAACCTAGATAAGCATACCAAACTGAACTACTAAAAAATGAGAGGAAAGACGTTGCCAGGTGATTAATTGTCTGTTTGGCTTGAACTGTGAGGCTACAAACAGGGAAAGGAGAAAAAATGAAAAAGATATAACTAGGATGACTTACATCGATACAACTAGGATGACTTAGTATGGCAGAGGTAGAGTCGAGGAGAGCAGCCTCAAGATGAAACTGCAAAAATGAATTCTTCAAGTGCATTAAGGAAGTCTTTTGGTTAAAGTAAGGCTCATGATTCTAGAACTAGGAGGGGAGCCAAGTGATAAGGGCAACTTTCCTTGCTCGAGTTTTCTGTCTGAAAGGACGGTTTACGTTGCATGTTTGGGCTAGTTTAATGTTGTTGTTGTGGTGCTGTATTGCGGACAGGATAAACTATCTGATGGAGATAGGGCTTACAAAGCGAGAGATTGCCTTCATGGTGCGGAGGTTCTCGCCATTGTTGGGTTACAGCATTGAGGAGGTGTTCATACCAAAGCTGGAATTTCTAGTGGAGACAATGGAGAAGCCTCTGAAGGAGATTGTGGACTACCCGAGGTACTTCAGCTATTCACTGGAGAAGAAGATAATGCCTAGATATTGGGTGTTAAAGGGTAGGAAAGTCGAGTGTAGCTTGAAAGATATGTTGAGCAAAAATGACGACGAATTCGCTGCCGAATTTATATATGTTGACAGGATGCTTCTTCCCCCCGCCCCTTCTCATCATTGAAATACCCGTGAAAGTCGTTGAAACATAGAAAGCCGGTCTGTTGTACATACATATGAAGACAGTGCAATCAAAAAGAAAAAAAAAATAGTGAGTTGGGTTTTCCTCTGTCTTGGATAATTTAGTGCCTCTTCCATGGAACTCTGGTACACAGGGAAGACCCAATTCTGTCGGGGCCTCGGATCTGTAAGTCCATTCGTGTGTAGCGTTGGACCATTAGATTTCTTTGGATCGTGACGTGTCATTGGATCAAGATTAAAGGAATGAAATAGGCAACTTATTACGGTTTTGTTTGTTTCGCAAAAAATATTTTTCGAGAAAGCATTTTTCTCATATTTTGGCGTTTCAAATGCTTAGGAAAATGAGTCAATGGAAAATCTATGTCTAAATTTAGAAAAATGATTTTTTGGAAATCATTATCAAAATATGATCGGGTATCAATGCTTAGATAAAAACTCTATACTTGGAAACGGAACCTTAACTCTCCTTTTTGGGTCTTGGCCACTTGGGCTCGAGTTCATCGAAGTTGGGCTTAGGATATCGGCGCTTGCGGCCGGGTCCCCCGCGCTCGCACATAGGTCTATTGAGATGGGGCTTGGGACCCTGATGCCTGTGCTTGGATCCCCAGAATTGGGGCTTGTGTCCATCGAGGCTGGGCTGAAACTTTAGCCAGTGCCTAATTTCTCGGCACTTGGGCTCGAGTCCAAATAGTGCAAGATCTTGATATTTGTGCTTGGATTTCTGACACTCAGGCTTGAGTCCACAAAGTTGTACCCAAGGCTCCTGCACTCAGGCTCAGGTCCCCAGTGCTTGGGCCCAAATCCCCCAAGACCGAGCCTGGTCTTGGGACCTCACTGCTTGTGCCTAGGTCCACAGAGGTTGGGCCTTGGTCCATCAAAGCTGAAGCCATGACCCCGTTGCTCGTGCCTAGATCCCTCGTGCCTGAGCTCGGGTCTATCAAGGTCGAGGCTCGAGATCCCAATGCCTATGCTCGGTTGCCTAGATGCACATGTGCATACTAGGGTTCAAATAGTGTATGTGTATATAGGAAAATCAATTCAAATGACGGAAAATATTTTCTAGTTCTTTTTTAGATTTAAGCCAATCATTAAAAATATTGTCAGTTTCTTGGAAAATAACTTCCTAATAAAATTTTTTTAGAAATATAACATTTTCCCAAAATAAACAAAACCTAAGTTGGTTTTCAAGTAACTTTGTACTTTTATGAAAAAAATTGCTAGCGCTAGCATGTTGAAACTTAGCTTTGATAAAAGAAAATAGGAAGTCCCTTTATATGAAAAGATCATTCATTCTTGATGAGTAATACTTATTGTTTCAATTTGAAAATCTATTGCATCAAAAGAGTCGCTTATTTTAACCACTGATTCATCCGAACTTAATGTTTCTCTATGACAAGTTAATAACCACATGAAAAGATAATCACTTATTTATGACAGATTGAAAAGTTCCTTCTTTTATAACCCAAGGTTTTAGTGATCAACCAGTTGCTTGCTACAGCGGGACAGTCGCTTGGCTAATTACCATATACTCATCTCATTTTTGGTAAAAGAAGTCATTGAATGCGTGGAGGAGTAGCTGTAGGTATATACTTGGTTTACATATACAAATTTTCTAATTGAGAAGGTTAAATTTTTTTTTTTGTAAAAACTGCTATACTAAAATTTGTTTTTCCGTTTGCAAAGTTGCTCTTGACCGTGTTACGCTAATGTGTCAAAGCTAAATAATCTATGAAAAGTTTCTTTCACATGAAGAAAGCACTAGCTTTCGATAAAGCACTAATGATCATAATCTGGTAAATGAATACTTGTCCTTTTCAATATGGAACAAATTACTAGTCGCGACGAATCAGTGCGATGAAGTCTCTCCCAACAAGTGATGATCCTTGTCGGATTGAAAACTTTACCAGAGCATGAAGGGATCTCGCATATAACAACATCTTTGAATCATCGTATGTTCTTTCAGTCTACGTGGAGAAAATGAATTGAAGCTGTTGTTGTTAAGTAATAATTAACATTAGTTTATCAATTACTGAGTGGATACCAAGTTCGGGGCGAGTTTAATTTTAACTTATGCTTTGGACGCAAGGCTTAGTGTTGCATATCAATCAGGGATCGGCCGGACGGATGTCGATAGGATTTGCCAAAGAAAAAGGAAGCGGGCGGACCCCTCCGATTTCGAAAAAGCATAACGGAGACTTGTGAAAGAGACGCCCCCCGGGCGGGGGGGGGGGGGGGGGGGTGGGGGTGGGTAAAGTGTGGGGTGGGTTGGCTGAAGAGGACTGCGACAATGACCGAGGGAAAGCAAACGACCAGATAATGAAATCGAAGATCGAAGTTGGTTTCACTCGAATCGAAATTCATGGGTCCAAGTAGGTGAGAATCTCGTTGAAATTTGGAACCAAGGGAATCGGGAATCTTGACTGTATTTTTGTCCAACTCATGCTTGTTCCGCAGATAATAAGTTGAACGAAGGGTTATCGTCCTTAATGCGATGTGAGACTCGCCACCGTGAAGCCCGGGTTTCTTCTCGCTCGCGGCTTGTTTGGGTCGAGGGAAAGGGGAAAGGAAGTGAGCGGAGATACCGGAAGGGGATACAGCAAATGCTGCGACTTACTTTCTTTCCGAATGCGAACAAGAAAGAGGAATAGTCGAGTGTATTCAGAATATAAGCGTTGCTTTCGATATGCATCCGAACGTTAAAGGAATTTTGATATCCTTTCTCTTGACTTGTATCCGTTTGGTTGCATGAACGTTTTGGTAAGTTTTAAGCACGAGCCTCGGCTCACCGAGTGTTTTGACAAAGAACAAAATCGAACCTTTATGAGCGGTCAAAAGAAGTGGATCCTCGGCAAGGCCAGAGAAGAGCTAGCGAGTACGCAACCTTATTGAAAAGTGGGTGTGCACAATGATTAGTTTCGAGACATTAAACTCAACAACAGCAAGTGCACCCCATTCAAATGCTCGCAAGGAAGACTTCAGTTTTGATCACATATCATGAATTGAAAAGAAGTAGTGATATTGGTGGTGCGTCATTAGCATAAAGCTGGATTGTTTGTGGTTTCGATAATTGGAAGGGTGCATTAAACTGAGAAGCCTATGAGAAGAGTGAGAGATGCTTTTCCTTCTCTTCCACGTCCCTTTGCTTTTCCTTCTGTTTTTCTCTGTACCCAATTCCTGTACATGCATAACTCATATTTGTTTAAAGATGCATGTGATGCAGCAGAAACATATGACGTAATAAGATGGGAATGTCGGATGGGAACAGCCAGCTAACATCGTGTCGATATCGCCGCCATCAGCGACTTCAATCAAAGCTTAATTTTTAGTCATTTGTTTTCGATGCGCTCGATGCGGTCGACTTCAAAAACTCCGAAGTACATTCCACGCCTCTCACACCCTGGACCCCATCTCACCTCACCTCACCTGTAAAACCCAAAAACATCTTCATCTTTTGTGCTTTCTTTTTGTTTCTGTTCTAGAAGTGCAAGCCAGCTTCATCTGAAAAAGATGGAAAGAGTATGCAAGCCAACACACACAGAAATAAGAAGCTGGAGGAGAAAAGGCTGTAATATTTTCTCGCATGGCTTGAGAGACGACAGGTCACGTCAACCTCACCACAGCCAAACCATGCAACATGAGATGCAATTTTTCACAACTTACGAATAGGAGCACCGATAATTCCTCGAAAAGACTAAAGCATCTTTCCAACTCCTTTCATTGCTAGGGAAAGAAACATAAATTGGATGTTCTACATTTACAACTTCTGCCAAATATGAAACCAGAGAAATAAATAACCACTACTTGTTCTGCCGTATCGATTGCTCATGACTTTTGGTCTCTATCCAAACCCCACAAAAAATGATTACAGGACTTCTGTTATAGTTTCTTTTTTTTGGTAAGTACAGGACTTCTGTTATAGTTCATGGCCTATTAGAAGTAAAAGATGCTTTGGCGGGACCCTCGCGAATAGAAAAAGACTGAGTAATTCTTCAGCGCAAATCAAGGAATCTCATAGATGTGGCGCACAATGGGTCGTAATTTATTGTCGACTAGAGATTTCTTTATGAAAATCTCAAGTCGGAGATTGAAGAAGGGGAAGGAAAAGGAGTTCTCGAACCAAAATAGTTCGAGTAGGACCTGTTCAATCACATAATTTCAGCCCCATAAATATGGAAAAGAAGAACACAGACAAAGTTGGGAGATCCAATTGAAAATGAAAATTCTAAAGACAATTATCACTCAATACGTAACACAGCATAGTTCTCATTCGACCCCACCAGTCCACCGTGAATATTGATGTCTTAGTGGTGCACTAAATCCACAATTAGCATTTGTAACAACATGGGAGGATGTGTCGCGCTTATCTCTTGATATCCAGAAAGCGACTTCATCTACTCGCCATTTCCCGGAAAGCTTCCACTTCAATGCTCGCATCAGCAAATTATAATAGATTGGTTACTTTTCTGAATCCTTAAGTACCCTCCTCAGATTCAGTTATTATCCCACGGGATGCATTCGAGGAGATTAGATTAATGATTGTTTTGTGGTTGCGAATCCAGTGAAGTTGAGGGAAGGATGTGGAGGAGACCGACCCTCTGATTGCGGCATATATGATTGTTCCACAAAATTTTTAGAAATCGCAGGCCACGTCTTTGCCGGGTCAATGTCTAAATGATGAAGCGCGTTATTGCCTAATGACTTGGACTGAGGTTTAGTATTCAGACGTGGTCAAGAGGCGATCCCTTTTTTTTTGACCAACTGGAAGTGGGGTTTGCCATTGAAGTCTTCTATGGAACCACGCCCTTGTATACTCTCAACCACTAAGTTTTGCTGCAACTAGTTTTGTCTAGTGGACTTGGACTCATCTCCACCTTTGTCATGTCTTTCACATTTGTGAGGTCCCTTGGCTTCAGCGAAACTAAAACCCCAAAAGAGAGAGAGAGAGAAAACCTTCCCAACTTCCCCGGCTGTCGGCCGTGCGGGGATTCCCTGGGTTATCATAAAAAAAAAAAGTAAAACTCTATTGGGTCGGGTTCGAAATAAACTTTTATTTTTGTTGGGAAAACTCAATCCCGATCGAGTCGTTCGAAACATATTCGGAACGAATTCGATTAGTGCGGAAAACGTGTCCGAGAATCATCAAACTTGTATCACCGATCGTACAGGCATATCACACAATGAACATACCCGGTATTGTCACAGATTAAGTGCCACTTTGCGCCTGAATGTTCTTCGATCGTCTTTCGCATTCGAGTTCGTTCCGAAGAGAAACAGAGAAGACCACGTTTTTGAAAGAGTGTATTTGCATGTATGAAAGTCACGTACGTTCCAAAGGGTGCCTTCTAGTATTATAAAAGAAATAACTACCTCGTGGGCCCTTGTGGCTCACGGGCCGGGTTTGGCCCATCTTGGGCGGTCCACCCATTATATCCTTCATCTCCCACTCGCTCACGATGGGCTAAACACAACTCTCTTCCTTGCAAAGTTCATATTGGCAAATAATCCGTGCGACCAGCATACTACGAGAGCTCGTTGTTATACATCTGTTAGGAATATATAACAGCTCAGATTTGGGCACTATGCAGAGTAGAATTAGTATGCAGTTCCCTAGATCAATCAGTCACATTTTTATCTCTCTTGATCTCTTTTAGTATCTCGTATATTGTATTCACAATTATGATTTACTTAAAATCATAATTGGTCGACCTGTGAATACAAATATAGAATGTGACATCATAAGTTAAATTGATCTTCCTCTTTCCTTAAACCTCTCCATTTCAGTCCAACTTGCTTTTCTAGAAATGCCCCGTTAGACCGAATTATCATGATCATCGGCAACATCCTAAGATAGCAAACACTGAATAGAAATTTTGAGAATAAGTAAGAGTCGTGAGGGCACTTTAATTGAGAAAAACTATTTTCCTCAAGAGTCTCACACGACTTAAAAATTGAGATCATAATTTTGTCAACTCTTATCGGTCGTTTCATGCATACGTAATATGAAATACGTATTACGATATTATCTCCTTTTCCCATAGAGCGTATGTCTTTGCTCTCAATACCGTACAGATGATAGTTTAGACATACTCAATGTCTAACTTGAGTTCACAAATCTACTCTATTCATAAGCATCTATCAGAACTCACATCTGGCAATAAAGACAGGTAAAGTGAAATATGTGGGTCATTTCACTTTCGGACATAATAATCTATATGTCCTCATCTTAACATTCTGTTAAGGCGACGTCCATACTTCAAGCTTGAGCTCTCAATTATCACCTAGATAACAAGCTTAAAATTGTCTCATCTCTATTCATCACACAGTGAGTAGAGGCGATTACCCGTGTGAGTGGGCTAATCTCTCATCTGTCCGACATACCTTTTCAATATAATGCACTCAGCATCGACATTCACAAACGTCATACAAACTTATAGGCATTGATAATAACAAACTTCATTAATAGTGAACATTCTGGGAAAAATACAATATACAGTACATCATATTCTACACAGTCCTAGAGATCTCACATGACCATGGAAGACTTCTCTAGGAATCGGCTTCGTCATAGGATCTGCTATCATCCTTTGTGTAGATATGTACTTCACGTTCACTTCCTTTCGTGCAACCATGTCCTTGACATAGTTATACTTGATATCTATATGTTTGGTCTTTCCATGGTACTTGGGATCCTTAGTGTACGCTATCGCTGCTTGGCTATCACAATAGACCAATACTGGGTTTGCAGCTTTCTCAGTTACACCTAAGTGATCCAAAAATCTTCTAAGCCAAATAGCTTCTTGTGCCGCTGCTGATAGAGCCACGAACTCGGCTTCCATTGTAGATAAGGCTATGCACTGTTGTTTCTTACTGCTCCAAGATATGGCGCCATTATTCAGTAAGAATACGTATCCAGAAGTAGATTTCCTTTCTTTTAAATCTCCTCCCCAGTCAGCATCTGTATAGCCTTCAAGGTGTAGATCACTTCCTTGATAAGTCAGCACATAGTCGGCACTTCCCTTTAGATATCTCAGGATTCTTTTGACGGCGATCCAATGTGCTTGACCTGGATTGGATTGGTATCTACTTACCATTCCAACTGCATAACAAATATCTGGTCTTGTACACATCATAGCGTACATCAAGCTTCCGACAGCACTAGCATATGGAACTTGTTCCATTTGCTTCTTTTCTTGTGAAGTCTTAGGACACATTCTGTCGCTTAATGCTTCGCCCTTTGCAATAGGAGTATCTATTGATTTACAGTCTTGCATACGAAATCGCTCAAGAATTTTATTCACATACGTTTCTTGTGAAAGAGATAGGGATTTCTTTGAGCGATCTCTTGAAATCTTAACTCCAAGAATGTATGCAGCTTCACCCATATCTTTCATATTAAAATTGGAAGATAACCAATTCTTGACTGTATTAACTAACTCCATACTACTTCCGGCAATTAGTATATCATCAACATATAATGATAAGATCACAAATTGATCTTTGGATCTTTTGATATATACACAATTGTCTTCACTAATCATTACAAAATCATATGCCATTATTGCATTGTGAAAACGTATATACCATTGTCTCGAAGACTGCTTAAGGCCATATATCGACCTCAATAGTCGACACACTTTGTGCTCCTGGCCTTTTGTAATGAAACCAACAGGTTGTTCCATATAAATTTCTTCCTCTAATTCTCCATTGAGGAATGCAGTCTTTACATCCATTTGATGTAATTCTAGATCCATACTAGCTACTATTGCCAGAATAAGGCGAATAGAGGTAAATCTAACCACAGGAGAAAAAGTTTCTTCAAAATCAACTCCTTCCTGTTGATTATATCCTTTCGCCACAAGGCGAGCCTTATACCTCTCTATTGAGCCATCAGCCTTACGCTTTATTTTGAGAACCCACTTGTTCCCAATAGCTTTGCGTCCTTTTGGAAGGTCAACCAATTCCCAAACTTGGTTTGATCTTAATGACTCCATTTCCTCTTCCATCGCATGTATCCATTCTTCCTTATCAGGGCATTTTAGAGCATCGTTCACATTCTTCGGCTCATCTTCATCTTGTGGGGCAATCATGAAGGCTTCTCCTTCAATGTCAAAACGACGACGGGGAATCCTATTACGACTCGACTGTCGTATGGAATGCTGTACTCCTGATGATTCACCATGTTCCATTGCACTCCCACTCGAATGAGATAATAGTGGTGTCGTCTCTTTAAGTGGTTGCAATTGAGACTGGGTTGCATTCAACTCTCCATTTGTCACAATGCTCCCACTAACTTCACTATCACGATCCACAGATTCATATAGTGAGTAATTACCACCTACTTTGCCCTTTTTAGGAAATTCATTCTCTAAGAATGTGACATCCCGTGATTCAAATTCAGTTATACTTCCGCTTTCTTGCTCACCTATGAATACATATCCCTTTGAGTACTCTGAGTATCTTATAAAAATACTCTTTTTGCCTCTTGGGCCTAATTTTCCATACTTGTGAGAAGACTCACGAGTATAGGCAGCACAACCCCAAGGTTTTAGAAAGCTTAAATCAGGCTTTCTGCCTGTCCATAACTCATATGGAGTAGAAGCAACTGATTTAGAAGGCACACGGTTAAGTATGTAGGCAGCAGTCAACAAAGCATCACCCCAAAAGGTGATGGGCAAGTTAGCATGTGCCATCATTGATCTAACCATTTCCATTAGAGTTCTGTTTCTTCTTTCCGCAACACCATTTTGTTGAGGAGTATATGGAATAGTCAGTTGTCTTTCTATTCCCTTTTCATCACATAAATTTCTGAATTGATCAGACAGATATTCTCGACCTCGATCGGATCTTAATGCTTTTATTTTCTTGTCTAATTGATTTTCCACTAAGCTCATAAATCTTTTAAAGCAATTTAAAGCTTCGGACTTATGAGAAATCAAATCGACATGTCCGAATCGAGTATAATCATCAATGAATGTGATGAAATAAACAGACCCGTGCCTTTCTTTTATATTCATTGGACCACAGATGTCAGTATGGATTAACTGCAAAGGAAATTCAGCTCTTGTTCCTTTTCCAAATGGTTTCCGTGTTGTTTTTCCTTCTAGGCAATGCTCGCATATGGGCAAATCAACCTTTTTAATATTTCCCAATAAGCCATCTTTAGCCAATCGATTCATTCTTTGTTGGCCAATATGACCAAGTCTAGCATGCCATACGTTCACATCATTCTCATAAGAATCAGATGATGTAAATAAGGAATAACTAATATTAACTTCATAATAGTCAACATCTAATACAATGAAACCATCTAAAAAATATCCGGAACCATAATAACTTGTTCCTAAACACAAGTCTACACCATTATTATGGAAGTTTACAGTAAAACCAAGTCTAACTAAAACCAACACCGAAACTAAGTTCCGACGAATCTCTGGAGCAAATAGCACATCATGTAGGAACAATGTACGTCCACCGCGCATAAGTAGTTGACAGGTGCCAATGCCTCTGACCTCCACTCTTGAATTGTTCCCCACGTATATCCACTTCGTTCCTTGTGGAACTCGTCGGAACTCCACAAAAGCTTCTCTGTCCTTCGCTACATGGTCTGTGGCTCCCGAGTCTACAGTCCACAAAGGATTAGATTCGGTTAGAAACACTGAACTTGACACATAAGTAGCATTTTCATGAATGCTAAGGGTTTCTACCTTCTTTGGCTCGCCACAGTCGCGAGCAAAGTGACCCTTCTTGCCACAGTTGAAACATTTCACTCTTGAAATGTTCTTCTTGAAAGGACGTTTTCCTTTCTCCCGTTGGTTGAGCCTCGGCTTCTTCCCTGAAGGACTTGGCCCTTTGCCTTTCCACTTCCTTGACCCAGCAGGGTGCTTCCTCTTGGAGCCCGAAACTCCATGCGAGCTAGAACCAGCAAAATAAATATCAGTTTCTGGCTTAGCCGCCATGAGGCGATCCTCTTCCAGCTCAAGATGCCGCATAGCATCCTCGAAGGTCTTGATACCCTCATTGTGGGTCAAATGGATCTTCATATGCTCCCAGCTTTGAGGCAAGGAGCGGATTACTGCCTGCACCTGTTGTTCATCAGTGAGTATGTTCCCGGCATCCTTTAACTCACTGATCATATTCGACATCTGCCTCAAATGTTGTTTCATGGTCTTTCCATGAGACATCTTGTAAGAGTCGAAACGGATAGTGAGTTGTCTCAGTTTGGTCACAGAAGTTCGACCAAATCTTGATGCCAGTGCAGCCCACATCTCTTTAGCGCTCTGGAAACGTCCGAACTCTCGCATAATGTCATTGTCCATGCTGCTTAGCAACGTAATGCGAGCAAGGGAGTTCTTTCTTTTCCAAACTGTAAAGGCATCTTTATCCCTCTTGTGTTGGGCAGTTGTCCCTTCCTCAGGTTCTTCCATAATCTGGTTAAGAGCTTCGAGTGCCTCTTGCTCTTCCAGCACATATTGGATTTTGAGACTCCAAATCTCATAATTGTCGCCATTCAATTTTTCTCCCTTATTTAGTTCAGCCACTATGTTCTTAGTTGCTGAAGCCATCGTATCTGAACATTTCAGACACATACGCACGAGTTATTAAAGCCTATCTAAATGCTTCATCAGCATCATGATTACATAAACTAATTATGTTAATGAATAGTTTCACTAAAGGTCTTAGAGTCAAAAGTTCACAATGTTCCCAATCATCGTCTAAAAACCTAATTTGAAATTACCATTAACATAATCATTTTATGTAATGATATTGGTTCTTCAAAAGTTATACAAATTTTAAAGAACTTCCCACATAAACATAACACATAATATGGCAATTATAAAATGAAAAAAACATCAAAAATTCATAGCCACATATATATCATAAAACATTCACAAATGTTTAAGAATATGTAATATCAAACAGAGACATGTACAGAATTGGTTCCAAATTCTAAAAGAACAACATCAAGTGTACCAATCTAACACATAGACAGGAAATGACTCATAAAATTCCTCAGAAAGTTTTATTTTCTTCGGAACATAAATAGAAGCTCCCGGAAAACCCCTAGATCCTGACCATGATTTGCCCCGAGACCCATTCAATGCAAGGGTTGATGTCCTTCTTGCCCCGACCTTTATGTATTCTTGCACAAAATTCTCCACAAGCATCTTATAGCTTGGACCACTTAAGGTTTCTTTAACCTTATCAAGCATTCTTCCCGACTCCTCAGGAATAGTGCACTTTAGGGCTCCGACCATTACATACTCCGGCATTACAAAGCCGTTCCAAATGATATCCTGTATCATTTTGTTGACCTTGATGATGTGTGTCATCATATCATCTCTGGCGTCCCATCGATAAAGAGCTAGCTTGATTCTCAGGTTCTCAAGCTTCTTCTTTTGAGCCGCCGTTCTTGGAATGATCGGAGTGCGTCTCAAATGTACCATTGTTCCTGCAACGAATGCAGAACAAAGGATTACTTATAATCCATGATACATTAAGGTAAGGAATGCTTATTCATATACATATGATCTTGCACTTGTATTTCAAAAGACTATAGAGAAATACTATAGAAAATGCCAAAAAATATGCCCCTAAGTACGTGTACATAGGGTTTATCGTGCATTTTCACATTCATAAGTGCAGGAAAAATGTAATATGAATACACCATAATGTAGAGCATTTCGATACGAGCACATCGATACCAAGAACGCCCAAATCGGAGTTAAAATGAGCTCGTACGGGCCGATAGAAGACACAAGGATCATTCTGCTGGTTTGAACCGGTCCGGTTCGACCGGTATGACCGGTCCAACCGGGTTGACCGGTCCGACCGTTGACCGGTCAACGGTAAAGTCAACGGTCAACGGTCAACTCGGGTCGAGTCAACGGGTCGGTCAACCGGGTCGGGTCAACGGTCAACCGAGTTGGTCAACGGGTCAACGGGTCAACGGGTCGGACTGATGACGTCAGCGTGACGTCATCGTCGGCGGTTCCCGCGGCAACCGACGCGCCGTTTCGCGGGGGCCGCGCGTGGGCGTCACGCGCCGTCGCGCGCCTGGCCCTTGCCGGCGCGTGAGGGCGCGTCCGGCGTCCTCCGGCGACGCGCCGCCCATCAATTTTCTCGTCTCGACGAGTACTTTCCGTTTATGCAATAAAATTCGAGTTTTGACGAAAAACAGAAATCGAAACATGCATGAACAGTTCGGCGACGCGACGAAGACGAACAAAAAACGATGCCAAAATGAAAACAAACAGTATACACTTCAGACGATACATAAGCATGATCGGGAAACAAGTAAGTGGGCTCTGATACCAATGTCGGGAAAACTCAATCCCGATCGAGTCGTTCGAAACATATTCGGAACGAATTCGATTAGTGCGGAAAACGTGCCCGAGAATCATCAAACTTGTATCACCGATCGTACATGCATATCACACAATGAACATACCCGGTATTGTCACAGATTAAGTGCCACTTTGCGCCTGAATGTTCTTCGATCGTCTTTCGCATTCGAGTTCGTTCCGAAGAAAAACAGAGAAGACCACGTTCTTGAAAGAGTGTGTTTGCATGTATGAAAGTCACGTACATTCCAAAGGGTGCCTTCTAGTATTATAAAAGAAATAACTACCTCGTGGGCCCTTGTGGCTCACGGGCCGGGTTTGGCCCATCTTGGACGGTCCACCCATTATATCCTTCAATTTTGTAGACCATCACTGAAAAACCTCTATCTTTATTAGATGCACTATTCAATTAACAAATGTATATATTCGTGTACACTTTCATATCAGGTCAAGTCTAGAAGATCCACATGCTAGATTCTAAAATGGAAGTGCTGAGGAGATCATCAAGTGCTTTGTTAGATGATTATTACTCTCGTGCAAGAAACGGGCTTCTCATTTATTTCAAAGAATTAAAAAAGTCCAACGGATAAAGGAAGCCATGCAATTCTAAAAAAGTTCTGACCAGAAGAGTTGGTAGTGCGAACTTTTAATGATGTGATGATGGGGTGAGTCGTTGGCAAGGAAAAACCATTCCAAGGGTTTTGATTACGTATAGTCCCAAAGAAAAGCACCTAAGACTCTAGTGGCAACAGATAGAGAGCACCTTCATGGGTCTTTGATCAAATTGAGCCGTACAATTGTTATTTTCAGGTGTCAACCTGCAAAATATCATAAGCCTACCAAATAAACGAACAAAAGACAAATTGTGTCTATGAGCCAAAAAAAATAAAAACCTAAAGATGTTGGTGCTGCGAGAGCAAATTCTGAAATAAACGGCAAGGGTATACATATCAACCAAACGACAAATTGAGATGAGAGAATGAGTTAGCAATATTTAGGGAAATCGACATGCAAATCTGCGAGCAATTGTAATACGATCTTACTAAGTTAAGATGTAGTGCCAAAGTTGTACTCATCTCTATTTTGAGACTCGGGTTAGTTTCTATGCCATTTGCGGGTGGATTTCTAGTGACGTCATTGTGCCACAAATCGCTCTATATCGCTCGACTTGGCCAACTATGCAAATTGCTTCGTGAAGTGCTCCTTGATTAGTTTTCATCCTTAGGCATCTTATTTATCGATACTCTCATTATTGAGTAATCCGTGAAAACCAAGAAAATGACCACAATGAAGCATTGATGAAACTATATAATAAATGGGCGAGAGAAGATGATGAAGGAGGAGAATCGACTTGGAATGGGTGGAGCATATGCGAAGACTGGTGGGGGTACCAACAAAAATCCATGGAGACGGACTTCGGTTGTATCTTTCCGAGTCTTTTATGGAATGCGGGTCATCGGATTACCCAAGGAGGAGTTGCTATCAACGTTCCCACGCGCATGCAGTCCCCTCCCTGCCACCACTATATAAACCCCTCCCTCCCATTCCACACATCCAAGCCATCCTCCTCAATCTCCTTCTCATCGAACTCTCCATCGTGATGACGATGACCTCCTCATATGGCAGCCTTGTTCCTTTCCTCCTCCTTACCGCATTGGTGATGGCGGCTGTGAGCGAGAGTCGGACGAGCTTCCAAGAAATTGTGTCGCAGTCAGGAGGGGATGCTGCTACTGACGGCACTCAATGGGCTGTTCTAGTAGCTGGGTCGAACGGTTATTACAATTACAGGCACCAGGTGATCCACCACCTGATTTAAACATCAACTACAGTTTTCTTATCATATTCTCATCGTATATCTATATAAAATATTATGGACAATTGGCTTGCTGTACGTACTTCCATACTATATAAGTAGCACGTAGATACACAAAATATGAATGGATTGACCTGTGTGATTTGTGTCTATGCAGGCTGATATTTGTCATGCCTACCAAATCCTTAAGGCAAATGGGCTGAAAGATGAGAACATCATTGTGTTCATGTACGACGACATCGCCGAGAATGAGGACAATCCCACCAAGGGTATCATCATCAACAAACCCAACGGCCCTGATGTCTACCATGGAGTTCCCAAGGTCTTAATTCAACACTCTTTATCTAGCTACTTTTTACATCCACCATATAGGAGGATGCATATTCGCATGATTGATTTTCGATTTTAATTAACCAATTGGATAATATTGCAGGACTACACTGGTGACGAAACCACAGCAGCCAACTTGTTTGCAGTCCTTCTTGGGAACAAGACGGCCCTCAGCGGGGGCAGTGGCAAGGTTTTAAACAGCGGCCCGAACGACCACGTCTTCTTCTATTACGCTGACCATGGTAGCACGGGACTAGTGTGCATGCCTGTGGGGGACTACATATATGCAAATGATCTGATGAACGTGCTAAAACAAATGCATGAGGCGAAGAAGTACATGAACATGGTGGTATACATAGAAGCGTGCGAGTCCGGGAGCATGCTGCAAGGGCTGCTCTCCAAGGACATGGGAATCTATGCGACCACGGCGTCCAACGCCAACGAGAGCAGCTGGGGCTACTACTGCCCTGGAGACGATGATCCCTCTAAGTATGACACTTGTTTGGGGGATCTCTATAGCATTGCTTGGATGGAGGACAGGTATTACTATGTCGGCTTCTCTATTTTTTTACTGAAACTATAAGTGCACATTTGATTATAAAATTCCAAAAGCAAGAAATGACTCTTTTAGAAAAAAAAAAGCCAGCTAGATGGGCAAATAACAAGATAAGCATGTGTGTCTATCTCTATATGCCGAGCGTGCACGGCATCATCTTTTACAACATTTCTTTGTCAATTGTACATGTACTCATTCTCCGTTCTCTGGGTGTTTGTCACCATTAATCCGAATACGGGCACGTGAGAACAGTGATGCCCATGATTTGGGGAAGGAAACATTGCAGGAGCAATACTTAGCAGTGAAGAAGAGGACCAATTTGTCCCATGTGATGCAATATGGGAACACAGTTCTCAGCAAGGCCTTCCTCTCTACTTACATGGGCCAAAGCTCCAAGAAAGTCTCTTCCGTTCCCTTGGACGAGCTCTCTTCTTCGAATTCCCTGGCAGTTCCCCAACGGGATGCTGATTTGGTCTTTTTCCAACGCCAGGTCTGTCTCCATCACCATTGATTATATTGCATTTATCTGTTAAGACCCGTAATTAAACAAAAGATACGGTTCTTTTTTTTTACTAGTATTTCTTGCTATGTCTGTCTTGTCTCTTGTTATCGGGACACCTTTTCGATTCACTTGTTGTGGGTAATTGTAGGTGCAAAAAGCTCCAAAAGGATCTGCTGAGAGTGCGGAAGCACAGAAGAGACTGGACGAACAAATTGCTCACCGATCGCATGCTGACCTCAGCATCAACCAAATTGTCAATCACCTGTTTGGTGATTCCATTGCTGCAAGCATGTTGACTGCTGTTCGACCTGAAGACCAACCTGTTGTTGATGACTGGGACTGTCTCAAGACATTTGTGAGTTTCCATAACGTCCTCATCAATTACTTCAACCAATCCCTACATCATACATGTATATTCACATCTAATTTTTCTCGTGAATCATTTCTAATGTCGAATTTGTTCGTTGTGACGTATAGGTGAGGACTTACGAGCAATATTGTGGACGCCTTAGCGAGTACGGAATGCAATACACAAGAGCCATGGCGAACATGTGCAATGCTGGAGTTAACAAGGACCGTATGGAAGCAGCTTCGATTCAAGCTTGTTCCGGGAAAGCGGAGTGAAAACGATGATCAGTGTCCCAATAATGCTTTTGTTTACAGTTTCCGAATTATCTATGGAGTATATGTGCTGCTTCTAAGAAATTGGAATAAATTTACATAGGCAAGCTCCCTATGTATTTTGTGAATCAGTCGGCTCATCAAAATGCTCAAAGTTTGTTGGAAAGTATGTCGGTATCTTTTTATATGGTTAATGATATGGTCAGTCCTTTCTTTTTTTTGGCAATTCTCGTGAATCGGCTTTGCAATACATGTAATTGGGTTTGCACCATATCCTTTTCAACCCATTAACCTAAATGAGACGACTGGATGATGACCCCTTTCACGGGCATGTTTCAATTAATGAAAGGATTGACGCCAAACAAGAGAGGCACCTAAGCTAGCTGCTTCAATGAAGGAATGGCATTGCTTTCACTTGAGAAACAATAATAGGAAAATATTAATAAAATAACCTTGGTGGATAGAGTAATAGAGTTTCAGAATGAGGGATTACGGCATTGTGGATATATAGGGAGAGTGACAACTTGTTTCCTTACGAACCTAATCCATCATCTGGAGACAAAACGACCGACAAAAAACAACCAACATGAAGACAAACGTTAACGTAATCTAATGCATCACTCATATCCTCGCTTCCATCAAATTGAGCTCCTATATACTTTACAGTTTTCGAGCTTCCCAGGATGCATTTGTATGTATTCACTAGCTTATATATTGTACCTTCCAATCGTCCCAAGCCGCACAGCTAACTCTCTTCATTGAGTTGGCTTAGAGTGTTGGAATGAGCTCTCAGTATTCAAGGAAATAGGCAATTGTGTCTTTGAAATCTAACGTGAAACGAACTGCCATGAGTCTACGAGAATTGATCGGACTTAATAATTACATACTGTTTCCCTAGAACTCGGGATTTGTCCCATATAGTGAAAAAAGGTTGATCTTTGGTTTTCTGTTAAAAAAGTTTCGGACAAAAATCGAATTGCTTATCAAGGATGAAGAACGATGAATTTGAAGGAAAGGAACTGCAAATACTGAAGAAATATAATAATATATTGAAAATACATAGAGAATTTGTTCTTGATATCGTGGTGTCCTTTACAATCACTACACACCAGCTTTTGTAATAAACTAAACATAACAGCTTACAAGCAGTCAATACTCTCTACATGCAGTGACAAGCGGTTACTAATGCAATTCCACAATTCTAGGCCCCACGATCGCACGTCAACCATGTCCGTAAGCGGTCACATTTGTTCAGTGCTTCTAGAGTGTGCGAGTCAGTTTCTACTAAAAGAGAAAGAAGAGCGTGCAAGCCAGCAACGCAGAAGTAAGAACGTGCAGGAGGAAAAGGTTGTATTGGCCGCCTTCGAGAAATGACAGGTCAAGTCAACCCCACAAAAGCCAAACCAGACAACACCAAATGCAATCCCTCAGGACTATTCAATCAATCACACGGTCTGAGCTTCTAGAGCATGAACAAGAAAAAGCACAGAGAGAGCCGAGGGTTCCAATTGTATATGAAAATTCAAGCCGTTATCTTTGAATATGCAATATAGCATGCTTCTCATTGTACCCCACCAGTCCATCATGGTGTTCTCACGCTCTCTTAATACTGAGAAAGCAACTTCCTCTACTCGCTGTTTCCCGGAAAGCTTCCAGCCATATGAATATTGGTTGCTTTTTCTCAATCCTTAATTACTCTCGTCGAATTAATTTATTCTCCCACGAGATGCTTTCGAGGAGATTAGAAAGGTTGATTCTTTCTGGTTGCCAATCCAGTTGTGGTGTTCTAATGTTGAGGGAAGGATGTCAAGGAGACCGCCCTCTCATGCTGCATGATGCTCCCACATATTAAAATCGCATGCCATGTCTTTGCAAGTGTTGCGACCATCCACGAGGTGAACCATCAAACGAAAGCTATTCGGTTACTAAGCTGGCACGAACTTTTACTCATCAAAGAGATGATGCCATCGCCTAACGCGATCTCTTCAAAGCCCATACCAATTGTAACTTAAAAAAATATATAACAATTATTGTTTTTTCTTCAGCAACACCAGCTTGAGCGGAATTTTCATTTCCTTGATTATGTTGGTTCTGGTAGTTCCGATTGTTTTGCCGATTTACATCTCCTTGATTTTACTAATTGAGATTATTTTCTCTTTGTTGCTTTACCTACAGTTTCAGACAGTTTATCTTATTATGTCCCTTAGACTTACATAGTTGCAAGTGAGATCTTTAAGCTTCAATTTTGATCTTTTCCTGCTACCATTGCTTCTCTCAACAGACTTTTCTCTAGCAACTGAACTAGCCCCATGATCATTATTGCCCTCAAAAGTCAATTCTGTATCTAGTATTTGCTTATTTAGATGACTAGTTTTAACACCTTGAAGATTGATAGTTTATCTACTAACAATCATGGTCTTTCTAAAATTTTTAGAAAAGGGAGGTAGTGAAACTAACAATAAAAGAGCTTGATCCTCATTTTCAATCTTAATATCAATGCTTCTCAATTCAGAGATAATAACATTGTAATTAGAAATATGAGACTTGAGAGGAGCACCTTCAGCCATACAAAGAGTGAAGAGTCGTTGTTTGAGCCTCAACTGATTGGTAAGGGATTTTGTCAAAATATACTCTCTAATTTCGTCCATAAACTTGAAGCTGTTTTCTGATCTAGTACCTCCTGCGAAACTTTATTCGTGAGACACAACTGAATAGTAAACAAAACTTTTTCATCCAATACTTCCCAAGTTTCATCTAACATACCAATTGGTTTCTTCCCTTTCCCAAACAAAGTTTTCTTCAAACCCTGCTATGTAAGAATAGCCAATATACGAACCTGCCATAGGTTGAAATAGCCGCTCCCATCAAACTTCTCAATATCAAATTTTGTTGTTGAACTTGAAGCCATAACCAGAAGATCGAAAAAAGGCTGTGATACCAATTTATTGTTTTTTTCTTTAGTAACACTTGCTTGAGCGGGATTTTCGTTTCCTTGATTTTGTTTGTTCTGGCCGATTTGATTGTTCCGCCGATTTACATTTCCTTGATTTTGTCAATTGAGATTATTTTCTCTTTATTGTTTTGCCTTCAATTTCAGACAATTTATCTTATTACGCCCTTTAGATTTACAGTCGTTGTAGTCAGATTCTTATGTTTCGATTTTGATCTACTACTGCTACCATTGCTTAGCTCAACAGACCTTCATCTAGCAACTAAACCAGCCTCATGATCAATACTGCCTTGAAAAGTCAATTTTGTATCTAGTTTTTGCTTATTTAGAAGACAAGTCTTGACATTTTCAAAATCAATAGTTTCTCTACTACCAATTTGTTGGGAGAGCACAGCAGAAGCTCGATATATTTCAAGCAATATCTCCTCTGATTTGTCCATAACTACCACCTTAAAAGC
The DNA here is from genome assembly GCA_031216235.1 of Syzygium jambos. Lineage (NCBI taxonomy): Eukaryota > Viridiplantae > Streptophyta > Magnoliopsida > Myrtales > Myrtaceae > Syzygium > Syzygium jambos. Next base: position 31,274,178 of record CM062229.1, on the reverse strand, counting down.
GATCTTGACCTCGATCTCGACCACAATCTTAATTAGTCCCTCAAGTTTGCACAAGATCTCTACTTTGGTCCTTCTCATATCAAATGGTCAAACTAGTTTGGAGTATTTCCTCCACCGACTCATGCTTGTTTCCTCTAAATCTTTTTTCATGGACTTGCAATGAACCTAGAAACTCATTGATCATCATGCCATCCAAATCCTTGGACTCTTCAATTGCAACACCAATGTGATTGTACTTCTTGTCTAAGGACCAAAGAATCTTCTCAACAACTCAAACATCTGGAACATCGTCACCATTTCTTTTCATTTGGTTGACAATTGCCAAAATTCTTCTAAAATAATCAATGATTGATTCAAATTCTTTCATATGGATTACCTCGAATTCACCTCTTAAAGTTTGAAGGTGAATCTTAACTTTCTATTCTCCTCGGTGTGTGTCGTAAAGGATCTTCCATGCCTCCATAGATGTAGTAGTGTTTTAAACCTTCTCGATCAGAGAATCATCTAAAGCTTGACAATGCATATTGATCTTTTGCTCGAACTTTCTCCAAGATAGTCTTTTGATTTTGACTCAAGGTGGCTTCGTCCTCTGGTTTATCATAGCCTGTGTTGACAAGTTCCCATACCATAGGCACTGAGTTGGGCTTTCATTCTAACAACCTAATTACCATAATTTTCTTTTATAAGACGAGTGTGTTGAAGAGGAAGTTGATTGTTTACAGAAGTGAGCGCCGTACACAACATTTGACACTTTAATGTCCTTCTCCCCTCATAAATATATCTAGTATTCCAAGAAAATAGATTCTTAGGAATTTACAAAACATTAAACTATACATGAAAACACGAACAGTCAAGATGCATTTATGTAGGACATTTATGAATTTGGTTTGATTACCAACAGATTGGTGGTGCTCTTGGATGTGGATGAGCAATTGAAGTGAGATGACTCAATGTGCGTGGATGATAGACGTTGAAAAAAAGAGAACAAGTGAATTTGTATGTGCTCGTCTCGGATGGGGAACGCCAGAAGAAGGGATCATTGGTGATCGTGCTCTTGGTGGATGATCTATGTTGAAGAGAAGAAAACCCAGTGTTCGTCTAAGTCCGATATCGTGTTTATATATCCTTAGGTTCAGGGCTTTCTTGCAAGAATAACAAATCCCTCACTTTCCTAATTTAGACCAAGAGAATATGTGAATCCATTCACTAAAATATTCCCTTATTTATTCCCAAATAATTGAAAGTTTCAAAGATAATAGCCTTAGTTGATCAAAGAATGCAATCTTTCCGAGTTTAGAACCTCTTATGCAAGGTACACGTAATTTTCGGCCACTATAAGTCTTCAATGAGCTCCGTCGAATTTTATGCTCATGTAGGCTTAATCTTAAAAATTCAATTTAAGGCCTCCGTATTTAAACCCATTCAACACTTTTATAACCAGACTAACTGGAATGCAATTTATATGGGCCCATTATTTCCAAATGAGAATGTTCCTACTATCTATAATGCAAATACAAATTATATTAACGATTTTTTTTTAGGGTTCAAGGCCGACTCCTAATTTTCTAATGCCATAATTGATTAATTATGATAGCCAAAATTTAGGTATCGACAGCAAAGTCGGTGTCTAATTAATGAAACTGGTTATTGCCTAATGAATTGCACTAATGTTTAATTTTCGAACGTGATCAAGGGGTAATACCTTCTTTTTGACCAACTGGAAGTGGGTTTTGCCGAGTGTCGTGGAACCACACCTTTGTATACTCTCAACCACTAATTTTTGCTGCAACTAATTTTGTCTAGTGGAGTTGACTCATCTCATTCTCATCTCCACCTTTGTCATGTCTTGCACATTTGTGAGGCTCGTTTGTTTCAGCTAAATTCAAAGCTTAAAAAACTTTATGTTTTTTTTCAGGAAAATTAAGAATATTATTTAAATTTTAAAAACTATATGTCGCGACCGAACTCCCGAGCCCTCTTTGGACAACATGCAAAAAGCAGGGGGGCTCGCCTGGTATGTCCTAAGTCTAGGTTTAGGACTTAACTCGGGCTCTCCCAAGCCCATACCATATCGCGACTTAGGATTTAGATATTTAACATGCAAATGGTTTATGCCAATGAGTCGCCACTAATCGATTTGGGGTGGGTCGATTAGAAACCCAAATAAGGTGATGGGAGAATCACCCTATTCCTACGAACCAGAGATTAACTGAGTTCGGGGACTTGGTTATACTAGTCAGATAACTAATGCCCTTTCGGTACCATTTTACCCTGTTCATTTTTTGAAAACATTTATCATGCAATTTGGATTGATTTTAGGACATTTCTCCTAACATGTGAGGTGATCAAACGAGTGCATAATCAGAAACGATCAGCAGTCAAGAACACAACAATTCATGCAGCCTATGGTTCTAACCCTAACTAAGCCAGATGACATTCAAAACACAGCAGTTCATGCAATTGTACTAAAAACATGCATAATAACAACGCAACAGTAATAAAAATAAAACATGCAAAGTACTATCGCGCGACTTCAAGATTATTGAATTTAAATAAAATAACACATGCATAAATATAAGGGATTAAGGCACTCATATTTTTTTAAAAAAAAAATTTCTTTTTTTCAAAGAAAAAAATAAAATAAAATAAAATAAAAAAAATAAAAAAAGATAAAATAAAATACTTTTTTTTTGAATTAATTAAAATTTTTTTAAAATTTTTTATTATTATTATTTTTTAAAAAAAACGGAAACGAAAAAAAGGAAAAGAAAAACCTTTTATTATTATTAAAAAAACATATTTATATTTATTTATTATTTTTTTAATAAAATAAAATAAAATAAAATAAAATAAAATAAAATAAAATAAAATAAAATAAAATACCGGTCGAGTCGGGTCGGGTTCGGATTCGACCCGGGTCAACGGATCCGACCCGGGGTTGACCCGGGTCGGATCGGTCAATCCGGATCGGATCGGAACCGACCCGGGTCAACGGATCCGACCCGGGAATTGACCGGGTCGGATCTATCGATCCGGGTCGGTCGGAACCGACCCGAGTCAACAGATCCGGCCCGGGCGTTGACCCGGGTCGGATCTGTCGATTCGGGTCGAACCCGACCCGAAAATCCAGACCCGCGGGAGAAAAACGCCGGCGAGGCCAAAATTGGCCATCCGCCGGCCAGCCCAAACCGGCGCCGACCAAAATCCGGCCTCTGGGAACTCCAGCAAACCTCACCGACCACCAGGGTCACCGTCCGACCGCCGCTCGCCGGCCGGCGACTCAAATTAAAACCGGCCTCACTGAGACATTTCACCGAACAGTTAGCATGCGCGACCAAAATAAACGGTTTCCGACCTACCTCGGGAACCCGGCACACTCCGGGGACCTGACTCACCTTCAACGATGGCCTACGGACGGCGAGGGACGACGGTATGGGCCGGGATTCGCGCGAGACGGCCGGCGCGAGTCCCGGCCAAACCGGGAGCAAAAACAGGGCAAAACAGGGCAGTTCGGGCCGGGGGACGACTCACCGGTCGGCGGCGCGTTTGGGGGGCTTCCGGCTGGTCTACTGGCGACGACGGCCCTACTGACTCTCCCTCCTGCTCCGGCGTGGCCTCGGTACGTTCAGGGCTCGCTCCTCCCTTCTCTTCTCTCTCTCGGTCTCTCTGTTTCTGTTTCTCTGGAAAACGGCCGACCCGGGGGCTCTGGCTTCTTCACGGTGGCAACGGCGTCGCTGGTTTGCTCCGGCGAGGCCTCAGTCACACACTCTCTCTCTATTCTCTTCTTTTTTCTCTCTATTCTCTCTCGGTGTCTCTCTCTCTCTCTGCTCTGTTTCTCTCTCAAAAACGCCGACCGGCGCTCCTCTCTCTCTCTTCGGCTTTTATAGGCGGCGACGACGCGTCCCGTGCCTCCCCCACATCGGCTGACGACGGCCTGCACCGGCCTATGCCCCGCAAATCCCGCGTCCATAGGCCGGTGTAGAGAGGGAGGCCTGGCGGTGAAGCAGAGCAGCGGAACAGGGAGCTGTGAGGGAGGAGGGGATAAGGGGAAGCCAGGAAGATGAGGAAGACGGGACTGGCAATTAATGCCAGTCCCGTCGGCGTGCTCATTCGGCCTTCCTCTGGCCGGACGACGACGATGACGAGGGGCGGCGCCGCCGTGCGTCGGCGTGACGACGTGAAGCAGAGGCGGACAAGGGCGTGGACAGCGACGGTTGCGCGTGGGGGAGAAGGAGAAGAAAGGGGCTGGGCCGGGCCGGGCCAGGCCCAGCTCGCGAGAGGAAAGAAAGGGGGAAGAAAGAAAGGCGGGCTGGGCCGCGCGAGGGGGAAAAAGAAAAAAAGAAAAGAGAAAGGGCCGGAGGCCCGCGCGGGGGGGGGAAAGAAAAGGAAAATTGGGCCGGGTCGACCCGGCCCCGACCCAGCCCGAGCGCGATTTTTTTTTTTTAAATAACATTTTAATAGACCATATTAACACAAATATGTCTAATTTCTATATGCAATGCATTTAAATAGAAATATTTTTTCTTAGGAATTAAATAAAATTAATTCCTAAATTTTGTGCAATTTAATTTTGGGCAAATTAAAAATAGGTGTCAACAGCTGCCCCTCTTTGAAGGTGAGCTCGCAGAGTTTGAGCTCGCAGAGGTTACGTTCAAAGATAAAATGACACCTAAATTTGGCCCATGCATGCTCAATAAATGTTATTTTTGGCGGGACTGTGAGTCCCATTTTTTATGATGCGATAAGATGATGCATGCTAAAGCAAATAAAAACATACCTGGGGCTACTTACCTTGCCGAAGGGTAGAGTAATTCCAGATAATTGATATTGTGTGTCGAGGACCCGAACCTTTCTTCGGTCGCCTTGACGGGGAATTGTTTGTCTAGGACCCGAACCTTTCTTCGGTCGCCTGGACTGGGGATTGTTTGCCTAGGACCCGAACCTATCTTCGGTCGCCTTGGGCTGGGGAAATCGCTTGCCTAGGACCCGAACCTATCTTCGGTCGCCTTGGGCTGGGGAAATCGCTTGCCTAGGACTCGAACCTATCTTCGGTCGCCTTGGGTGGATTTCGTTTGTCGAGGACCCGAACCTTTCTTCGGTCGCCTTAACTGGAGAGAAATCGCTTGCACAGGACCCGAACCTTTCTTCGGTCGCCTTGGCTGGATTTCATTTGTCGCGGACTCGAATCTACCTTCGGTTGCCGTGACTGGGGGGAAATCGCTTACACAGGACCCGAACCTTTCTTCGGCCGCCAGTTGGATTTCGTTTGTCTAGGACCCGAACCTTTCTTCGGTCGCCTTGACTGACTGGATTTTGTTTGTTTGCCTGGTGAGTCCTTGCCATCAGGTCTTGGAGAGCTCAAACGATGAGCACCTCGGGGTTCTCGCCCAAGGATTTGATGTGAACAGAGGGAGTCAGTTTCGTGCTCAAAAGGGTGAACAGAGGGGTCAGTCCAATGTTCAAAGGGTACCATAACAATTGTAGGTACATGAATTTTTGGAACCAGGCATGGGTAGAATATACTTACCTGGATACGTTTCTGCCTCTTAAGGGCATGTCTCCTGTCAGACAAGTTTTTCTTTGCGCAAACGCATACGCATTCACTGGAGGAATAGACAACTGAGGCTATTCTTGAATATTGTACGAAATATCTTGACCAGGTCAAGATGCATTTCATTTTCAAAGAAACACCAGGTTTACCTTCTGGGTAGTTTGAAAAGAAATCTGATGATTTTGGGACCGGGCAAAGGGTAGGATGTACTTACCTGGGCACGTTCCCAGCGGTTTGATGCATCATCTGCTGAATAACCGACCTTTTTCGGGGCATCTCCCTTGGGATGATGATGAGGGCTTCTCCAACGCCCGAATTTTGTATTCTATCACTGGGGATTAGAATTCTGAGCCATCGAAGACGATTAGCGCAAACATGCATGTATTCATCAAGGATAGACAAGCTGAGCTATTCCAAAATGTGTATTTGACAGTTCATGCATGATGATTTTGCCATGTTTACATCACCAAAAATCCACCGAGGGTCAATCAAGACAACTTTTTCGCAAGGTGGACTTTCTCGAGATGATGAACGAGAGACTTTCAGTCAGAAAGGACTTTCACTCGCTCTCACTGAAAAGGGTTGTTTGTCCCGTCTATTAATGCGGGAATATCAAAAACACTCAATCTGACCGCTATCACATCAACAGGGGTCTGAGTTTTCTCGCAAGCGATACGACGTTGCCAATTTGAGAGGTCTTCCTCAGGGTCGTAATGTAGGCTTGGTCAATGGCTTAACAAAGGAGACTGTCCGAGTCAAGGCCATGAAAGAAAATACTTTGCAATTATCTCCGGGTTTACAAGTCAAGAACCCTGCAAAAGAGATAGAAAATAGTCTTGCTCGCACTTCCTCAGCGTTGTTTATAAACATTTGAAATCCCGTGTTAATTCAAATGCCCCAGTCAGAAGAGACTTCATGAGGGATGTAACATGGGCTTGGTTTATGGGTTGAGGAACGAAATGATCGTTAGGCTCAAAAATGTGTGTGGGGGTAAGAATTGGTGATCATCTAGCATTGTCACCGGTCTTCTTATCCGCCGTCAGGATCCTTTTGGAAGACTTCCTGGGTAATCCTGTGTTTTAGCATCTTTGACAACTTTTTCTTGAGGAGCTTTTGCGTCAAGCATTTTCCTGGATACCATTCTATCTCTGTCCCAAATGCTTTCTCAAGAATAGGTTCGTCTTCTTCTATCATGTGGCAGATCTTTATCAAGACAGAGTTCTTAAAGTAAGAATTTACATCAAAGAAGAACTCAAGTTTGAAACTTTTGGGATTGTCTATTCTACACCACTTAATGTCTTTGAGATATTTGAGAGCGCTTTCATCACGCCCACAGATCTCCTCAGTTAAAACTTCATTGTTTTTCATAGCAGCTACCCAGAAACTAGGGACTCTTTTCTCTTCATCTTTTTCATCGTTTTTCTTCTTCTTCCATTCATGGGCATTGGCCTTGCTTTTACCAGGCACACTGCTTTTTCTTGCCCCCATTTTTCAACATTTTTTTTAGCTGCTCTTCTGATGTTGTCAGGACTAGCCTAAACAAAGCTGAACAGACGATGTTTTTGGGCTGCTGGAGTCTTCATCTTCATTCGGTTCGTGAGACTGTGATGCTCAAACTGTGGTGACTTTTGCCTTGCCCCGGTGTGGAGGGATGATCACCAATTGGGTTCGTACGGAATGAAATTGTCGGCTCAATTGGATTAGCAAGGGATATAAGTGTATGGGATAGAAGAAGAACTGCTCTTCATCATCCTAGGGCACTTAAATTATCATGAGAGTTCATCTGCAATAAAAACACTCAAAGGTTAATGCAAGTGAGAGCAAGGAAATTTCTATTCATCTTTTTCACTTCGTGTGAGCTGTTGCAGCTGATGATCATAGAAAATTTTAGATATTACAAACTCTTCATCCTTCTTGTCCTGCTTAATATCACTGTTATCAATAAGATATTGACATTTGGAACAGGCATTAGTTTGCTGCTTCTCTCTTGACAAAGCTCTCTTAGCCTCAACTGTCCGGCCGTCAATGGTGTGCTTGCCTTGGAAGACTCTATCAAGGATCGCGGGTTCCGTGAAAACAACGAGGTCGAAGCCAGGGGGCGATGACCGGAAGGAAAGGATGTTTTTCTTGTTTCCTCTGAGTTTGAATCCATCCTATGAGGCTGGTTTACCTCAAGCTGCCCCAATGTGGGGTGGTTTTTGACAGGGGTAATTTGAAAGGAACCTCCGAGTGTGTGGGCTCAAAAAGGGTTAAGCAAATGATTAATGACGGTGCATGGGGTAGAGAAATGAATTGCCTCTCGTCACTTTGGCTGTCGTACCTTATGCAAGAAATCCCTTCACCTTGTAGAAATGAAACCTTTTCGCTCATTTTGCATGAGTTAGGTACTTGAGAACGTGTATAGATTAAGGGTTACCTCTCATCATCCTGACACACCTCGTTCAATATATCGGGGTAATTCGACACCATTCGTCGAGTTGTCAAGATTTCTACAGAGAATTGGTGAATTATACAGGTAAAATCACCATGCAAGAGTCCTTTCCATGTAATGCATTCGAGAAAGAAAATAGTATCTATTTTCTTTAATTATTTCTTCCTTCTTGTTTCTTTCTACTCTTATGAGAAGAGTTTTTTTAGGGAAAGAAATACTTACCTATGCGGTGATAGTGAGGCATACCTGTAAGGTAATAAGAAAGATAGTGTTAATGAATGGCTTTTTTAAGGGATAGGGATTGGAAACGATACAGCACTACCCTTCGTGATTCCATTCATTGGAGATTCAACTGATAAATCCTTGAATTTTCTCGGATGTTGATAATTTCCTTCTGGCAAAAACATGAGCTTATGTTAGAAGTGAGATGATTGAGGATAAATTGTGAACGATACAGATTACCCTTCTTCCATTTTGCCTTCAAAGCTAGCAGAGTCTTTTCTCCTCTTTACTTTGTTCAACCTTCTCTGGCATAGTTTGCTCCTCCATGCTTTTAGTCTCGAAGCTCGAATGAGATCCTCTATAATCAGGGATACTTCCACGTAGAGGATTCTATTGTCAGCACGTGCTGTGCAACTCCAACGTCTCGAGGAACTTCTAGCGAATGTTCTGATTCTTGACTGCAAAGGCATGCGTAATTGCTTGCATGGAGATCTTCGCAGCAAAGCTAATCTCTACTTTAAAGGTCTTTGACCGGTGTGGACGTGACATGAGTGTTCTTATCAATAACTTTTCTGCCAATTCCCTTGTCATGAATTGGGCCATAGAAGTTATTTCAAGGATAGTACTTTTTCACAGCATCCATGTTGACCGGGTTGGAGAATTAGCGTCCATCCATTTCAGTCAGAATCAAGGCTCCTCCTGGGAGTATCTTTTTCACGACATAGGGGCCTTTATAGTTTGGAGCGAACTTACCTCCAAGCTCAGGGGGCAGTGGTAGCACCTTTCTTAGTACAAGCTCACCTGCTTCGAAGTGCCTTGGGCGCACCTTCCGGTTGAATGATCTGGCTATCCTCTGTTGATAGCATTGCCCATGACAAAGGGCCTTTAATCGCTTTTCATCAATCATATTCAGCTGCTCCAATCTTTGCTGCTTCCATTCTGCATCAGATAGTTTTGCTTGGGATAATACCCGTAGTGAGGGAATTTCTACCTCAACTGGCAAGATTGCTTCCATGCCATATACCAAAGAAAAAGGGGTTGCCCCAGTGGATGTCCGAATTGATGTTCGGTATGCCATCAATGCAAAAGGTAATCTTTCATGCCAATCTCGGTAATTTTCAGCGGTCTTGGCTAAGATCTTCTTAATGTTCTTGTTGGCGGCTTCAACAGCTCCGTTCATCTGGGGACGGTAAGGAGACGAGTTTAGATGACGGATTTTAAATCCAGTGAGTAGATCATCAACAAGCTTGTTGTTCAGATTTGTCCCATTATCTGTAACAATGGCTTCAGGGACGCAATAACGGGCGATTACATCTCGCTTGATAAATTTCATCACATTCCGAGCAGTGACATTGGCATATGACGTGGCCTCGACCCATTTGGAAAAATAATCAATTGCGACCAAGATAAAACGATGCCCGTTCGATGCTTTCGGATTAATTGGGCCGATTACATCGATGCCCCACATTGAAAACGGCCACGACTCTGATAACTGATGTAGTTCAGTCGGTGGGGCGTTTATCTTGTTTCCATAGATCTGACAACGGTAACAATTTCGAACATGTCGTATGCAATCACTTTCTAAGGAAAGCCAGTAATAACCTAATCTGGTTATTTTTCTGGCCAACATGTGCCCATTCATGTGTGGACCACATACTCCTTCATGCAATTCTTGCATGATTTGCGTTGCTTCTGTTGCATCCACACATCTTAGCAAAACAGAGTCATAGGACCTTTTGTACAAGTGCTCCCCATCTACGAAGAATTTCGTTGCCATTTTTATTATGTACTTTCTATCTGCGGAGCTGACCCCTTTAGGGAATTGTTGTTCCTTGATGTAGTTCATGATGTCATGGTACCATGGTTTACCATCAGGTTCCTCAGTCACAGTCATACAATGAGCCGGTCTGGTCAAGATTTCAATCTTCAGAGGCTCTATTTCCAATCCATCGGTAACATGCAGCATGGATGATAGTGTAGCCAGTGCATCGGCAAATTGATTATGGGATCTAGACAGGTAATCAAACGAGATCTCGTCGAACTCCGAAACCAAGTCTTCCAGATAATCATGATAGGGTACTAATTTAGTATCCCTAGTCTTCCATTCTCCGACAGTCTGGAGTATGATTAAGGCAGAATCGCCGAACACTTTCAGTTTGGCAATTTTCATATCAATTGCTGCTTGTAAACCGAGAATGCATGCTTCATATTCGACTATATTGTTGGTGCAAGGGAACACCAATTTTGCAGCCACAGGATAATGCTGCCCATCTGGGGATATCAAGACTGCCCCAGTGCCAGAACCAGACAGATTTACTGCTCCATCGAAAAACATGGTCCATATATGTTCCTCTGTTGATAGAATGCGATCATCTGGAAGATCGTCCTCATGTGCTTCCCCAGGGCATTCAGCCAGCATATCAGCGATCACTCGACCTTTCACTGATTTCTGTGATGACATTCGAATGTCAAATTCAGAAATTAGAATTTGCCATTTGGCTAATCTTCCCACTAACGCCGGTCGATTAAGCAAATACCGGATAGGGTCGTTTTCAGTCACGAGGAACGTCTGATGGTGCAAAGTATACTGTCGAAGCCTATGCAATACCCACACCAGTGCGACACATGTCTTTTCTGATTCGGAATAATTTTGTTCCGAAATGGTGAATTTCTTACTCAGATAATAAATGGCTCGTTCTTTTCCGTCTTCGGGGTGGCTCTGGGCCAATAGGGCTCCTAACGATTCACTATGAATTGTTCGATAGAGAGTTAGAGGATGCCCAGGAACTGGTGGAACTAGTATCGGGGGACTCATCAGGTATTGCTTCAACTTTTCAAATGCTTCCTGACAGTTTTCATCCCAATTGATTTGAGCGTCCTTCCTAAGGAGTTTGAAGAAAGGCCGTGCAGTCTCAGAGAGTTGGGAGATGAACCGAGCAATGTAGTTCAACCTTCCCAAAAGGCTTCTGACCTCTTTTACTGTGGACGGGGGCTGCAATTCACATATTGCTTTGACTTTCGAAGGGTCAACCTCGATCCCCTTGCTACTTACGATGAATCCAAGTAACTTACCAGAGGTTGCCCCGAAAATGCACTTTGCAGGGTTCAGGCGTAATTTAAACTCACGCAACCGGCTAAACAGTTTCTTCAAGGCCTCAATGTGATCTTCTCCGGTTCTGGTCTTGGCGATCATGTCATCGACATAGACCTCAATTTCTTTGTGCATTAGGTCATGAAAGAGGGTGACCATAGCACGTTGGTATGTCGCCCCGGCATTCTTCAAACCGAAGGGCATAACCCTGTAGTGAAAGGTCCCCCAAGGAGTGATGAACGCCGTCTTCTCCTTGTCCTGATCGTTCATCCTTATCTGGTTGTAAATAAAGAACCCATCCATGAAAGAAAATAGTTCGAATCCAGCAGTGCTATCCACAAGGACATCTATATGAGGAAGCGGAAAGTCATCTTTTGGACTGGCCTTGTTCAAGTCGCGGTAATCCACGCAAATCCGAATTCGACCGTCCTTCTTCTTCACTGGTACGATGTTCGCTACCCAATCAGGGTATTGTGAAACCTCGATGAACCCGACTTTCAGCAACTTCATCACTTCTTCTTCGATCTTTTTTGATAGCTCGGGTTTGGTCCTTCGTAACCTTTGCTTTTTGGGAGGCATGTCGGGATTGGTAGGCAAGCTGTGCTCGACAATCCGAGGGTCTAGTCCTGGCATATCAGAATAAGACCATGCGAAGACATCCTGAAACTCCATGAGGAGAGTTATCAGCTGTATGGCTTTCTCTTCAGGAAGGCTGGCTCCAATCTTCACTTCTTTTGGATCCTGAGTACCACCCAAATTGATGGTGACGGTATCCTCGGTTGTAAGGGGCTTGATTTGTTCATACTGCTCCCAATTTCTTTGGATTTCAGCAAGGTCATCGCTTGAATCATCAGAATCGCTACCGCGAGTATCTACATCATCAGGTCGGACCGTACTAATTCCCTCGCAAGCCGTATGATTATGCCTGAAACACAAAGTAAATTGATCAGACAAACAAATGGGGATACAAATTTTCTATTATCCTTTTCCTCTTGATATATTCTAAGAATCACGAAATGTCATTGGTTTTCGAAAATTTCTTAGAAACGAGGAAGCATGAGATAGCCCGGGCCTCAGAATACTTTCCTTTATATGGCTGGATATCATCATCGGGCCGGTTTGGTGTACTACCTCATGCCCTCAAAACATTATTTATTCACAATACACGAGTTTACAACCTCAAAAGAGGGAAAGTTTGAAAAGACACTTCTTCCAACATAAACGACGACAAGAAAAACAAAACACAAGCATAGCCCATTTTCCAGGGATTCATGCAGGAAAGAGAAGAGGAATTCTACTCAGGCGGGCTTGCGCTCATTCCCTCCACTGGTCCTTCGTCTATTGCGCCGACGAAGAAATCTTCAAAGTTATCGTTCCAGGAGTCCAGCTCATCCACTCTCCTCTTCATTGGTGTCAGCTTTTCCAAGTTGTTCCATCCGCTAGGAATACTGTTCTGCTGGTCTTCATAAAAACTTGACGGCATCTGATAGTCAACGTAATAGTCGAATTTACCACTGGGTTGGCCCAGGGTATCCATAATGGCCTTTCCCTTGCGTGCCTTGTCAGAAAGCTCAGGGGTGGCGGCGCGAAGGCTAGGCACCACCAAGAGGTCATCGTTACCATGACACAGCCACGGGGCACGAAAGGTAAATGCTCTGGCATCCAGTAAGTCTTGAATTCTATTCTTCAAAGCATCACATTCATCCAGCGAGTGTCCGATCTCCCCTGAGTGAAAGTCACAAGATCTGGAAGGATCGTAGTTAATGAAGTACTCAGGAGTAGGGTGTTTCGGCCTCCTCGTGATCAGTCCTTTTTGCAAAAGGATAGGAAATATGACATCCATGGATTTGGGAATCGGCGAGTATCGTCGTATATCGCCCTGCCACTGTAGGAGCTGGACATCCTGCCAAGTTCTGTCGGGACAGGCTCCTGATGGCGAGTTCTCTTTGGGAAGGTTTACTTGGGCCACGTGCTCCTGATTGGGAACCGGCAGTGATATGCCCGGGATTTGGCGAACAGTATCTATTATGGACGCAAGTAATTCTAGTAGCTCGCCTAACTGGTACTGCAAACGCGCGAGCAAGTCAGGCGGGTTTGCACTCGTTTCTGGGGCCGAGTCCTCGTGTATGGCTCCTATAAAGACGTCGTCAAATAGAGAGATCACATTATCCAGCGCTTCTTCTCGTCCACAATCTCCTTCAATTGGTAGCCTGTCTGGGTTCTGATGTCGATCAACTACAACATTTACAGGAAGCATAGAGGAACTCGGTTGGCTTGAACCTTCGGCCTGATGCTTGAATCCCTCATTGGATTGTTCTGAGGGATTAAGATAAATTTCTTCATCTTGTAACAACTTAGCGGGTGACGGGAAAGTTTCTCGAATATGGGGAGGTAACAAACCGACTTGACCTGTTATACGCCCCTTGCTGGCTTGTGGGTTTCCTCCGTGATATCCCAGGCCAGCGGTATGGTAATTCTTGGTAGCCCGAATAGGCTCTCGAATGCCTCGGCCTCCTCTGCCGAGCCCCTGACCTGGGGTGAAACCACTCCCGACCATGACTTTTCCTACCATGACTGAGGCTTTTGACATATCCGGGATGAGAGGAGCAGTCCCTCGATATCCATGAACAGTTGAAACGAGTTCAATGGATTGATAGCTAGATTCCACTTTGCTGCTCGGTTCGACGTATGGGATGGCGGTTTCTTGGTAGACCCGATGGTCTTCCTCTCCAAGGACCGTGATTAGCTTCCCTTGAGCTACAAACTTTACACTTTGATGAAGGCTCGAAGGTATAGCTCCCGCAGAGTGGATCCAGGGACGGCCCAATAGAAAGCTGAAAGCAGTGGGGATGTCCATCACTTGAAATAGGATGCTGAATACTGTCGGGCCAATTTGGACATCGAGGTCGATCTCACCCACCGTGTCTTTCTTCATTCCGTCAAACGCTCGAACGGACGTTTTGGAGGCACGGAGTTTAGACGTATCCACATTAAGTCGGCGTAAGGTTGCCAGCGGGCAGATATTTAGTGCAGATCCATTATCTATCAGAACCCGAGCTACGTGGGCATTTCTACATTTGACGGAAATGTAGAGACCCTTGGTATGCCCCCTTCCTTCAGCGGGAAATTCGTCTTCTGAAAACGTTATCTGATCCTTCAAAAGGATGGACCCCACAAATGCTTCAAGTTTGTCATATTCGATCGTCTCCGGTACATTTACTTCACTGAGCACCTTCATCAGAGCTTTTTGATGTTTCATGGATGTTTGAAGTAGTTCCAGTAGAGAAATTTGAGCCGGCAATTTGCGTAGCTGATCCACTACATTATATTCGCTGGCCTTGACAATAGCCAGGAATTCTTTGGCTTCTTCGTCAGTGACAGGTTTCGGAGGCTGAGCATCAGCTTGAGCATACGTTCGTCCTGACCTAGTGATTAGGTCCACATCCAATTCGTAGGACCACGGGACTGCACTGTTATTCTCGTACTGGTAGGGCTGAGGGATTTCGATCACTATTTGCTCTTCGGGCAGAGGTATCTCAATTGTCAACTCCTCCTCCTCCTCATTTGGGCTGTCAGTCAAAGGTTTGTTCACAAGCGTAGGAGTGGATTCGCTTGTTTCAGCATTCAGGGATGAGATTTCTTTGTCCCAGTCAATGATGACCTCAGAGATGGTGGCTACTGTGTCGGTACGATCAGCATACACAATCAGACCTGCTTTCGCCATGCTGGCAACCCTTTCTTTCATTAGGGACAAGGGTAGTACTTCGCCAGTAGGGTAATACCCTGCTCTCATTAGAGCGTTGTAAACATCAACGGTGTGTACCTTCTCATTCCTGATTCGGACAGCATCGAAGGCGGATATGACATTGATTCTGTTTTCATGTTCAGGTAGTGGGTTGCTTTGGACATTTGGTTTAGATGTCTGAAAGGAAAAAGCTTTGGTGTCGAGCAAGTTTTGAATTCGATGTTTGAGAGTATAACAGTCATCCGTCGAATGCCCTACCTCGCCCATATGATAGTCACATTTTTTGGACGGATCATAGTTTGAAAAACTTTCTGCATTGGGCCGTTTTGGTTCAGTAGAAAGTAGATTTTTCTTCCGGAGTATGGCTAGGACTTGGGAAGGGGATCCAGGCAACGGAGTGAATTGCCTTTTCTTATACTGCCTTGGAGGTTGACGACTCGAGGTCGATTGACGCTCAGTATTCACTTGGACCGTCCGGGGAGGATGAACGGTTTGGGTATAAGAAACGTTTCCTTCCACGAGGGGCTCCTTCTCTTTTCGCGTGCTCAATCTTCTGCTCGTAGACGAGGGGTCCGTAAACCATCCATCTCGCAATCCCATTTCGATTCGTTCTCCCACAGGAACAAGACGATTAAGGGATTCAGCGGTGGCACCAACCAGGCGATGTCGGTATTCGTACGGAAGTGACTTTATGAACAGCTTTACCTGTTCATGATCAATGAGTTGTGGCGTAACCTGGGCGGCCAAGTTTCTCCATCTGGTAGCGTATTCCTTGAAGGACTCACTCTTTTTCTTTTCAGTGCGTTCCAAATCGTCACGAGTAAAGGTGACATCGAGGTTAAATTGGTATTGCTTGAGGAATGCATCAGCAACATCGTCCCAGGATTTGAAGGCGTCAATATCCTTCGACATATACCACGTCAGAGCCGGCCCCGTCAAACTCGCCTGAAATGTCTGAATCATGAGGGGTTCATTGTCAACGTATTGGGTCATCCGCACATGGTACATGTGCAGATGATGCCTGGGGCATGAGGTACCATCATACTTCTCGAATTCCGGCATCTTGAATTTCTCTGGTACTTTGACCCGTTTATATATAGACAGGTCAAGGGGGACAGTATTTTGCGGACCCTGGAGCTGTTTCAACATCTCTTCGACTTTCGCAAGGCGTTTGTCATGCTCCGTCATTGGTGCAACCTCAGGTTCGGGCTTCCTGACAGCAAGGGGAAGCGGATCATCTTCTAGCGGAGGCATTTTAACTTCACTGGCGGATGCCTTGTTTTTTCCATTAGACGGTGGTGGTAACATCACTTCAACTGTTGCAGGCGTGGGTGTGAGTTTGCCCTGAATGGATTCCACCTGCTTAGTGAGATTTTGGATCGCGTTGAGAACCAGCTTCATCTCATCCTCCATGTTATTAAGACGGACGTTTTCTTCGGCCATTTTTCACAATTACCTGGGAAAACGTTGAAATAAATGAGTATAATGTCCAAATAAGAAATATTTTATGTCCGGGTCATATTATTGTTGTATAATTTATCTATTTGCAAAGAAAAAAGAAGAAAAAAGGGTTTTCATTAATATTAACATTACAAGCGGCGTCCCCGGGATTCGAACCCCGGTCGCCTCGGACCCTAAGGCTTACATCCCCGGATACCACTGGGCCAAAGGCCGCGGTGGTGTCACAAAGGGGAAAAAAATTTTAATTAAAGCATAAAAACGACCCGAAATATATTAACATTAGTACAATCCAAAAACAAGATTACAGAAGATAAACAAACCCCCTAAACATAAATACAAGAACTTTTAACAAAAGGACGCCCTTCCTGGATGCTCATTCTATAAATGATGGGGAAGCTATAGTCTCTTGGAGCCGCCTGTTTTCACGGACAAGTTCCGCGATAAGCGTGTCCTTCGTCCCCATTGTCCTTTCGAGCTGGTCGATTTGCGTTTGGCGACTGGGCTTGTTGGATACATCCGGGACTTTTGGTAGGAGTTCGGCCGGGATTTGGTGATGTACGATATAGTACAAAGAGGCATGGTGAGCCTTTTCCTGCCCTTTTAATAGTCTAGGCACAAGAATGTTTTCGGGTTGACACTCAATCCAATTCCTCTTAGCGACGCGAATTTCTTCGGCGTAGTTGTAGTTTGAGCGGGTGAATCGAGCTTGAAACGAGTCTGTCTTGAGAGGTGGTGGGGTCTCCTGGAGGGCCCTGTACTGGCGAGCTACCCGGTAGGGGTAGTATGAAGTGATGCCAGATAACCCGAGCAATGGGACAGGGTTGTGAAAGTGATGCGCGAATCGAGCTTGACCCTCGTGAAACCACTTAGCGCGCCATAAGAAAGCCTTGGGATCGGGATCTTTCAAAAAGTTTATCCAAGTAGAGTAATCTTTATGAGGGGAATTATTTAAAACTTCAAACCTTTGGATCGGATGCGTGAAATCATCAATTTCAAAAAGCTGCATAAGGCCCAAATCCTCTCAAGTGAGATAAAAACCAAATTTGCAAAATTTCTGGGGCGGCCCGCATGATTTTATCATCATTTCGCTTAAAACGGTTTAGAGATAAAAATGTTTCCGCCAAAACCAAGTTAACATAGCACGAATTTTTGCAAATTTGTTTGGCTACGTACGCAATCAAGGGGTTTATTGAATTTCTGCGATGGGGGAAAATGACACACCCGACGAAAGCAAGGATAAAAATTTTAGCCTTCTGGGCCATGGGTTGACTTTCAAAACGCTCATTTAAGAAAAACCAGGGGCAGGCATTGCAATATGATTTGACAACTCTTTTCACGGTATTGCTATCGGTTCGCAAAAACTGGGATAGTTCGGACAAAGGGGGCACACCCAAGAGTGGTTTGACGAGCTCAGATTCCAACGGCTTTCCGATGATCACACTATACTCTTCTAGAGTCGGGGTCATCTCAAACTTACCGAATATGAAAGTGGATGTTTGTGGGCACCAGAAATGTGCTAGTGCTTGCATCGTGCTAGAATGGATGTTAATTTTGAGTAAAGGGAGTAGGCGACCAATTCTTGCTTTGACATATTGTTGGCCATTTGAATCGAGTCGGTCCCACCATGCCAGCAGCTCTTTTTTAGGAGCGGGGACGAATTGGACGTCAGCTCTTCCCATCGTTTATAGAATGCGATCAACAGGGGGCCTAACAATAATAAATCAGATGAATAAGTAGATAGTACGATAAAAAGAATGAAAAGGGAGAAAATATATACCTTTCCTTGAACCATGACAATCACAAAGACAAACACATGAGGAGTGAGGTTCGACTTCTATCTAGGCTGGCTTAGCAAAGTGAAATTAAAAGGGTGCCTGACCGTCGCAGCCTCGCGTTGGTGTCAAGTCCTTTTAATCTCGGCCAAATCGAAAGGAATATCTTATAGTCACGCGATTAGCGGCTAAAGATATTTCTTTACGATTTTTTAGAAATGAATTTCGGGGAAAAGAAATGCAACATCTACATCGCGGGCTCGCGTTCGAGGTCGTATCTTTCTTAACACCATCCTAAAATGCCCTATTGCGGCCCAGGTCCGGCAGCGTGGTTGTGTGTGCAATAGTGTAGTGCTAAATCATTAAAGCATGCACAATAATTTATAAACAATCAATCTGAACCTGCAAAAACAAATAACACCTTACTATCAGGCTCATACCTGGAATCCTTGCTGCCAAAAATTATTTTGAACAGGGCAAAATTTTGGCTTAAGTTCACTTTAGAAAAATGCAGTCCCCAGTGGAGTCGCCAGTCTGTCGCGACCGAACTCCCGAGCCCTCTTTGGACAACATGCAAAAAGCAGGGGGGCTCGCCTGGTATGTCCTAAGTCTAGGTTTAGGACTTAACTCGGGCTCTCCCAAGCCCATACCATATCGCGACTTAGGATTTAGATATTTAACATGCAAATGGTTTATGCCAATGAGTCGCCACTAATCGATTTGGGGTGGGTCGATTAGAAACCCAAATAAGGTAATGGGAGAATCACCCTATTCCTACGAACTAGAGATTAACTGAGTTCGGGGACTTGGTTACACTAGTCAGATAACTAATGCCCTTTCGGTACCATTTTACCCTGTTCATTTTTTGAAAACATTTATCAAGCAATTTGGATTGATTTGAGGACCTTTCTCCTAACATGTGAGGTGATCAAACGAGTGCATAATCAGAAACGATCAGCAGTCAAGAACACAACAATTCATGCAGCCTATGGTTCTAACCCTAACTAAGCCAGATGACATTCAAAACACAGCAGTTCATGCAATTGTACTAAAAACATGCATAATAACAACGCAACAGTAATAAAAATAAAACATGCAAAGTACTATCGCGCGACTTCAAGATTATTGAATTTAAATAAAATAACACATGCATAAATATAAGGGATTAAGGCACTCAGATTTTTTTTAAAAAAAAATTTCTTTTTTTCAAAGAAAAAAATAAAATAAAATAAAATAAAAAAATAAAAAAAGATAAAATAAAATACTTTTTTTTGAATTAATTAAAATTTTTTTAAAATTTTTTATTATTATTATTATTTTAAAAAAACGAAAAAGAAAAAAAGGAAAAGAAAAACCTTTTATTATTATTAAAAAAACATATTTATATTTATTTATTATTTTTTTAATAAAATAAAATAAAATAAAATACCGGTCGGGTCGGGTCGGGTTCGGATTCGACCCGGGTCAACGGATCCGACCCGGGGTTGACCCGGGTCGGATCGGTCAATCCGGATCGGATCGGAACCGACCCGGGTCAACGGATCCGACCCGGGAATTGACCGGGTCGGATCTATCGATCCGGGTCGGTCGGAACCGACCCGAGTCAACAGATCCGGCCCGGGCGTTGACCCGGGTCGGATCTGTCGATTCGGGTCGAACCCGACCCGAAAATCCAGACCCGCGGGAGAAAAACGCCGGCGAGGCCAAAATTGGCCATCCGCCGGCCAGCCCAAACCGGCGCCGACCAAAATCCGGCCTCTGGGAACTCCAGCAAACCTCACCGACCACCAGGGTCACCGTCCGACCGCCGCTCGCCGGCCGGCGACTCAAATTAAAACCGGCCTCACTAAGACATTTCACCGAACAGTTAGCATGCGCGACCAAAATAAACGGTTTCCGACCTACCTCGGGAACCCGGCACACTCCGGGGACCTGACTCACCTTCAACGATGGCCTACGGACGGCGAGGGACGACGGTATGGGCCGGGATTCGCGCGAGACGGACGGCGCAAGTCCCGGCCAAACCGGGAGCAAAAACAGGGCAAAACAGGGCAGTTCGGGCCGGGGGACGACTCACCGGTCGGCGGCGCGTTTGGGGGGCTTCCGGCTGGTCTACTGGCGACGACGGCCCTACTGACTCTCCCTCCTGCTCCGGCGTGGCCTCGGTACGTTCAGGGCTCGCTCCTCCCTTCTCTTCTCTCTCTCGGTCTCTCTGTTTCTGTTTCTCTGGAAAACGGCCGACCCGGGGGCTCTGGCTTCTTCACGGTGGCAACGGCGTCGCAGGTTTGCTCCGGCGAGGCCTCAGTCACACACTCTCTCTCTATTCTCTTCTTTTTTCTCTCTATTCTCTCTCGGTGTCTCTCTCTCTCTCGGTGTCTCTCTCTCTCTGCTCTGTTTCTCTCTCAAAAACGCCGACCGGCGCTCCTCTCTCTCTCTTCGGCTTTTATAGGCGGCGACGACGCGTCCCGTGCCTCCCCCACGTCGGCTGACGACGGCCTGCACCGGCCTATGCCCCGCAAATCCCGCGTCCATAGGCCGGTGTAGAGAGGGAGGCCTGGTGGTGAAGCAGAGCAGCGGAACAGGGAGCTGTGAGGGAGGAGGGGATAAGGGGAAGCCAGGAAGACGAGGAAGACGGGACTGGCAATTAATGCCAGTCCCGTCGGCGTGCTCATTCGGCCTTCCTCTGGCCGGATGACGACGATGACGAGGGGCGGCGCCGCCGTGCGTCGGCATGACGACGTGAAGCAGAGGCGGACAGGGGCGTGGACAGCGACGGTCGCGCGTGGGGGAGAAGGAGAAGAAGGGGCTGGGCCGGGCCAGGCCCAGCTCGCGAGAGGAAAGAAAGGGGGAAGAAAGAAAGGCGGGCTGGGCCGCGCGAGGGGGAAAAAGAAAAAAAGAAAAGAGAAAGGGCCGGAGGCCCGCGCGGGGGGGGGAAAGAAAAGGAAAATTGGGCCGGGTCGACCCGGCCCCGACCCAGCCCGAGCGCGATTTTTTTTTTTTAAATAACATTTTAATAGACCATATTAACACAAATATGCCTAATTTCTACATGCAATGCATTTAAATAGAAATATTTTTTCTTAGGAATTAAAGAAAATTAATTCCTAAATTTTGTGCAATTTAATTTTGGGCAAATTAAAAATAGGTGTCAACACTATAAAAAAAACATATATTAATTTATGTCAATCTCTATATGTTATGAAAACTTCAAACATGTCTTGACACCGAAATCTTGACTATTCCACCAAATTTTCATTACAAAAGTTAACATCACATAATTTCGAATCGTGTTTGGGTATTTGGTCATTTTAAAGCATGTCCGCATCCAATAAATTTCAACTGACCTAGCCTCATCGTGCTTGAATTTGAGAAGCCAGGGTAATACATTCGGTGGCACTAGCAAATATCTTCAGAATATGCTCGACTATGAATCTCGCCCATGATCTGAGAAAAGGGTTGTGCGCATGAGAGATGTGGAAGGGAATCAAGGAGACCAATCAATCCAGCAAATTTCGGCCAGGCAAGAGGAGAGATAGGTGGAATGTTTTCAAGTGCGGCGAGTGAGAGAAGTAAAGAAAGAAAAATAAAAGGAGCAAGTCGGATGAATCATTGCAATTGTGTGAAGGAAATAAAGATTTGCTCCATCATCTGGAATAAAAGACCGCCGCCAGCTGAATTAAATCTGAAAGGAAACAAGAGAAGATTAAGGTCAGCCATTCTTGCCTTGACAAGAATTTCAAATCTCGGAATTTGATGAGGCCAAATTTCTGGACATATAGAGTTAGATACATGTGCACGAATATGAAAGGCAGAGAGTGGGACACCAAGAGGGGGGGGGGACCCCTTTCCGGTGTGCTCAGCGAGTTCCGGTTCAGTGCCGGCGGTTCCAGTTCGTGGCCAAGCATGAACCGGAACCGGAACCGCCCCTGACGGTTCCGGTTCCGGTTCGGAACCGGCCGGTTCAGAAATTTTTTTTTTTTTCTTCCTCCGCCGGCCATAGCAGGGGCCGGCGGAGGTCGCCGGCCTAAGGCGAGGGCGGCCTCGCCGGCGTCGGGCGAGGGTCGCCCTCGCCTGGGCTGGGCGAGGCCGGCCTCGCCAGATCGGGCGAGGGCTCGACCTCGCCGGCGTCGGGCGAGGCCGACCTCGCCTGCAACTGGCGAGGCCGGCCTCGCCCGACGCCGGCGAGGCCGAGCCTCGCCAGCATCTGGCGAGGTTCGACCTCGCCGGCGTCGGGCGAGGCCGGCCTCGCCTGCAACTGGCGAGGCCGGCCTCGCCCGACGCCGGCGAGGCTCGACCTCGCCTGCAACTGGCGAGGCCAGCCTCGCCCGACGCCGGCGAGGTCGGCGTCGGGCGAGGCCGGCCTCGCCAGTTGCCGGCGAGGTCGAGGCTGCTGGCCGCCTCCTCGCCTGCTGTAGTTTCTTTTTTTTTTTTTTTTTTTGTGGAACCGGGCCCGGAACCGGCGGTTCCGGGCCCGTTCCAAATTTTCTGGAACCGGAACCGGGGGCCCGGTCAACGGGCCGGTCCCGGGTTTGACCGGGCCGGTTCCGGGCCAAAACCGGCCCGTGGCCACCTCTAGGGGGGACCCCTTTCCGGTGTGCTCAGCGAGTTCCTGTAGTGCGGCTTCGAGTTCTTGTCCTTTGCCACCGCGGTACTCTCTCTAGCGCCCAGAATTATTCCCGGCATATTTCCAGGTAATTCCAGCGATGCCGCTGTTCTGACGACTTCCTGCGGCAGTCCAACTTTCGTGGTAAACCCACAACAGTTACCAGTGACCAGACGAGCCCCGTGCAGTCCCGCAAACCTACCTGTCGAGTTTCTTGTATTTCTCGGTGTTCTTGCAGGTTTTTCCATAGAAACCTTCACTGAGCTAGCAGCCTGGCGAGTCCACCAACCTGGAGCGGTCCCAGTTCAGTCGCCGTTCGTCCATCGCTTAGCATTGCTCTAACTTCGCTAATCCTAGGAACCGTTGCGGTTCACCTGCATATGTTCAAGCCCCACCAGTAGCCTTCGCATTGCTTGTGGTTTTCTTTGTTGGCCTCGACTAGTTTTGTGCAGGTACGTGGAATTTTGTTCAAATTTCCCCGTTGAATTGACTTTACTATATATTTTTAAATGCATGAATTTTGATTAAGCTTTGGTTGTTCTATTCCTCTTGGATCATTTCCTTGCATTGACCAAGGCGCATTAGGTATTCGGACCTCTAAGCCCTAATATCGTCTTTCGTGGCTTGTTATGATTGATTTGATCAGTTGAAATTCATTCATCTCGGAATAGCATGTTACTAATGATATGACGAATTCCAAGTATAACATGTATTTGAATACATTATCAATATAATCATCATTGCACGTCACTGTCACATGCATACTTAGAACTTAGGGTGTAGTCATAATTTGTTTAGGGCAATACATGTTAGTTTTAGAATGCATATAGATTCAGGTTAATGCATAACTTTCATAAAAAAAATCAAATAAAAATGTCATTTGAATTTCCATTAGGTTGCATGTAGACTTAGGGTTAACTAATCTCATAACATGCACATTATATGATACACATCACTTAGAATTAATCTTTAAAATAATCATATCATATAGATAGTCTTATAAATTCCAATGCATGCATCATCCGCATCGCATATGGTACAATATTAACGGCTAGTTCATTAGATCACATTAGAGTCATAGGATTTAAATTTGCTATTTTTCATAAAATAAAAAATAGCATTTCCATATAGTTTTCATTATAGATAAAGGTTCTTGTTTTCCCATAGGTCATTCATACATGCTAGTTCACTTAGGATTGCATACATACTACATGTTAAAATCAAGAGTATGCCATCTTGTACATAGGATTTATATTGTATGTTCACATATCAACTTAAGTCATACATATTAGTTTAATTACCGCATGATTAGGAATTAATACATAATAATTTAATTTATAAACTTTTAAGGTCATTCGTCTTTTGTTAATTAATAATAAGAAAATAACATAAATTTAATTAGAGAGTCTAATGTCATTTAGTAGGTCACATGTCATATAGGTTTAGTTTAATTATGTTTAGTTTAATTGGTACCTCACACAGATGAAATTTAGAATAATTATGTGTTAATTTCATAACATATAATTTGGAACCTATCATGTAATTATATCATTTTTCCATGTCATGTAGTTATTTAATTAGTGCATATGAGTCAGTTTCTTTTAACATAGAATTCTAGGGTTTATTTGTGTTGATTTAAAAAAATTCGTATAAATTGCATACTAGTTAGTCTTAGTTCATGTGTATATCATGCATAACATCCTTGCACTTATGCAGAAAATTGCCTTCAAACAAAAGATAGACCAGCCATAGGTGATACAATCGGCCAATTGTGGGGTATGAAAATAAAATTGCTTTAAAGTAAATTACAATTAAGTAAATATTGCTAGTATATAAACAGTATGGAAAAATTACAAATGCGAACATCAAAAGTACAAGTGTAAAAGTAAGTAAAAAGCCTTTATATCCTCAGATCATAAGCAAGATTTGGAACATAAGGTGATACAGGGATATTATGGCACTTACTGGATATTCAAGAGGTATGGAAAGTTCTTGAGATGAATGATCTCTTATTTCTTCAAAAGAGAATTGAGGTGAAAGATGGAGAGATCAGAGAATTGAAATGAAAGGAGAAGAAATTGTTGGTAGAAAATTTTTTGGTGCATCTTCTGAAGAATGAGGTTCCTTTATAAAGGCAGACAGGTTCCTATAGAAATAGTTTACGGATAGCACTGTAGTAAATAGTAAAAGGAAAATAGTAAAAATTCACGCGGTGCATAGTGATACAGTGATTAGAAAAATGAGAAAAGCGGACCGACAGACTTCGTTTGGCCTGAACATAATTATGAAAATGGGCAAGAGTCTTTCGCTGCTTTTTGTCTTTTAAAATCTAGAGAGATCTTCTGGTGGCTCTTCGTCTTCTTCTTCATCTTTTATATGCCCCCATGGAATCACTAGTATGCCTAGGATACCATAACAGTTATCTTCATTGGAATTTCCGCTATGATGAGAATGAGAAGATTCTGAATCCTCCAGGTGAAAAAGGGCTCGTTTCAGCATTCCTGCTAGTTGCTGATGAAACTTAGCATATGCTAATTTGGATAAAACGAATCCTTTGTTGTGTGGAAAAGGTTTAATATCTTCAGAATTGATGGGTTTTGTTCCCTTAGAAATTAGCCATTTTGAAACGGCTTCTTCAATTACTCTATCAAAAAATTTGAAACCATCCCACCATTTTACTTTGAATTTTCTGATTAATATGGGGACACCTGTCTCTGGGGCTTTTCTATAGTCAAAATTCCATCCCAATACCCATAATATTCCGAAGTAATAGGAAAATGGCATTAGTTTGGAGAAATTCTTTTCATATTGAAGGGGTATGAAATTGGTATTGAAAATTTCATAACTGGGATGAACCTTATTATGAAGAATTTCAATAATAGGTCCGAAATGAACCCACCATCTGGTGAACCAGCATGGGACATGTTGGATATCAAAGTTTTCAAAGAAGTATAGCCAAGTATGAGAATTATTGGCATTCTTTCTCCAAAATGTATTCTACCAGACTTGTTGGTAATCAAAATAGAAGTATGAGGATCTGTATGGAACAGGTTCAGTTATTTTGGTATCAAATTTTCTCAAGGTCAAAGGATTTGGTTCCCATTGAGAAAGGTGAATAAATATATATAGATATATATATATATATATATATATATTTATTTATTTATTTATTTAGTAGTACCTTGCAGAAATTTCATGATGATGGATAATGATATGCTTTGCTTCGCGTAGCACATCAAGGTTCTTTACATTTTCTACAATCTATTTATTGCATTGATTATTGGGTATTATTTTCTTGATTGTGTACTCGTTTGATCACTCCTCACATGTTAGTAGCATAGGATGAAAATTAATGAAGAAGCATTGATGAAACTATACAATGAATTGCGAGAGAAGATGATGAAGGACGAGAATTGTCATAGAATGGGTGGAGCATATGTGACGACCGGTGGGGTACCAACAAAAATCCATGTAGACACACTTTGGTCGTATCTTTCAAGTCTTTTATGGAATGGGGGTCATCGGATTACCCAAGGAGGAGCTGCCATCAACGTTTTGCAGTCCCCTCACAGCCTTCCACTATATAAACCCTAACTCCCATTCCACACATCCAAACCATTGTTAGAATTATGTAAAATTGATTGTTGGGTTATAGAAGATTTGAGCACGTTGTTGCTGGTTTCGAGATGGGCTACTAGTGTTCTTCAAAGAAGGTTGCACGCATTTAATCAAGAGAGCCATTAAAGGCTTCAAAATGGCTGTTGATTTTCTACAAAATAAGCTGTTTTGTTTTTATCAATAAATAAATGCATGGGCCGTTTTGTTTTCTTCATTAAATGCCTATGATGTTTGTGCTTAGTCTGTGTGCATTCAGCTTCCATATAAAACTATGAAGTTGAGATTTTGTAAATACGAATCCACGAAGAGAAAGGATTCTCAATAAGAAATTCTCCCTCCATTTTATTTGTGCTCTTATTCCGGATTTTCAAAGTTTGTATTATTTTTTTTAATTCCAACAACCATCCTCCTCATTCTCATTTCTCATTGAACACTTCATCGTGATGATGATGACCTCCTCATATGGCAGCCTTGTTCCTTTGCTCCTCCTCATAGCACTGGTGATTGCGGCTTTGATCGAGAGTCAGAGGAGCTTTGGAGAAATTGTGTCACAATCGGGTGGGGATGCCGGTGATACTACTAAGGCACTCGATGGGCTATTCTAGTCGCCGGATCTAAGGGATATTACAACTACAGGCACCAGGTGATACATTACCTAAAGTAAGCATCAGTTACTGTGTATTATTATATTTTCATGGTACATCTATATAAAATATTATGGACAACTTGCTGGCTATCCGTACTTCATAAGTAGCACGTAGATAGATAATATATGAAATGGATTGATCAGTGAGATGTGTGTCTATGCAGGCTGATGTTTGCCATGCCCACCAAATCCTCAAGGCAAATGGGTTGAAAGATGAGAACATCATCGTGTTCATGTACGCCGACAGCGCCCAGAACGTGGAAAATCCAACCAAGGGTATCATCATCAACAAACCCAACGGCCCCGATGTCTACCATGGAGTTCCCAAGGTCTTAGTTCAACACTCTTCATCTAGCTATTACATACAACCGCTATGTAGGAGGATGCATATTTGCATGATTGATTTTCGATTCTAATTAACCACTTGGGTAATATTGCAGGATTACACCGGAAATGAGACCACTGCAGCCAACTTGTATGCAGTCCTATTAGGGTGAGAATGGTAACCATTCTGCTCCAGAAATCAAATTCTTGCCAGAAATTAATTTCTGGAATTCTTGCCAGAAATCGATTTTTGGAGGAGAAATCTGTTTGGTAAAACATGATCAATTCTACTCCATAAATTGATTTCTGGAACAGAAATCTATTTTTATTTTTTTATTTTTTTGGGTACATCAAAAAAAATAAATTTCACTCAAACTGGGTGCCCAAAGGTATTCTAAGCCATTTTGTGAAGTTTTGAAATTTTTAATTTTTTTTATTTTTTTGGGCACCTCAAAAAAATTAAATTTCACTCAAAGTGGGTGGCCAAAGGTATTTTAAGCCATTTTATGAAGTTTTGAAATTTTTGATTTTTTAAATTTTTTTGAGCACCTCAAAAAAATTAAATTTCACTCAAAGTGGGTGGTCAAAGGTATTTTAAGCCATTTTATGAAGTTTTGAAATTTTTGATTTTTGATTTTTTTATTTTTTTGAGCACCTCAAAAAAATTAAATTTCACTCAAAGTGGGTGCCCAAAGGTATTTTAAGCCATTTTGTAAAGTTTTGAAATTTTTTATTTTTTTTATTTTTTTGGGCACCTCAAAAAAATTAAATTTCACTCAAAGTAGGTACCCAAAGATATTCTAAGCCATTCTGTGAAATTTTGAAATTTTTGATTTTTTTATTTTTTAAAAAAAAATTCACCAAATTTACTATTTTCTCGAAATCTTGACTTTTTTTATTTTCTGAAAATTTTTATGAATTTTTGTGAAATTTTTCAATTTTTATGCATTTTCTAAAAAAAATTAGTGAGAAAAAGAGAGAAAATAGGGAGAATGCATTCTGGAAGAGAGAAGCTATAAAAAGTAGCTTCTCTTTTTCTTGCCCAAAACTTATTCTGAAATCAAAAATGCATTCTGGAATCAAGAATGCATTCTGGAATCAAGTATTTTTAACAAACGCATTTTTATTCCAGAATGTGAAAATTGCTCCAGAATGCATTCCGGAAATTTTTTAACAAACGCATTTCTATTCCGGAATCCATTCTGGAACAGAATTTCTATTCCAGAATGGATTCCATGCGCGCCCTTAGGAAACAAGACGGCGCTCAGCAGCGGCAGCGGCAAGGTTTTGAACAGCGGCCCAAACGACCATGTCTTCTTCTATTACACCGACCATGGGGGCACGGGATTGTGTGCATGCCTGTGGGGCACTACATATATGCGAATGACCTAATGAACGTGCTGAAGCAAATGCACGAAGCAAAGAAGTACATGTTGGAAATATGGGATAAATTGATGGGTGAATAAATGAGAAATTGATGCTCAAAGAATATCCTTGAGTTGGAAGTGGGAAGTGGAAAAACACTGGTCCCACATTTGAAAAGAAAAAAGATTATGAAATACTTTATATACAGTTACATTCATTTGAAGTGGTAACTATCATAACACAAATACTATGCCTCGCGTACAGGCGTAGAGGGGGTGCAAATCCGACGTCTGACAAACTGAAACTTGGGCGCGAGCACACGTCATGTGTACACGATTACGGGCCGAAAAGTGGGCCTCGCAACGAGCCCAATTTTGTATTTTCCAACTCCAGCTGTTACAAATTTAAAATTTGTAACGTATGATTAATAGCAGGTTAATGGCGTTAGTTAAATTGTGCTGTTACGAAATTAATTTTATAACGGCATATTTAATATTTTGTATTTTCCAACTCAAGCTGTTACAAATTTAAAATTTGTAACGTATGATTAATAGCAGGTTAATGGCGTTAGTTAAATTGTGCTGTTACGAAATTAATTTTATAATGGCATATTTAATATTTTGTATTTTCCAACTCAAGCTGTTACAAATTTAAAATTTGTAACGTATGATTAATAGCAAGTTAATGGCGTTAGTTAAATTGTGCTGTTATGAAATTAATTTTATAACAGCATATTTAATCGGCCGTTAATTCCCGATGCATATTAATTTAATAACGGTAGATTCAATCGACTGTTATTATTCCCGAAACGCTTCTCCCTGACCTTGTAAACAGCTTCCCATTCTATTTTAAAAATAACCGAATTCTTCCTCTCTTTCAATTCTTTGCATTTTTGTACTATTTTCGATAGTGTTCATTTCCAGTATGTTTAAGTTCGCCGGAAGCTTGGAAGTGTTGTGATCTCTTCTTCGCCGTCGACCATTGTATCCTGAGAGATAAACGTTCACGAAACCTTAATCGTATACTGGAGGGAACGAATCTGTTTTAAGGAAACTGTGTCGAACACAGGTCTCGGTATCTATTTGTATCGATTCCATTTCTGTTATTGTAATTTCATTTATTTACAATTATGTATTGTTCGTAATATTTATACTAATGCCAATTTGAATTTCGCAACAGTACATGAACATGGTGATATACATAGAGGCGTGTGAGTCGGGGAGCATGTTGCAAGGGCTGCTCCCCAAGGACATGGGGATCTATGCAACCACGGCATCCAATGCCAACGAGAGAAGATGGAGCTACTATTGCCCTGGAGAATCTTCTGACGATGATCCCTCCACGTATGATACTTGTTTGGGGATCTCTATAGCATCGCTTGGATGGAGGACAGGTATTACTGTGTCGCTTTTCTATTTTTGAAAGTAATTTTTCGTGCACGTTCGGTCATAAAATGCAAAAGCAAGAAATGACTTTCTCTTTCGAATTAAAAAAAGAAAAGCCAGCTAGATAAGCAAATAACAAGATAAGAA
Source organism: Syzygium jambos (assembly GCA_031216235.1). NCBI lineage: Eukaryota > Viridiplantae > Streptophyta > Magnoliopsida > Myrtales > Myrtaceae > Syzygium > Syzygium jambos. The sequence continues at coordinate 31,243,817 of CM062229.1, read as the reverse complement.
TGTGTGACTGTCTCTATATGCGGGGCACGCACAGCATTCATCCTTTATAACATTACGTTGTCAAATGTACGTGTACCCATTCTCTGTTCTCTCTGTCTCTATCTCCATTAATCCGAATTTGGGCGTGAGAACAGTGATGTCCACAATTGGGGACAGGAAACATTGCAGGACCAATACTTAGAAGTGAAGAAGAGGACCAATCTGCCCCACGTGATGCAATATGGGAACACAAATCTCAGCAAGGCCTTCCTCTCCACTTACTTGGGCCAAAGCTCCAAGAAAGTCTCTTTCATTCACTCAAACGAGCTCTCTTCTTCTTCGAACTCCTGGGCAATTCCCCAATGGGATGCTGATTTGGTCTTTTTCCGACGCCAGGTCGGTCTCCATCACCATTGATTATATTGCATTTGACTTAGCTGTTCTGACTGGTAATTAAACAAAGGAATATGGCTCTTTTTAACTAGTGTGATGTCTTTCCAGTCTCTTGTTACTGGGATTATCGATTGACTTCTTGTGGGTGATTGCAGGTGCAAAAAGCTCCAAAAGGGTCTGCTGAGAGTGTGGAAGCACAGAAGAGACTGGACGAACAAATTGCTCACCGATCGCATGTTGACCATAACATGAATCAAATTGTCAACCACATGTTCGGTGACTCCGGTGCTGCAAGAATGTTGATTGCTGTTCGACCTGAAGACCGTCGTGCTGTTGATGACTGGGACTTCCTCAAGACATTTGTGAGTCTCCATGATCTCCTTGTCAATTACTTCTCCAATCCCTACATGATACATGTGTATGCACAACTAATTTATCTCGTGAACAGTTTCTTAGGTTGAATTTGTTCATTGTAAAGTATAGGTGAGGGCTTACGAGCAATATTGTGGACGCGTGAACGAGTGCGGAATGCAATACACAAGAGCCATGGCGAACCTGTGCAATGCGGGAGTAGACAAGGACCGTGTGGTAGCAGCTTCTAGTCAAGCTTGTTCTGCGAAAGCAAAGTGAATAAGATTGATTAGTGCCCTAATAATGCTCCTATATAGTTTCTGATTCACATATATGGAGTATATGTGCTGCTTTTAAGACATTGATATAGATTTACATTGGCAAGCTATCTATGTATCTTTTGAATTAGTCGGCTCGTCAAAATGCTCAAAGTTGGTTGCAAAGTATGTCAGAATATTTTCATATGCTTAATGATATGGTGGTTTCTTTTCTTTTCTTTTTTTGGCAATTATCTCAAATCGGCTTTACAACACATGTAACTGAATTTTCAGCATATCGTTTTCAACCCCATTAACCTAAATGAGACGACTGGAGATGGCCACTTTCAAGGGTTGGTTTCAATTAATGAAACGATTGACGCCAAACAAGAGAGGCACCTGAGCTTAGCTGCCTTAATGAAGGGATGGCATTGCTTTCACTTGAGAAATAAGTATAGGAAAAAAACAAACCTTGGTGAATTAAGTGACAGAGTTTTAAAAATTGGGATTACGGCAATCTTTAGAGTATGTGCGTTGAGATATACAGGGATTGGAGAAGTAATAGGAAAATATAGTAATATATAAATATTATATTTATGAGAAGAGTGTATAGATTGTGCGTTCGAGATCACACCTTATTGGGAAGGGAGAGTACAAATCAATAAAAGGGTGACAACAGCAAGGGTTCCCCCGTTCAAATGCTCAAAATGAAAATTTAGGTTTTGATCACATCTCATCTGTTAAAAAGATGTGATATTGGTCCTGTGGGGTAATAATTGTTAAAATATGTCTCTAATTTGAGCTGATAAATGAAACCCGACCTGTGTCAAGTGTTCTTTGTTGCCCCCAAAAATGTCATGGAAATCAAGAGTTGCTCTCCGATGCATAGTCCAAGTTGGAGAAGGATTTCTTGTTTAGTGAAATAAGTCAATTGAAAGTTCTTAAACTTGTTACGAAAGCAAAATTGAATCATAAAACTTGTAAAAAGTGCAATCAAATTCTAAAACTTATTAAATTGATTTATTCAAGTCTTTCCATTAACTCCGTTCAATTTGATCAACGAAAAATACTTACATGGCTTTTTTATTATTTTTTTATCCTACATAGTGATAACGTGGCTAAAACAACATTGTTTCGATCAAAATCTAACTTTTAATACATATTTTATTTAAATTAAATTTAAATTAAACTAAATTTGAAAATTATTTCAAAAAAGAGAGAGAGGTTGACATAGAGGCAGCTGAGGGCGCCATCCCACCATTACTAGGAAGGCCCGACAAGCGTGGGGGATGCCCAACAAGGGTCATCGGAACCCGGCCAGAGGCCAACGACCCTCGCTGACCACTGGTAAGGGCCTAGGCTTGCAGCCATCAACCGCCTATTTCTCAACCCTGCTCTTTTTTTTCTCAATTTAACTTAATTTTTAATTTAATTTAAATAAGTTTTGTATAAAAAAATCATATTTTGACCAAAACGACATCATTTTAACCTTATTTTTTTTATGTTTGAGCCACATCATTATCATGTAGGAGAGAGAAAATATTAAAAAAAATCACATCAGCATTTTCCATTAGCTAAGTTGCACAGAATTAACGGAAAGACTCAATTGAATCAATTTGATAAGTTTTAGTACTTAATTACACTTTTCTGTAAGTTTTAAAAGTTAATTGTACTTTCTTGATAAGTTTAGGACTTTCAATGCATGAGTAGTGGAGCTAAAATTTGGTAGTCCAATTGGAACATGATTCGGTCAACATGGGTTTCCTATATATTGTTCATGGAAGTTGGATTATTAGCGTCCGCATTAAGGAGTGTCGTAAACACAATTGTGAGTTGGAATTTTACTTAGCTTTTCTGTTGGTGGTTTACCTTGGGAAAGATAGCGAAGAGATATAGCCGAGATAAACGCAACACGGTGCGTCAATACCGAATTTCGTTATACTTTAGAAACGTACTATGGGACTGTCGGATGGGAAGAGCTACCTATTTGTGGTCTCGATACCATCGTCATCGATGACGTAAATCAAAGCTCAATTTTCTGTCATTTGTTTTCGATGCGCTCGATGTGGTGAATTACATAAACGCAAGATACACTCCACGCCTATCACAACTGGACTCTATCTCACCTCACCTCACCTCTAACTCACAAAAACATCCCCATTTTAAGTTTTTTGTGTTGGATATTTTAGCAGTTTTGAAATATTTTATGATTGCCATAAAGTCATTATTTTGTAACGGTTTTGCAACAGCCATGTAACGGCTTCGTAACATTTGATTTAATTTTTCATGAAGCCTCAATTATTTTATAACGGCGTCATTTTTAATAATTACCAATTGCTTTATAACGGCTTCTTAATGGTTTTTTCCTCTTTCTTAACGGCTCTCTTTCTTGTACTTATAAATTATTACTTTGAGCATAATTGGAAAGTGATATATATATATATATATATATATATATATATATATACACACACACACACATATCAAATAAAGAATATTTTGTTCTTTTTTTTTATCTATCTTTGTTCATGTTTCCTTCTAATATTCAGTACGGAGTATATAAAAAGGTCTGTTGTATCTTGGAAAGATAGCCGCTAGAGCCTTACGATCGAGTTTTGTACTCCGAGAGGCAGAATTATCCTTAAGGATAGTGACTAGCACGCCTCAGACATTGATATTATTTTCTCATCTTTTTCAATAGAATTTCCACAATTATTTTTTATTTTTTCATGTTATCTAACAATTTTCTAACAATCTTTAAGGATAATGCCTTACGGATTGGAAGTGCAGCTGTTGCCAATGCTTTTGGAATTGAGCGTGGAATTGGAGATGGTGAAGGACATGTATGGCATATTCGTGGGCGGTTGTCTTGCGACATTACCGAACATTCAGCATAAGCGTAAACGCCTTTCTAGAGATACGTAAAGATCAAAAGGGTTGCTCTCACCCGCCTGGGTGGCGCTGCTGGAGCGCGCACTCTTCCTCTCGCAAAAGGTTGAGTGTTCGAATCCCGGGCACCGCAGGGTGACTTAACCGGTGGCACGTGTGTGGTGGCTAGCACGTGTCGCCCCCAGGGTTTACTCCCCGGCTGTCGGCCGTGCGGGGGTTCCCTGGGTTATTAAAAAAAAAAAAAAAGGGTTGCTCTCGCCAACTATGTGCATTTGGTGGAGATGAAGTCAACGTGTAGGAACGTGATCCATAGCACGGCCGCCTCGTGATTGCCGTACGTTATCACCTCACCACCGCCAGGTTGTGTCTTTTCCAATTAAGTTGCAAGAGTTGCCTGTACGCATGGATTTCCTACTCTAATGTTTTCGTCATGTTTACTTTTGAGGATCATCTCGAACAGAGCCACAATCGAACCTGAATCATCTCACTTTGCTGATTGAAGCCAAGTATCGTTATCGAACCATCTCATTTCGTATCCAATTAAACTCAAATTCGCCGATATATCTCTACTATATTGTCTAGCTAAGTATCCTACGTCATATTGTGTTTTGAATTCTTAGCTATTCTGTTTATTGGGTACTTCACACCACATGCTCACAACTTGTTCAACAAAATGCCTGACTCAATCATAGATAGATAGTTCCTATTACATTCTGTCTATAAATATTTCGATGTCCAATTGATGTTGGGTTGTTTGCGTCTTGCTGGACTTCCTATATATAGTTGATTGAAAAGCAAATGGATTGGATAAATAAGTGATGTACGTCGACTGTTGTTCACAAGTGTTTGTGTGTATCAAATCCTGTTCATATGTGATTGTGCATGTCAAATGATGCTGATGCATGTTACTTTGAGATCGTGAGGTGCTGAAGGAAAGAGAATGATGGGCGTCACCAATTAGATGTGAGTTTGAATGAAATGGGCTTTAGTTTGATTATTCTGTTACATGTTCATGATTATGAGTAGTGTCTGATCTCTTTTCTTGGGTCCAAAGCATGTACAAAAACCAATGTCAATGTAATTTGCTTTACATCTGCTATAATTGCTTGGCTTTATTGGACGTTGAACATGAATTCTGATGAATTTAGCTTACTTTGAAGACTATTTGAGGCTCACATGTCAATAGTTTTTAGATACTTTCTAAGTGAATTTAGACCTCATTTTCAGTGCCAGTTAAGGACCCTGCTTACTGACCCTGCTTACTGAGTGTTGCTGGACCGTATATACAAGCAATATGGTCTAATATATGTTGTTAGAATTATGAGCAATAAATACTTTGCTACATACATTATTGACATGTTGTGGGTTTAGTGCTTTAAACTTTAAAGTGGCATTTGCATGCATCCACTCACTTGCCTGCAAGTTGTAAGGGTGTCTATGTGGAATCGAATTAATGAGTTGTGCAGTCCCTAGTGTTATGAAGTGCTCGAGACATAGCCTTCACCTTTCAAGGAACAACTATGGCATCCTACGAAGTGGACTTCTCGATGTATTAGAATGATACAGTGATTCTAACTGAATTTCAAATTCAGATGAGATAAAATGGATATGTCTTCATCTTCGATGAAGTTGCTGTATTTGGAAATCAGCTAAATAAAATTGTGGGGGAAATGACAAGTCACTTGTTGATCTATGATGCACTATTAAAACTTTATGTCACTCCTAAGGTGAGAATAGTGCAAGACTGCAAGGAAAAAGAGGTCGAGCTAAGCTCTTAATTAAATTCCATAGCCATTATTGGTGGTGTATTAAACTACATAATACACTTGATGGAATCACCTATATAAGTGTGCAGTGGGGCCGCTCCTATGAGAATTATTGGCAATGATCTTTAGAGCACTTATGAATAAACCAAGCAAACGCATTGGCCTATTAGCATAAAACCACGTTGAACAACAAACCTTGTGAGAGTGTAATGTGATTGGTGATAATTATGATTCGCAAAAGAAATTATTGGTTCATGGAAGTTTAAAACTTCACCAATGATTTCATGAATTATATTCTTTCTAGAACTAGTACATAACCTAACAAGCACCAGTTTTGATGCATTATGCTCCAATAACCCAGTATTATTTTATGTTTTCATTTCAAAACCTTTTGAAATATATGGGGGATTGTTGGATATTTCAGTAGTTTTGAAATATTTTATGACTGCCATAAAGTCATCATTTTGTAACGGTTTTGCAACAACCATGTGAAGCCCCGAACCCTATCGAACACGCGACACACTTCTCTGGTTGAATAATGTGATGTCCTAGGATATCGCCGACTCAATTCAACTTATCAGAGATTTAAAACATCAACGAAAGCCACCAACACCCAAACAAGAATTAACTAGGGGTAAAAAGGGAGTATCGACATCCATTACTTATCCAAACTTATACAATATTCACATATACAACCCATAATATACAAGCACAGCGAATATCTAAACTATGCACCACCGATATCAAAAAGATCAGTAGCCTGGTTATACCCTATCTTAAAAAATGGTACACTTCAAAAAGCCTACACTTAGCCCCTGCACTAGCCGCTGCACCCTCTAGATGGCGTCCACTCAGAGTCTGACTCCTCAAGACCCGAATCTGAATCCCCCTGAGCTGTCTGCTCCTCTGAAGACTCCGACTCGGCCTCGATCTCAATCGGGTTGTCTACATCACCCGACTCCACCGAAACCTCAACTCGCTCCTCCTCATCTGGCTCGTCCTCTAGCATATACTTGGGCTCGTACTCTGGCTCATACTCTAGCTCAACTTCAAGCTCTTCTTCTGGGGCCTCCTCAGGTTCTTCCTCGGGGTTTTATTCTTCTGGTTCCTTCTCTAGTATCACCTCGAGATCCATATCCATAGGATCATACCCCACCTAGGATTCTTTCGGCTCCGTTTCATGCTCGGCCCCCGAGGACTCAGGTGCTATAAGCGCAGGCTGAAGTCCAGACTGCACTAGACTAGTACCGCCTCAAGACGGATCAATTCCCCACGTAATGGTACCGCCTCAGAGATTTTCGTAACCACGCATACAGCATCATACACCAATTCTCACTCCTTCGCTCGCTCGATTTACACATCGACATGCCAATATACTAGCCAATCAAACTTGGCCCGTGCATGCACCAAACCACACACATTTCTCATGCTTAATAAACACCCAAACACGGCCAATTGACAATCAATTCAATTCAACCCATGCGTGCACATAACGACCCACATTTAAATCAATCAACTTACGATTCAACAAACATACAAGGCCACTAACGGGCCCACAATCACAACCACATTCATGGCATAAATTTAGCATTTCTAAGCTCAATTCGAGCCCTAATTACCACCACAATTCAGCCACAACTCGACTTGCCAACCCGACACCATTTAGTCCCCAAATCAAGTCATATGTTCATCAATACGAGCCACAACTTTCAGCACCTAATTCAGCCTCAATTCAGTCTTAAACCATCACCATTTCACCACTAAAGTCAGCCAATATCAGCCCCTAATTAATCCACACCAAACAGCCCTAAACAGCCCCAATTAAACCCCAAAACAACCCCTAATAAACCCGATTCAACCCCTAATCATGTCTATCGATACCTAACATCCTAAATAGGGTTTAAGGGGTGACTTACTTGGAATCTAAGCTAGCTCGGCTGAGGGGACAAGCGGCGGCAGACCGGTGGCCACGCGGAGGCGAGCGATGGCGGCGAGCGGCTTGGCGGACGGCGAGGGCGAGGGCGAGCGGCGGTCTGCTGGCTAGACTTGGCTAAGCTAAATAGGACAAAATGGGGATGATGGTGATTCGGTGAGGGCAGAACAGGGGAGAGAGAGGCGATGGAGTGAGCGGCGAGGTGAGGCGAGCGGTGGGCAACTACTTCGGCCAGGCGGGTGGACGGCGGCGACGGTTGGCTTGGACGGCCAGCGGTGAGGGGAGGCTGGTTCAGTTGGGAGGGAGAGAGAGAGGGAGGGTCGCTGAGAGAGGTGAGAGAGTGAGGAGAGAGAGAAGAAATTGGGAAATTTAAATGAAGAACACCAATAATTGGTGTCTAACCCCATGCAAAATGATCATCATGCCCCTCTCTCACATTTCAAATCAACGGTCAAGATTTGATCTTATCTTGAGATCAACGGCCGAGATCGAATCTTTTCCAAAATATCTAAGGGTAATTTGGGGATTTCACAAAAATTCCAAGGGAAAATTGTCCAAAATTTTCTATTTCTAAAGCTAGGGTGAAATGACCAAAATGTCATTCCCCATTTACACTTAGCCTTAATAAACTTCCAGGGGTAAAATGATCATTTTTCATTTCTCGCCGGAATTTGATTTTTCTAGAGGATTCGGACAATTCTAAGGTTGACCATGCCAATAACAACATCGTCCAAAGGTCTTGTCGTGACTTTCTAAATTTTCAATGCCCAACTTGGTCTCTAATTAATGACTAAATTCTAAATAACATAACTTGACCGTATCTCGGACTAACGAGTGGCTTTTTGGGGAAATTTGCACATTTGACTCGTGGCCGATATTAAATCATGCCACGTTCAGGTTCACTCGGGTCGTGACGACTTCGGTTGTTACTTAGTCGCGAGGATCGATCGCTAGTTCCGACGGGCACGATCGTTTGGTATAGGTTTGAGGTCATTGGTCAATTCATTTCGTGGTCAAGTGGAATCACCCGCGATCCACTCGTATGACAATGGCGAACTGATCCCTAACTATCCTTGGATCGGCCTACATTGGCTCAAAATGTCACCTCAACAATTTTCATGGTCGAAAGTCTGTTCACGATCGAGTTCTTTGGTCGCACGAATTTAAATCCCTAATTAGCCTTTTCCTAACGGTTAGTATCCCAAGAATAATCGGTTCCGGACGAGATCTAACTACAAGTACGTTCATAAAACCATTCATTTCATAAATTCCAAGTGGGTCGGATTTCAGAATGTCACAAACCATATAGCGGCTTTGTAACATTTGATTTAATTCTTCATGAAGCCTCAGTTAGTTTATAACGGTCATTTTTAATAATTATAAATTGCTTTATAACAGTTTCTTAATGGCTTTTTCGTCTTTCTTAACGGTTCTCTTTCTTGTACCTATAAATTATTACTTTGACCATAATTGAAAAGTGATATATGCATATCAAATAAAGAATATTCTTTGTTCTTTCTTTTATATATCTTTCCTTTCTTTGCTGGGTTATATACATAACGTTATTCATGTTTTCTTCTGATATTCAGTGCGGAGTATAAAAGATTGTCTGTTGTATCTTGGGATGATAGCTGCTAGAGCCTTACGCATCGAGTTTCGTACTTCGAGGGGCAGAATTATCCTTAAGGACAGTGATTAGCATGCCTTAGATATTGATATTATTTTCTCATCTTTTTCAATAAAATTTTCAAGAATTCTTCTTATTTTTTCATGTTATCTAACAATTTTCCAACATTTTGTTCTGTGCTTCTAGAGCGTGCCTAAAAGAGAAAGAAGGGTGTGCTGGCCAGCAACGCAGAAGTGAGAACGTGCAGGAGGAAAAGGTTGTACTGGCGGCCGCCTTTGTGAAATGACAGGTCAAGTCAACCCCACAAAAGCCAAACCAGACAACACGAAATGCTCTCTCTCCTGACAATTCAATCAATCTCGCACTCTGAGCTTCTAGAGTATGAACAAAAAATAAGTACAGAGAAAGCATAATCCCCATTGTAACCCCACCAGTCCACCAAGGAAAAGCAATCTCTTAGTGGGGCACCAAAGCGACGATTGCCATCTGTAACAACACGGAAGGATATCTGTTTCACACACTATCTCTTGATACTGAGAAAGCAACCTCCTCCACTCGCTGTTTCCCGGAAAGCTTCCGGTCAATGTGTACATTGGTTGCTTTTTCTCAACCCTCGTCAGATTAAGTTATTCTCCCACGGGATGCGTTTGAGGAGATTAAAGAAGTTGATTCTTTTTGGTTGCCAATCCGTTCGTGGTCTTCTTAAGTTGAGGGCAGGATGTGAAGGAGGACCAACCTCTGATTGCTGCACGATGGTTCCATATATTATTAAAATCGTCGCAGGCCACGTCTTTGCAGGGTCAATGTCTAAATGATGAAGCGCGTTATTGCCTAATGGATTGGACTGAGGTTTACTGGTTTAGTATTCAAACGTGATCAACGGGTAATACCATCTTTTTGACCGACTGGAAGTGGGGCTTGCCATTTAAGTGTCATGGGGAACCATTTTTGTCTAGTGGACTTTAATCAACTCATTCTCATCGCCACCTTCGTCAAGTCATTCACATTGTGAAGTCCGTTTGCATCAGTTACATTCAAAGCCAAAAGAAAAAAAAACCTTTTTCCTTTTCAGGAAAATTTAGAAAATTATTTAAATTTCAAAAACTATAAAAGGAACACATGTTAATATACGTGTCGACCATTGTATTTTATGAAAACTTCAAACATGTCGGATTTGAAAATGATAAAACGGGTAAGTAGAATGATTTTGACTTAGTAAAAGTAAAAATGTAAAACTCAATCGAGACAGGCTCAATTTGTAGACCATAATTGAAAACTCTATCTTTATTATACTTGTTGGTATGTATGTATAGTTTGAGGGAAAATTACTAGAAAAGTTTTAAACCTATTGCAATTGTGTCAATTTAGTCCTAAATTTTTTTTACCAATTGAATCATAAACTTTTTGCATTTGTACCAATTCAGTCCATCTGGCCAATTTTGGCGGGAAACCACAAACATGGATGTCAGCCGTTCCACGTGGCATGACTAGACCTAACATGGACAATTTTTAGTTATATTTAATATTTTTCAAATTTTTTATGAATATTTTATTTCTTTCGTTTCTTTCTTTTCTTTTCTTTTCTTTTCCCTAAACTTAGGGCTGGTAAGGGTCACCGGCCGACCCTCATCGGCTACAGGTGAGGGCCATGACACCCTCACCTAAGGCTAGCGAGGGCCACCGTACTCTCGCCTAGTGCCGGTGAGCACGTGCTGGCCCTCACTGAACCTTAGTGTATTGGAAAAAAAAAACTAAAGAAAAGAAAAGTAAAAGAAAAAGAAAAAAATTATAAAATAAATTTAAAATATTATTTTAAAAAGTTAAGTTAAGGTCGGCTGTGCCATGTGGGACGCCCGACGTTCACGTCACCAATTTCTAATCAAAATTGGCCAAATAGACTGAATTAGCAAATATGCAAAAGGTTTATGACTCAATCGGCAAAAAAAAGTTTTAACACTGAATTGGTACAATTACAATAAATTTAGAACTTTTTTTGGTAATTTTCCCTGGGTGTTTGATGTCAAATCAAGTCTAGAAGATCCAAATGCTAGATTCTAAAATGGAAGTGCTGAGGAGATCATCAAGTGCTTTATTAGATGATTATTGCTCTCGTACAAGAAACGGGCTTCTCATTCATTTCAAAGAATTAAAGAAGTCCACTACATAAAGGAAACCATGCAATTCAAAAGGAAGTTCTGACTAGAAGAGTTGGTAATGCGATCTTTTAATGATGTGATGATGGGGTGATTACATAATCCCAAAGAAAAGCACTTAAGACTCTAGTGGCGACAGATCGAGAGCACCTTCATGGATCTGTGATCAAATTGAGCCTTACAGTTATTATTTTCAGGTGTAAACCTGCAAAATATCATAAGCCTACCAAATAAACAAACAAAAGACAACTATTGTATATAAGCCAAGGAAAAAAATAAAAACCTGAAGATGTGCTGCGAGAGCAAACTCTGGAATAAGCAGTGAGGGTATACATATCAACCAAATGATAAATTGAGATGAGAGAATGAGTTAGGATTATTTAGGGAAATCTATCTATTTGCTGCATGCAATTCTCCAAGAAATTGTAATATGGTCCGAAGTTGAGATATAGTGCGAAGTTGTACATCATCTCAAAATTAAGATATAGTCCAAAGTGGCACTTCATCTCTATTTTGAGACTCGGGTTTGATTTGATGCCACTTGTGAATGGATTTCTTGTGATCTCATTGTGCCACAAATCGCTCTCTATATCCCTCGACTTTGCCAACTACGTAAATTGCCCCGTCAAGTGCTTCTTGACTAGACTCCGTCCTTCAGCATCTTTTTTATGGATACCCTCATTATCTACGGTAGACACATCATTTCAAGCGCAATAATTACCGTGTCGAAGGCGCACGTAGAAAAGGAAAGAACTTATTGACCACTTTGACTAGTTGATAATCCTTTTAATACCAAGAAAATGAGCAAAATGAAGCATTAATGAAACTACCCAATGAATGGCGAGAGGATATGACGATGGAGGAGGAGAATTTTGGAACGGGTGGAGCATATGTGAAGACTGATGGGATACCAACGAAAATCTATGCACATTGGACAATCTTTGCGCATTATGTCCCCGCACTCCCACCTCTATATAAACCCTCCCTCCCTCCCTCCCATTCCACACATCCAAACCATCCTCCTCAATCTCATTTCTCATCAAACCCTCCATCGTGATGATGATGACCTCCTTATATGGCAGCCTTGTTCCTTTCCTCCTCCTCACAGCACTGATGATGGCGGCTGTGAGCGATAGCCAGAGGAGCTTTCGAGAAATTATGTCGAAGTCGGGTGGTGATTATGGTGCTAGTAAGGGCACTCAATGGGCTGTTTTAGTCGCCGGATCCAACGGTTATTATAACTACAGGCACCAGGTGATCCACCACCCGAACTAAGCATTCGCTACAGTATATTATCATATTCTCATCGTATATATATATAATATATTATGGACAACTTGCTGGCAGTACGTACTTTTATACCACATGAGTAGCACGATATATATTATGAAATGGATTTACCTGTGTGATGCGTGTCTATGCAGGCTGATGTGTGCCATGCCTACCAAATCCTTAAGGCAAATGGATTGAAAGATGAGAACATCATCGTGTTCATGTACGACGACATCGCCCGAAACGAGGAAAATCCCACAAAGGGTATCATCATCAACAAACCCAATGGCCCCGATGTCTACCATGGAGTTCCCAAGGTCTTTGTTCAACACATTCATCTAGCCACTACGTACATCCACTGTATAGGAGGATGCATATTCGCGTGATTAATTTTCGATCCTAATTAACCAATTGGGTAATATTGCAGGATTACACCGGTCATGCAACTACCGCAACCAACTTGTATGCAGTCCTTCTTGGGAACAAGACAGCTCTCAGCGGGGGCAGTGGCAAGGTTTTGAACAGTGGTCCGAACGACCACGTCTTCTTCTATTATGCCGACCATGGGAGCACGGGACTAGTGAGCATGCCTGTGGGGGACAACATATACGCGAACGACCTGATGAATGTGCTGAAGCAAATGCATGAGGCGAAGAGGTACATGAACATGGTGATATACATAGAGGCCTGTGAGTCGGGAAGCATGCTGCAAGGGTTGCTACCCAAGAACATAGGGATCTATGCGACCACAGCGTCCAACGCCGAGGAGAGCAGTTATGGTTACTACTGCCCTGGAGAGACTTCTGACGGGAATTCCTTCAACTATGACACTTGTTTGGGGGATCTCTACAGCATCGCTTGGATGGAGGACAGGTATTATTGTGTCACTCCTCTATTTTTGAAAGCAACTGTACGTGACCATTCGATTATAAAGTGCAAAAGCAAGAAACGACTCTCACTTTCTAAAAAACTAAAAAGGAAAATCTAGCTAGATGAGAAAATAACAAGATAGCATATGTGTGTCAAACTCTAAATGTGGAGCGCGCGTGGCATTCATCCTTAACAACATTACTTTGTCAAATGTACATGGACTCATTCTGTGTTCTCTCTGTCTCCATTAATCTGAATTTGGGTGTGTGAGAACAGTGATGCCCACGATTTGGGGAAGGAAACATTGCAGGAGCAATACTTAGCAGTGAAGAAGAGGACCAATCTGTCCCACGTGATGCAATATGGGAACACAGTTCTCAGTAAGGCGTTCCTCTCCACTTATATGGGCCAAAGCTCCAAGAAAGTCTCTTCCGTCCCCTTGGACGAGCTCTCTTCATCAACTTCCCGAGCAATTCCCCAGCGAGATGCGGATTTGGTCTTTTTCCAACGCCGGGTTCGTCTCCATCACCATTGATTTTATTGCATATTGATTTATCTTTTTTGACTAGTAATTAAACAAAGGAATATAGTACTTATTAAGTAGTGTTTCTTGCTATGTTTGTCTTGCCTATTGTTTTTGGGACTCTTGTCGATTGACTTCTTGGGTGGTTGTAGGTGCAAAAAGCTCCGAAAGGGTCTGCTAAGAGTGTGGAAGCACAGAAGACACTGGACGAACAAATTGCTCGCCGATCGCATGTTGACCGCAGCATCCATCAAATTGTCAACCACTTGATCGGTGGCTCCAATGCTGCAAGCATGTTGACTGCTGTTCGACCTGGAGACCAACCTGTTGTTGATGACTGGGACTGCCTCAAAACATTTGTGAGTCTCCATGATCTCCTCATCAATTACTTACCCGATTCATATATGATACATGTATATGTGCAGCTAATTTATCTCGCGAATGGTTTCTAATGTCAAATTTGTTTGTGTGACGTATAGGTGAGGACTTACGAGCAATATTGTGGACGCCTGAGCGAGTACGGAATGCAATACACAAGAGCCATGGCGAACATGTGCAACGCTGGAGTAGACAAGGACCGTATGGTAGCAGCTTCTATTCAAGCTTGTTCTGGGAAAGGAGAGTGAAAACGATGATCAGTGTCCCAATAATGCTTTTGTAAACAGTTTCTGAATTACATATGGGGTATATGTGCTGCTTCTAGGAAATTGGAAGAAATTTACATTGGCGAGCTCTCTGTGTATCTTGCGAGTCAGTCGGCTCATCAAAATGCTCAAAGTTTGTTCGAAAGTGTGGCAGAATCTTTTCATATGGTTAACGAAATGGTCAGTTTCTGTTTTTTGGCAATTTTCACGAATCGTCTTTACAACGCTGGGATGTGCACCATAACCTTTTCAACCCATTAACCTAAAGGAGACGACTGGATGATGACCACTTTCAAGGGTAGGTTCCAATGAATGGAAGGATTGACGCCAAACAAGAGAAGCACCAGTGCAGAGTAGAGTGACAACTAGTTTCTTTATGAACCTAATTCATCGTCCGGAGACAAAACAACTGACAGAAAACAAGTAGCATGTAGACAAGCGGGTACTTAATCTGAGGCACCATTCCTCAATTCCATCAAACTGAGCTCATGAAGAATGTCACTGATCTTCCAAGGATGCATTTATATGTATACTCACTAGCAGATTTTTTTAAAAAAAAATTAACTGGTCGGTCACTTGATATACTTTCTTAGGAGCTGAAATAACTTTTTTTAACTAAAATAATTTGATGAAATGGTTTTGCCGAAGAAGGGGATTTGCCAGTGGGCTCGAACTGGTGCTTACGGCCCAACTACTGGTTCAATGGCGAGCCATGTGGTGCGTTTCAACTCAATTGAAATCAAGGCTGCCGTTAGCATTCCGTTGATTTGCTCTGATCAGTTCATCATGCATGGGCTACCCAGCCCAATACTCGGAACAAATGCATGTATACCTACCTATGTGTGCATATACTTTCCTTCTAAAAGTAGGTTAGAGTTTTTTTTTTTTAGCATAGTATGAAGTGAAATGAGCAGTTGCGTTATACAGGGCATTGTCAACTAATGCTGAAATGTATTTTGTACTCCTCAAAGGTCATTTAAGTTGATTGGGCATAAAATATTGGCTCTCCTCCTAATAGTAAAATGCAATTATCCATGGTGTTATGAGACAGATATGGTGGATCCTTGCACAAGCAGGATCCATTTTCGGTTGCTTGGTCGGTTGCTGATAGGCTGAAAGGCAACTGTTTTTTCGGCTTTGCCCATCTTAGCCAACTCCTCATTCATTTGAAGGAAGGTTTTGAAGCTTAGAAATGATGTTGCGCCTTTAATTAATCATGTCACAGGAGATGGAAGATGGACCCTTTTGTGGTATGATGATTGATATCCATGAGCAGCTCATGTCATCCGATATGCGCGCTGGTTTTGTGATGTAGAACAGTTAGCCTGTGATTATCTTGAACAATGTGATCGCCGTAATCACCGGAAATCTCGACAGTTTTTCTGATTTTGGGGAAAACAACCATTCAAGCAGTTTCCTATATTATTATTTAGGCAGTTTCCTATATTACCAGTCAAGCAGTTTCCTATATTATTATTTAGGCAATTTCCTATATTACCAGTCAGGTAGTTTCCTATATTATCATTTATGCAGTTTCTTTAATTATTCGGTTTCCATTAATATTAGGAGTCCTATCCCTATATATAAGATGTTTGTCTTATAATCAGGAACACAGTATTATTGAATAAAAATTTCGAGTTCTTTGGAGTTGTTCCAAATTTACGCTTCTCTCTGCGTCATTTGGTATCAGAGCAGGTTTCTCCTGTGACGATGGTGAATAACGTGAATGTCAATCTCCCCGCTGCTGAGGGCCGTGAGAACGAGCCTATTACGCAGGCTGAGTTCAATCAGTTCGTGGATCAAACCGATCGGAGGTTTCAAGAGATCCTTGATGCCATCCATCGTTTGTCCACAAACCATGCGCCTTGTGTTCTTCCAGCCGAGCGAAATCCTGTCGCTCGTGATCCCGAAGATGCTATAGGGCGTGGAGGAATTCCCCGACATAGGCGTCAAGACTATGTCGAGGATACGGAAGACGAAGATGAAGATTTCCAGGAGATGCAGATTCGTGGTGGTCGCCGATACAGGGGATTCCAGGATGATCATGTTCGTGGGAATCGACGTCAAGGAGGATATCGACGAGATCCTGAGCAGTATCAACTAAAAGTAGATCTCCCTACTTTTAATGGGAATTTGGATATTGAAGATTTCCTGGATTGGCTTTGGGAGGTCGAAAAATTCTTCGACGCTATGGATATTGACGAGGATCGCCAAGTGAAACTTGTGGCGTACAAGTTGAAGGGTGGCACTTCAGCTTGGTGGGAACAAACTCAATTGACGCGACGTCGACAAGGCAAGGCTCCTATTCGATCTTGGGGTCAGATGAAACAGAAGTTAAAGAAGAGGTTCCTCCCAACGGACTATGAGCAACTGTTAGTTCAGCAATTTCAAAATTGCCGACAATCGAATAGATCGGTCCAAGCTTATACGGAAGAGTTTCTTCGACTTTCCGCTCGCAATAACCTGGATGAGTCCGAGACACAACAAACTGCTAGGTACATTAATGGTTTGCGACTTAATATCCAGGATCGGGTTTCTTTGCATCGACTCTTCTCTGTCAAAGACGCCCAGGATATGGCGCGAAAAATTGAGATGCAATTGGAGAGGACTAGCCCTAGTACTCGTAGTAAAAATTATTTGGATCGTGGGTCATTCACGAAAGGAAGACAGCTTGATGTTACAAGTTCTTCTAGTCAACAAATCCTTGATTCAAGCAGAGTTCCAGGGAGTACTACGGGGACGCCTAAGAAAGGAGTCGCAGCAAGCAATCGCACTCCCAATCAGAATACCCAGAATCCATATGCCAAACCCCAACCAATCAAGTGCTACAAGTGTAACGAGTTGGGCCATCGTTCCAGCGATTGTCCTCGTCGTAGAATGGCCAATATCGTTGAACATGACGAAGATGTGTATAAGGAAGATTGGGAAAAGGAAGAAGAAGTGGGAGTCGAAGATGAAGTGGGCGAGCAAGTTAATTGTGTAGTGCGTCGTCTATTATTTGCTCCGCGGATAGAAGATACCCAGCGGAATCAGCTTTTCCACGCTCACTGTACTATCAATGGCAAGGTATGCGATATCATTATTGACAGCGGAAGTTGCGAGAACATAGTGTCAAAGGCCTTGGTGGATCACTTACAACTAAAGACGGAGCCGCATCCCACGCCCTACACGATCGGGTGGATACGTAAGGAAGCAGAACTTAAGGTAAACTAATTATGCCGTTTACCTATTTCGATCGGAAAATCATATCAAGATACTATTGTCTGTGATGTTGTGGAGATGGATGCGTGTCATGTTTTACTGGGTCGACCATGGCAATATGATGTTGATGCTACACACCGAGCGAGGGAGAATACGTATTTTTTTGTATGGAAAAGAACTAAAATTACTTTGAGACCAAAGAGTAATTCCCCTCAGATTGTGAAGAAGCAGAATGCAGGGGTTATGATGAACATCCGAAAGCGTGAAGGGATGTATATGATTGTGGACAAGGGCGACCAGCAAGTTATGATTCGTGTTCCCGACATTCTTAAGCCCTTATTAAAGGTATTCAGTGATGTTATGCCTGAGGATTTACCTGACGGATTACCTCCTTTGAGGGATATCCAGCATGAGATTGATTTTCTTCCAGGAGCTAGTCTTCCTAATTTGCCGCATTATCGGATAAATCCGAAGGAGAATCAGATTCTACAAGAGCAGGTGGGAGATCTCCTTCGAAAGGGCTTCTTGCGTGAAAGCAAAAGTCCATGTGCAGTTCCTGCGCTTCTCACGCCAAAGAAAGACAGCACCATGCGTATGTGTGTAGACAGTCGTGCCATTAACCGGATTACTGTCAAGTATAGGTTTTCGATTCCACGACTTGATGATATGCTAGACAGACTTGCTGGATCACGGATTTTTACGAAGATCGACCTTCGAAGCGGATACCACCAAGTTCGCATCCGTCCTGGCGACGAATGGAAAACGGCCTTCAAGACAAGTGCGGGTTTGTACGAATGGCTTGTCATGCCATTTGGACTCACTAACGCGCCTAGTACTTTATGGCGTTTGTTTGGGACTGATTTACAGTATAGTAGTTCTTTCCATCCCCAAACGGATGGTCAGACGGAAGTTGTGAATCGTATTATGGCGGATATCATTCGCTGCCTCTGCAGTGATATGCCTAAGTAGTAGGACCGGTATCTTGCTCCTGCTGAGTTTGCCTTCGACAACTCGGTTAACCGCTCTACCGGTACATCTCCCTTTCAGGTCGTTTATGGACGTACACCACAGCATACTCTGGATTTGGTTCCCTTGCCCAAGATTCCAGGCTATAGTGTCACGGCAGAGAATTTGGCAACCATAATTAATGAAGTCCAAGTTGTTGTGGCTAGTCAATTGGCTGCTTCTAATTCAAAGTATAAGGAGGATGCTGACAAACGGCGACGTTCGAAAATTTTTGAGGTAGGCGATGAGGTAATGGTTTTCCTGCGAAAGGAGCGTTTTCCTGTAGGTACCTATAATAAACTGAAACACAAGAAGATTGGTCCTTGCCGCATCCTGAAGAAAATCAACGACAATGCCTATGTAATTGACCTTCTTGGTGATCTCAACATTTCCCCTACATTTAATGTGGCAGACTTATTTGAGTATCATGCTTCCGATACACCCCTTTATCCTGATCATAACTCGAGGGCGAGTTTTTCCGAAGAGGGAGGGAATGATGTAGAACAGTTAGCCTGTGATTATCTTGAACAATGTGATCGCCGTAATCACCGGAAATCTCGACAGTTTTTCTGATTTTGGGGAAAACAACCATTCAAGCAGTTTCCTATATTATTATTTAGGCAGTTTCCTATATTACCAGTCAAGCAGTTTCCTATATTATTATTTAGGCAATTTCTTATATTACCAGTCAGGTAGTTTTCTATATTATCATTTAGGCAGTTTCTTTAATTATTCGATTTCCATTAATATTAGGAGTCTTATCCCTATATATAAGATGTCTGTCTTGTAATCAAGAACACAGTATTATTGAATAAAAATTTCGAGTTCTTTGGAGTTGTTCCAAATTTACGCTTCTCTCTACGTCATTTTGGCCTCCTGCTAGCTTGATCAGAGGCTTGGATGCAGATTAAAGCTGGCATTTGTGATTCCTTGCGGCCAAACTCTTGTATTTCTGATAGGGTCATGAGGAGTTGACTGCTTCTGGATGTTTTACAGTGGGGAGTTTGTTTTTAAGAGTTACAGGTTCAAGAGCGCCTTGGCGTTCACTTCATTAAGTGGAATACGCTTGTTTCTTCGGCTTACTGTATGCGCAACTACAGCTCCTCTAGAGCATAGAAATCACTTGCCTTTCGGTGTCTAAAGTTTGGACTATGATACTGCAGCTTCGCCAGTTATGGAGATGGACTTGTTGCTGGACTTGTTTGAATTTGATTGGGATGTAGCTATCTTTAATGGGCAAGCTCTCCCTTGTTTATAGTTCAAAAATCTGCTTCAATTCTTTCAATGGCCCTAACCAATCCCTATTTCCTTTGTAACAATTCTAACTCATCTCTGGTCAACTTTCAAGTGAATGCACGTTCAAAGTATGCCTAATTATCTTGAAGTACAAAATGTCATCAACGCACGTTCGAAACTATCTAAAGTTCTTAGTCAAAACAACGGCATCATTTGCAAAGTAATCCGTCAATCTTTCATACTTCTTCTATAATTATCGTTGTTACGGAAGCAAGAGATCGAATAATAAATTTGATTAAATAAGAAAATAGATTGAACACCATATTTACATGATTCGGTCGTAGTGACATACGTCCACGAGGAGAACAGCAACGGATTCCACTATAAATCAAGTAATAGAACGGAGATAACCACATTCGAGTTACTCAAACACTTTCAGACTGCGTTTGGTAGCTCGGATTTAAGTTTAAATAGAATAATTTGTTATCATATCTGGTGTTTGATGACATTCTCCAAACCGGATAAACCCGGATACATTCGAATAAAATGCCAAATAAGAAATCCGACCTAGGGGGTGGGATAAACTTTGATTGGATATAAAATTTAAAAAATAACTCAAAAATTCGTATTTTATCTTTTAAGAGTGTGATAAAGTGATGCTTTGGATATTGCTTTGCCAGCACCGCTCGCCCGAGGACCACCACCAAAATTATCGATCATCGTCACTTCCAACCACCACACATGGTCTCTGTCACCTCTGACCACACCGGTCATCACCATCAGCCGGGAATCGTGTTCCGACAAGTGAGGGTGAAAAGGGGCCTAAAGATGATCATCGTGTCGGGTTTCCATAGATCATCATTTCCATCCTAGTCACATTTGTCCTTCACGTTGAGCCCGACCTTTCACGCATGACTCATGAGCTTCTGTTCACCTAGTGGTCAATGAAGAACCGCCAGCACACCATCAACTTCTTGGTGACCGTACTCTTGAGTATCAAGTTCCACCCGCAAAGCATCAAGAACGTTGCAATGGCACCGCGTGGTGCAAAACCTCCTCCTATGGGCCCATCCCACAACGCACACCCTTCTCTACTATCGCCTCTCTTAGCCGCTTTCTTTAGCAATGGAGTCCGGTTGTACAACCACAAGAAGTTCGTCTCCCTATTCACGAGGCCATTCCAAAATTACGTTAACTCGTATCGGTTGAGAGACATCTCGACTTTCCAAAGACGTGGTCAAGAGGGATTGAGTCTCATATACCGAAGGAGCAAAGTCAAAGATGGGATTTTCAAATATTTTAAAAGATTTTCAAATGAGAAGGATTTTCTAAGACTTTCAATCTTATCTTAGGTTGAGGATTTTCGAAGATTTTCAAATATTGTTTTCAAATATTCTAAATCATATCTTAGGTTATACCAAACATATGATAGGATATTTTTACAATCTGTGATATGTGCACGATATCAAATCCTCTTTTATTCTATCATATTCCAATCTAAATTTGGATGACCAAACGTAGTATTAGTGTTTTCCAAGCTTCAATTACATCCAATAAATCACACAATTTTTAGCTTTACAATTCCTCACAAAATAATCTCTTAATCTTAATCTTACAGAGGAATTAACACAAATCCTAAACTCATAAGATTTAAATTGCCACTTCGAACACTTGCTCCCTCGGATGAAATTCCCAACAAGTAGCTCCAATTGGATGCAACACAAAACAGCGAAAATCCTTCTACGTTCATCAACTGCAGCACACCAAGCACTCACCTACGGCGCTTCTCTGCACTAATAATCCCACAATCAGAAAAGTGAATATTTCCAAAGGAAACACCGAAACAGTGGCCGATTCATGGATTAGGAAATCCTGTATTCGGTCAATAAAGTACAAAGTTTGGACTTTTTCTTCTTTTGACTTTCTTTGGCCGATTGTAGTAATACTCGGACTACCAGTACATTTTGTGTGTCCCTCCTCTTAATTTTATTTCCCAATCAAGAAGAGTTTATGATTTGCTCAATTTTGAATGTTCGTAAAATATCCAATTCGGAATATTCAAACCTCCACAAAGAACAGTTAATCTTAGGACAGATTTTGTATGTCAGGCTCAAACTCGAAACATATTTAACAATTTCCATCTTGACTCGACATTTTAGCCAAGTCACAAATCACTTCCCTAAAGAATAGAAAATTCATTGCTACTCTCCCATAGCCTTAATAGGCTCAACCGCCACAGACATCTTCCAAATCTAAGCCTCGCCTGGACTTCGCTATAACCAAAAACCTCATCAAAATACCAATTGCACCCACACCTTTAACTGCTCCACAAAAATTCACAAACATAACCTCATTTACGATAGATAAAGCAAAACTATCATTGAATCCATATCTATTAGTAGATCGAACACGTACCTTGCCAATATTAACAATTATAGCAACCGTTGGCTTTATATGCTCCACCACACTATAAGCATCATCTATGTCAATTAATTTGCTAGCACCCTCTACCTCAGGACTTTCTGGTTGCAACTCCATCTCAAGCTAAACACCATTCAAATCTGTATGAACATTGATATAATCCCTCCTAGCCAGAAGTACTAAAAACTCGTCAAATGTAACATCTCTACTAATAACAAGCAAATTTAATTTTGGGCACCACAAACAATAACCCCGCTCACCCTGTGCATAACCTAGGAATATGCACATTATTGCCCTTCCATCAAGTTCACCGTCACTAAGTCGAATATGACATGAGCAATCAAATATTCTAATAACAGAATAACCAACAACGTTACCTAACCACATTTCTTCAGGAGTCCAACATCCAATCACAGTCGATAGAGATCTATTCATCAGATAGCTCAATATAATAAGCGCATGCACTAGAAATCTTCTAACCATACCAACACTAGAGAGCATTTTATGGGTTGTCCCTAGTAATACTTTGTTTATCAACTCCACAACCCTGTTGTGGTTCACCGGCACTAGTGCATTGTCTTATTACACCTTTCTTCATGCAGAATTTATTTAATAACTCTGAGTAAATCTCCATGCTATTGTTAGTCCGCACATACTTGATCCTTTTATCAATCTCCTTTTATCTTGACAATAGCATTAAATCTGTGCCTTCGCACACACATTCAAGTCTTCCTCGAGTAGTCACCCACCACTGTTAGCATAAATATGGCACTCTTCCTCGAAAGACACCGCGACAACCTACCAACATTCAAGTGAATCAACTATGCAATTTCTATGGTTTCTTTGACTGTCATACCGAACTACACTTTCCGCCATTAATCTAAGGCACAGCACCTACATACATTCAATTTGTTAGCAACATAACCACGTAACAAATTCCTTTCGCTCAGAACCTTCAAGCTGTTTTCACTAATATGCCCCAAACACATATGTTGACACCTAAATTTTGGCGATCCCGTTAGGTAATTTGCATAGAAAATTAGGGATTAAATTTTAATCCCTAAACAAAAATATTAAAATTGCATTGCATATAGATATTAAGAGCATTCCATTAATAGTTAATTAGGCCCATATAGTTTGCATATTTATCGAACCGACGGCGAATGGACTCAAGTGAGTGGTTTTGAGCTTAACTGGACTAAGCCCGCAGTGGATAAAATCATGTGTATCAAGTGAGGAAAATTTGATGAATATTTGAAACAAAAAAGTTTGATATTATCAAGATTTTTTGTCACAAACAATGCAATTGGCATGGATTCCTAGTATATTCGTACATACTTAACTATTTGAAGGAACAAATATAAAGAAGAGCGTCATGTACGCGGCCACCGATTTACATAGGAAGAAGCCCATCCACACTTGGAAGGAAAATTATGCATTGAGCTGTAAAATTGAGCAAAATTCGGTCAACATGGAGAAGGCAAGAAAATTGATCAGCATTGAATAAAGAGGAAAGAACTCATGCATGATCCTCTGGCCACATTCACGCAATATTTGATTGAGAGGAAATAAAAGAATATATTTCTTTTCCTTGTCAAAAGTTTGATATCCTGGCCTATATAAAAGAAAGTGAGGCCATGCAGCGAAGGGGGGGCTGGATAACCATCATCGGGGCTTTTCTTTTGCCTTCACTTCATACAAAAGAGGGAATATACACGAGCAGTCCAGAAAAAGAGTTTGACTTTGGGAAAAGAAGCCACACCATTTACATACACGGCCACAGTAGAGAGTTGGGCACATGGAGAAGAAGATATCGTGAGGGGCTTCACGTACACAGAGGCCACGAGAGAGGATAGAGAAAAAAGAAAAAACGTGGAGAGAGAGAAGAGGTGAGTCATCTCCCTTCTCGTACCAGCAAGTGCGCCGCTTTGTGGTGTTCCTGAAGACCCTACCAGCAGCGGACAAGTACCAGCGGTCTTGGCAGGTTTTCTAGCAACAATTCAAGGTTATTTACGACACCAGTGTCCTCGGCACGAAGACCAACTTGCTATCACTTCCAACAACGATCCATCCATTGTGGTGATTTGCGGTGGGCACCATCTCTTGCCGTGAGCCTCGCCCCAAGCAACCGCGACAACGACAAGACCAGCAACTTTCGCATACGGTCGTAACAAACTCACCAGTCCCGACGAAATCTCCGATCGGTGTTGCGTTACTCCGTTTCTTCACCAAACTTGGACTCTGTTTCGTAGGTTTTACGAGAATTCTATTGCCGCCACCACATTGCCGCCGCCGCGCTCACCGTCAATCGTCCCATCCCGTGATCCGCAAGCCCGATCCGGCACCGAGTTCGAATTGGGAAGATATCCGCAAATTAGGTAAGATCATTATCTGAATATTTTCCGAAATATTTAATTTCCTAAGTTTTCGGTGTTTGAATATTTTGTGGATATTCTTTAGTGGATTGCTAAATCTTAGAGATATTGTTTGCTCTATCCGCAATATTCTAAAACACTCAAAATTGGGAATTTTTCCTAATTTGGCAACGTATCTGGACGACTATCCGACATTATCCCTAAGGTACGATACGTGGCGATACGGAAAATCGTTATCTTATCCATAATCACTTGGATACGATAATAGATTTTATTTGCTTTCCAAATTTAAACAATCAAATTTCTGTCGATATCTATAACCCTATAGATATGACCATTAGTTTGATTTCTTTGCCTTATCTGAATTTAAAAAATCTTGCGGATTGCGTGGATCGTTTGAATGTGATTGTTATCTTCGCTTGATTGTTTTCTTTTTAAATAAAGAAAATCCAAAAATTTGTTAGTTAGATTTAAATTAGAAATTTTGCATGTTTAGGGAATCTTAAATATATCCAAAAGAATAAGATAATTATTTGATTTAAATTGGGATTTAGGGTTGCATATTTCCTAGTTTAAGTTAAAGATTATTTTAATCTTAGTGGATTATTTAGGACATTTAATAATTTCGAATTTTAATAAAAATCCCAAAAAAAGAATCACTTTAGGATAGATCAAATCATTTTCTCTAGGATAGATTGCATATTAATTTGAGTATTTTTTAATTCCGAATTTCATTTGAAAATACCAAAAATAAATCATTTGTCCGTCACTAAAATTAGGTCACGTTGTCGCATGACATACAGTTTACATGTTAGGCTGCATTAATCGCATGTTAATTTTTACACGTCATTACATATAGGTTAGCTTTCATTTAAATAAGTGAAAATAAAAAAAAACATTGAGTGAACTGCTTGTTAATTAGAAATCATATTAGGATTGTTGATGTGATTTTCTAACTAACCATGCAGATGCTTACGTTGCTTCGAGGTAAGTAATTCTCCCAATTTTGCAATTTATTTAATGTTTTGATTATTGGGTGTTACTTTGGTGGTTTGCGCACCTGCATGATCACCTCACATGCTAGTGACTAAGTTAAAATGGATCCAGACTGTCTGCATAAATATTTTTGAAAAGAAAAGGTACCGAAAGGGCGTTAGACTAGATCTAGCGTAATCAAGTCCCCGAGCTTAGAATCTCTGGTTCGTAGGAATAAAACATATCTCCCTATGTTTTATTTAGGTTTCTAATCGACCTACCATAAATAGATTAGTGGCGACTCCAAGCATGAAAACATTTGCACATTAAGAACTTAAATCCTAAGTTGTGAATTGGTAGGGCTTGGGAGAGCCCGAGTTAAGCTCAGTCTTAATAATCCATTAGCCTGAGAGCAAAATTTTAGGTCGCGACAACATATACCACAATTCAGACTATCGAACAAATGCATTCGACCTCTTCGCAGTGAAATGCGTCACTGTCTCACCTTGAAGCTCATATAGGCTACTATGCTTGATTCCTCTTATTATCACCAAGGCATCTCGGACAACCTTCACAACTCCATCTTCCGAAGTATACGACACCCAGCTAAATCCAAGGCACTCAAGAAAATCAAGTTCTTCTTCAACTCTAGAACGTGCCTTACTCCGCTCAATGTCCTCACAATATCATCATGCATTCTAATCTAACATCACTAACACCCACAGCATCACACTCAACGTTATTCCCCAGCTGTACTTTACTAATATTCGTGCACTAATAAGTAGTAAATCAGTTCCTATTTGATGTAGCATGAAACGAACAACCAAAATCCATAATCCATCCATCGAACGATGAATAATTAGTGACAGACAAAACATAATCACCATTATCCTAATTACTATCAGCTATAGCTACAACATCATCTATAGACTCAACTTCAATTCTCTTACCCTTGTCGTTTTTCAACTTAAAGCAATCCCTTTTAAGACACCATCTCTTGCCATAGCTTCAACAGACAGCACCACTAGTCTTAAAATAACTATATATTCATGTTTATATTACTCCTGCTAACATATATCCAAGTTTTTCCTCTATTTTCACCTACTAAAGCAGTAAATACATATTTACCGAATTCTTTTCTATGGATATCCTCACTCAAAAAAAATTTGAACACCACCAAACATTAAACTTGTTGACTTAGAGGAATTACTAGCATAAGTAACAATAATATTACAACTACAAGGCAAAGAGGATAATAGAATCAAAGCACACACCTCATCTTCAAAATCAAAATCAACTGAACTCAATTAAGTAACGATCACATTGAATTCATTGATATAATCATCAACTAATGCACCTTCACTCATCTTCAACTTAAACAGACGTCATATCAAATAGACCTTATTGATCGCAAATCGCTTCTCAGACATGTCGGACATGGCTTACATCAGTTCCACAAAGGTATTCTCATTCACGATGTTAAACGCGACGTTATGAACCAACGCTAGTCTATCCAACAATTCCCATTTGGCTTTCTTGATCGACTCGGGTTCCTCCCCAAACAAAGCTAAGTGCTTTTTCCTTTGATATAGATAATACACAAGCTGCATTTTTTAGAAACTAAAATCGTTCCCATCAAATCTGTCGATTCTCACTTTTCCTTCTTCCATCGTCATCGATTTGCTTCAACTCAGCCAAGCTTAGCTCTGATACCAATTGTTGCAAAAGCAAGCGATCGAACAATAAAATTGATAAAACAAAAAAAAAATTGGATGTCATATTTATGCGGTTCGATCGTTGTGATATACGTCTATGGGGAGAACATCAACAAATTCTACTATAAATCAAGTAATACAACGGAGATTACAACCACACTCGAGTTACTCAATCACTCTCAGTGTTTCTCAAGCCCCAGTTACACCCAATAAATCATACAGTGTCTAAACCCACAATTTCTCACGAAATTATCTCTCAGTCTCACAAATGAATTAACACAAATCTTATACTCACAAGATTTAAATTGCAACTTCAAATACTTGTTCCCTCGGATGTAATTCCCAAGCAGTAGCTCAAGTTGGATGAAGCATAAAACAACGAAAATCCCTCTACCAGTATATTTTGTGTGCCCCTCCTCTTAACTCTATTTACCAATCAAGAAGAGTTTATGTATTACTCGATTTCGGACATCCATAAAATTTCCAATTCAAAATATTCAGACCTCCACAGATGACA
This sequence comes from Syzygium jambos, assembly GCA_031216235.1. Taxonomy (NCBI): domain Eukaryota; kingdom Viridiplantae; phylum Streptophyta; class Magnoliopsida; order Myrtales; family Myrtaceae; genus Syzygium; species Syzygium jambos. The sequence continues at coordinate 31,215,715 of CM062229.1, read as the reverse complement.
ATTAATCTCGAGTTAGGTTTCGTTTATCAGACTCAAACTCGAGACATATTTAACAATCGCAATATAATATTCTTACCGAGTCATCATCGTACCACTATCCTGGTAGATCACACTGAATTCTTTTTTACCCTGCGTATAGGAGTATTTGAAAGTGAAGACATATTTAAATAATCAATTTCTATGCTATATCTATATAATTATGTATGCCAGCGGCGGGTTAGAAGGCAGTCTACTTTGAGTAATAAAACTGATCACGATGAATTCATGTACTTTTCCCAAAGAAGATCATTCTTCCCAAATTCCCAAGATTTGCTTCTTGTAAAGCTCACGGAAATTTTTCCCATCAAAAAAATATAAGCGAAAGATTCTATGGTTATAAAGTATATGTAAGCTTTACAAAAAGTGAATCTTAAGTTACGTACGGTAGGCGGGATCGTTGACACTTAAATTTTGACGACTCATTTAGGTATTTATTGCATAAAAAAGGTAGAGTCAGTCCCAACCCCTAAACAAAAATAATATCATGATAGGACCATTTGTCATTTAGTAGCATTAATAATAATATGCCCATATAATTGCATTCTAATCAGACTGGTGGGGTGAGGTTTTGAGCCCAAGTGAATCGATTGGACAGAGCAAATTGGAATAAAAAATATCGGCCAAGCCCATGTTTCGTTCTATATGGCTGAACTTGGCATGAGCACGGGACATGGATGTTTTAAATTAAAAGTAAATTCAAATTCTTCAATCAAATTTGGAAATCAAGGAAACATTATGTGCAAATCTTGGCCATTTTAAGGAAAGATACAACACACATGTACTCCCTACAACAGGAGAAAAATTGTAACTCGACCGGCATGCCCATTTTGTGATCAAGAAGCGGAATCAGTTGAACACTTGTTCTTACTTTGTGATTGGACATACGCGATATGGACAGATCCTGCAGTAAATATCTGGAGGTTTGGATCCAAGACAGAGAGCACCCGGTTCAATAAAATGAAAATAGAGGAAGATTTGGTCACTAGGTGGACAACGTGGGTAATGGCAGGATTGAAAAGAAGTGGAAAGAAAATTGCAATCAATCTATTTGGCCATGCGAAGGTATATCCCATAAAAGACAATATATGATTATTCGAGAAAATTGTACAAAAATTCATAAACCTATCACACTTTTCTCAATTCAATCCTAAACTTTTTAATTGTACTAATTGAGTCATAAACATATTCACGTTTTTTCCAATTGAGTCCATTCTGTCAATTTTGGCTAGAAATTACTAATGTAGACATTAGCCGTCCTACATGGCGCCGCCAGGGCTGATGTGGATAATTTTAATAATATTTTGATATTTTTATTTTTGTTTCATTTTTTTTCTTTTCTTTCTATTTTTTTTTCTTCCCTTCTTCCTCTAGCTGGTTGTCAGACAACGACTAGACAGAGGCGATAACTCATTGACCTCTAGCAAAGTTTGCTCTCGCCAACTACTGGCAAGGCTCACCCTCGTCGTTGCTAGGTGATGGAGGCTCGACCTTGCCCAGAGGCTTGCAAGATCATCCGCCCTTGCCTCTGGCCGGTAGTCAGGCGACGACAGACTAGAGGAAGAAGGGAAGAAGAAAAAAGAAAGAGAAAGAAAGAAAAATAAAACTAAATAAATTCAAAAAATTATTAAAATATCACTAAAAATTGTCCATGTTAGCATCGACAGTACTACGTAGGACGACTGTAATCCACTTCAGTAATTTCTCCCCAAATTTGGCTGGATGGCTTTTATTAGAAAAAAAGCGAAAAAGTTTAGAACTATTGACTTTAGGACTAAATTGACAAAAGTATAATAGATTTATAATTTTTTAGATAATTTTTTCGTGATTATTCTTTGTAAGGAAAGACAAGATTGCAAGAAAGATAAGAAGGTAGGCCTATTAAGATATGCGAAGATCTTCGTTCACAAGGCAAGAGGCCGGGAACACACGCACAACGCAGAGAAAAGAGAGGGCTACAAAAGACACAGACAAACGCATTAGAAAAGACATGGTTTTGCAGGAGGGAAAACACGCCCCGTGCTCATAGCGAATTTATGACATGTTTAGGTTAGGTATGCATTTTCTTTTAATTAAAATGTTGCAAATATCGGGGTGTAATCATAGTGAATATGTGATTTTTCTTTACATTGAGATATTTAGTTTTTGCCCTGTTATTAGCAATTTATTTATTGCCTTGATTTCTTTAGTGTTAAATTCTTGATTGCGCATCCGCATGAACAATCTTGCATGTTCGTGGCTTAGGCTTAAAATTGATCAAGACTGCCGGTAAAATATTTTTGAAATAAAAAAAAAGGTACCGAGTCCCGTATCCATGAATCTCTAGTTCGTAGAAGTAAAGTACTATTCCACACTTTAATTAGGTGTCTTTAATTATGTGTCTAATCGACCCATCAATAACTGATTGGTGGCAACTCATAATTGAATTGATTTGCATTAAATTGATTAAATCAAAATCTGAAGGTTGCGATTGGTTTAGATTTGAGAGAGTCCGCGCTAAATCTTTGGGCTTTAATCTAATAGTTTTCTCAATGGTGGTTAATCATCAACAAGGATAAAATTCAAGATAGAATTTTCCTATTCTATGTTTGGCTCTTGCCCAAGACAAGATAAAATTAGATATAAGAAAGATATAGCACAAATAAAAATATCCCACAGAAGAGGTGGGATATAAGTGAATAGGATTTTTTACATACGTGGTATAAAAACTATTTTTCTCGAAGAACAATTTTTTTCAATTAATAAAATTAATATAACAATTAAATATAAATAATATTTTAATTCTCATATAAAAAATGAAATTCAAAATAACAAAAAAATAATTACAATTTTCGTTTTTATTTATTCATATTTTTATTTATATATTTGAATTTCTTTCTATCCTATAATATATATTATATATATTTAGTGTTTATATTTGTTACATATTTTACGTATATTAGTCTAGTTTATTATTTAATAAATTTTATTAAGGAAGGATGGAAGGAAATAAATAGTAAATAAATAAGAAAATCAATAAAAAATGAGAGGGAAAATAATTAAAAAAATAACAAGCAAATAAAAATGAAGTAGGCAAGAGAGTTGAAGCACTAAACATTTTGGAATCGCGAAGGTGAATGATCTTTCTCTCTCTTACTAAATTATGCATTCGATGACTAATTTACCTTGTATGTAGGTCATTTGCAGTTATTGTCAAAGTCGAATATGTAGCTATGGAATACTGCAATGAGCTCCTTTTCTGTTTAAGATTTAGATGGTATAATAATCATAGATTTATTGATGGAGTTTATCTCCGTTTATGCATTTGTAGTTTCTTTAGTAGTAAATCGTGAGATATTCTTAACATCTCCATTTGCGCATTTTCAAGTTCATTTACATTGATATATCATTTATACCAAATAATGAACATAATAGGATATGAAAATATATAGTTTTATAAGTGCGATTCACCGAACAATTGATAGGATATAGCAAAATCCATCGATTTCATATTATATATTATCCAATCATATCATGGCTAAAAATTCAAACAACCAAACATAACTTAGTGAATTTAGAAAGAATAATCTTCTTTGGAAATATTCAAAGGACAACCAAACTAGCTTAGTGAATTTTCAAAGAATGATCTTCTTAACCAAATAATTGTTTTGTTACTGAAATTATGACCAAAATCAATTTGTTAACATTTTTGTAACATTTGAGTTGATTTAGTCTTTATTAACCTTCTCATTTATTTGCCTATAAAGAGAAACTCCAAATCACAATAAAATATACCAAAAATAAGAATTTTTATCCTTTTCTTTCCATTTGTTGACAGGGTTTCCCCATGTATTCTGTGCGGAGTATTGAGGAAAATTTGTTCATGCTAAGAGCCTGACACATCAAGTTTCATACTTTGAGAGGCGAAATTATCATAGGAAGATCTGTTGTATCCTTGCACGCCTCGGATATTTTTGTTCTTATTTTCGTACTCCGAGGCCCCAGATATTTCACTTCTCCAAACACTCTCTACTACAAACTCTCCATCTTGATGATGATGACCTCCTTATACGGCAGCCTTGTTCCTTTCCTCCTCCTCACAGCACTGATGATGGCGGCTGTGAGCGATAGCCGGAGGAGCTTCGGAGAAATTGTGTCGAAGTCGGGTGGTGATTATGGTGCTAGTAATGGCACTCAATGGGCTGTTTTAGTCGCCGGATCCAAAGGTTATTATAACTACAGGCACCAGGTGATCCACCACCCGAACTATGCATTAGCTACAGTATATCGTCATATGTATATAAAATAGATAACGGACATCCGTACTAATATATATTGTGAAATGGATTGACCTGCGTGATGTGTGTCTATGCAGGCTGATGTGTGCCATGCCTACCAAATCCTCAAGGCAAATGGCTTGAAAGATGAGAACATTGTCGTCTTCATGTACGACGACATCGCCAATAGCACGTTTAATCCCACCAAGGGTATCATCATCAACAAACCCAAAGGCCCCGATGTCTACCATGGAGTTCCCAAGGTCTTAGTTCAATGCATATTCGCATGACTGATTTCCGATTTTGATCAACCAATTGGGTAATATTGCAGGATTACACTGGTAATGAGACCACAGCAGCCAACTTGTATGCAGTCCTTCTTGGGAACAAGACGGCCCTCAGCGGGGGCAGCGGCAAGGTTTTGAAGAGCGGCCCAAACGACCACGTCTTCTTCTATTACTCCGACCATGGGACCACGGGACTACTGTGCATGCCTGTGGGGGACAATATATACGCAAACGACTTTATGGAGGTGCTGAAGCAAATGCATGAGTTGAAGAAGTACATGAACATGTTGATATACATAGAGGCGTGTGAGGCGGGAAGCATATTTCAAGGGTTGCTCCCCAACGACATAGGGATCTATGCGACCACCGCGTCCAACGCCGAGGAGAACAGCTGGGGCTACTACTGCCCTGGAGACGATGATCCCTCTAAGTATGACACTTGTTTGGGAGATCTCTACAGCATCGCTTGGATGGAGGACAGGTATTGTTATGTCATTTCTCTACTGTACGTGTACATTCCATCATAAAATACAAAAGCAAGAAATGAGCAAATAACAAGATAAGCATGTGTGTCTCTCTATATGCGGTTTTTCTATACTCTCTTTTTTGTCTCCGTGAATCCGATTTTGGGTGTGTGAGAACAGTGAGGCCCACGATTTGGGGAAGGAAACATTACAGGAGCAATATTTAGTGGTGAAGAAGAGGACCAATCTGTCCCATGTGATGCAATATGGGAACACACTTCTCAGCAAGGCCTTCCTCTCCACTTACATGGGCCTATACTCCAAGGAAGTCTCTTCCGTTTCCTTGGACGAGCTTTCTTTTTCGAATTCCCTGGCAATTCCCCAACGGGATGCTGATTTGGTCTTTTTCCAACGCCAGGTCCGTCTCCATCACCGTTGATTATGTTGCATATTAATTTATCCGTTAATTTATTTGTTCTAGTGGTTTTTGCTATGTCTGTCTTGCCTTTTGTTATTGGACACATTGTGTGGTTGTAGGTGCAAAAAGCTCCAAAAGGGTCTACTGAGAGTGTGGTCGCACAGAAGAGACTGGACGAACAAATTGCTCACCGATCGCATGTTGACCGCAGCATCAACCAAATTGTCAACCAAATCGTTAACCAACTGTTTGGTGACTCCAGTACTGCAAGCATGCTGACTGATGTTCGAAATGGAGACCAACCTGTTGTTGATGACTGGGACTGCCTTAAGGCATTTGTGAGTCTCCATGGTCTCCTCCACGATTACTTCTCCGATCCTACATACTACATATAATACATGTGTGTAGCTCATATATCTCGTGAACATGTCGAATATCTCGTGAACATGTCTGATTTGTTTGTTGTGACGTATAGGTAAGGACTTACAAACGATATTGTGGACACATGAGCGAGTACGGGATGCAATACACAAGAGCCATGGCTAACATGTGCAATGCTGGAGTAGACAGGGACAGTATGGTGGCAGCTTCTATTCAAGCTTGTTCTGGAAAAGCAGAGTGAAACTATTATCAGTGTCCCAATAATGCTTTTGTGTGCAGTTTCTGAATTACATATATGGACTATTTGTGCTGCTTCCGAGGAATTGGAATAAATTTACATTGGCAAGCTCTCTATGGATCTTGTGAATTAGTCGGCCTGTCAAAATGCTAAAAGTTTTTTGGAAAGTATGTCAAGATCTTTTCAAATGGTTAATGTTAGGGAAAATTGCAAATAAGGGGTACAAGTGGGATTTAAATAATGGCATGAAGTGACCAGGAAAGTCTCAAATTAAAGACATAAACTTGCCAGCCGGTCAAATCTTCGATCAAATATTCGTCGGCGGACTTTTTCCGGTGACTAGAATGAGGGAAATTTTGTCCAACATTTGCAATTGGCTACAAATTTGGATAAAATCTCCCATATTGAATTGGGACTAGGGTTTTCCTTCAGTTTTTCCTTCCTCTCATAGCGGCTCAAGTAAATCGCTTTCACCCGATCCTCGTCGCTTCTGGCCAGATTCAGTCCGTCCCGTCTCTTCTTTCTTAGGTTCCATCGTCCTTGAGCTTCAACTAGTCGCCTTTTTTGGTTCCTTTTCCTATTTGCTGACCGTTAGAGTTGCATTCGTGCTTGTTGCGCATTTTTCTATGTGCATGACGTCAAGATTATGATGAATAAGATAGGTCTTTCAATATGGTTGATCCCAAAATATATTGCATTTTGTCCACTTATGTGTACTTCCGTACGCAAAAGTCGTGCCGTGAGGGTTTTGAACAACAGTTGGAAAGTCCTGCACCCACTCCCAAATTTGATCGCCTGTCAACCTCAACGGTGGAGGTATTCTTTCAGTCATATTCTTGATGAAATCTTTTTTATTCCTTCTGAATATATGGTTTATTGGTAAAAATTGTCTTTGACAGTCAAAATAGCTGGGCTTCTTTCCATGTTTTAATCTAAATGACTTTGATCTCTCCAAATATATCGGACATCCTAAGATCCCAACTGTACTCCATCCAGATAACATTCCGTAAGCTGGAAAGTCATTTATCGTTCAAAGAAGAGCGGCTTTCATTACAAATGTTTGATCAGTAGAAACATCATATGTAAGGACACCTTCCTCCCATAGCCGTTGTAACTCTTCAATCAATGGTTGCATATAAATATCTACTAACTTTTTCGGATTTTGCGGGCTAGTCGCAATCAATGTCAAAAACATATGAGGTGTCTCCATGCACATACCAGGTGGAAGATTGTACAACGTTAAGATAACTAGCCAACATGAATAACTTTTTCCTGATTTCCAAAATGGGGCAAATCCATCGGCACAGAGACATAACCTGATGTTTCGAGGCTCTATCGCAAACTCAGGCTATGTTCTATCAAAATGTGTCCATGTCTCTGCATCTGAAGGATGACACATTAGACCCTCTTCTGTTTCATGATTTGCATGCCAAGTCATGTGTTCAGCAGTGGCTTGAGACGCATAAAGCCTTTGCAATCTTGGGATTAAGGGCAGATAAAACATTTGCTTACATGATCTACGCTTCTGATTATGGCCCGGCTCTTGTTATTCTTGTACCTGGGTTGGCTACAAAATTTGCAAGATTCTGTATTTTCATCATCTCTCCAATATAACATACAACCCCTACTACATACATCAATCCTTACAATCGGAAGACTTAAGTTATCCACTAGTTTTTTCACATAGTAAAAATCACTTGGCATGATATTATCACGAGGCATTGCTTCTCGCATTACTTCAACAAAAGAGTTGAAGCAATCCGCAGACACATTATGCTCTATCTTGATATTTAACAGTCTTGTTGTCACTGATAACTTAGTGTGGTTGTCACAACCTACCCATAAAGGTTCATCTGCTGCTTTCATCAATTCTCAGAACTGATTAGATGAAAAAGCTTCATTACACATATTCTCATCAAAACCCGTTACTCCTATCTCTTCCAATTGTGATGCATGACTAATACCCACTTGTTCAAGTGTAGGAGTAAAACTAGTACTTGCATGGTTCAATTCTGAAACAAAATTCTGACCAGCTGCATCAATCACCATCCTCTTGTATGGGTTCAATTGGTCATAATAGCTACATTCTTCCCTAACTAAAAATTGGTCACTTCTTCGATATCCTTCATCAGATATAAATGGCTTACCATAGCAAGTCCAACTATAATAATTCGGAGTAAATCCAAATCTATAAAAATGTTCTCTAACTTTATCACACACATGAAATTTACCATTACTACACTTTTTACACGGACACCTTAACTTATTTCCATCCATGAACTCATATTTACTACTAGCAAAGTCTAAAAATAGTTTCAACCCAGTACGAAACTCATCGGTCAATCCTCGACGTCCAGGTAAGTTCTTATTATACATCCAAGTCCTATCTCTTTGCATTGTGTCTGTATTAAAATAAAAAAATCTCGTAAAATATTTAAAATATCATATCTACTGTTCTTAATTAAAACCATAAAATTATGAAAATTAAAATTTTATTTTTCACACAACAATTACTTTGAAATTGAAAAAATTGAAAATTACCATGTAAAGAAGACTTATCCAGATATTTAACCGAAATCTTGATAACAGAAAGTGGTCAATTTGAAGAGAATTGCAACATTCACTTAGATTATGAGACCTTCAATTGGACATGTACCTAAATAAAAGCAAAATCATTTAACATTCATTTTTAAATAAATTTTTTTAAAATTTTGTTAAAATTTTTTTTCTTCTTATATTTTTCTTCGGTCGCCGGTCCGGCGATCGGCTGACGCTGGCGAGGCCGAGCGACCTCTCCATGGTAGCCGGTCCAGCGACCGGCTAACGCCGGCGAGGCTGAGCAGCCATGGCCAAATCGCGCGACCTCGCCGGCCATGGGGCAAAGCTGTCCATCAACCTCGCCATCGCCCAGTTGGGCAACGGTGAGATCGACCGACGGCCATGGCCAGGCTGCGCGGCCTCGCCATGGCCGGCTGACGACTTCGCCGTCACCCAGATCTGGGCGACAGCGAGGTCGTCCGCCACACCTGGGCGAGGCCGCCGGTCAACCTTGCCGACCATGGCGGCCTCGTCCAAATCTGGGGGAGGCAGACCGGCCTCGCCATGGCCGCCGGTCGACCTCGCCGTCACCCAGATCTGGGCGACGGCGAGGTCGACCGCCATGAGGGGAGGTCGAGCGCCCTCTGCCCATGGTCGGCAAGGCCGCTCGACCTCCCCCCATGGCCAGCGAGGTCTCACCGGTGGCGGTCGCCGGTCTGGCAACTAGCCACCAAGTTACAACAAAAAATGAAAAAAAAAAGTCAATAAAAAAAATTCGCATCCAACAATGAATAGAAAGGACAAGACCGTATTAGTCGCATGTTTAGTCACGAAATTAGCTACGATACTTATCGGTGGAAAAGATTTACCGAGATTGATTTCCGCACGAATTATTGAGAGAAACGAAAGAGGGAGAAGGCGGGAGAAAAGCGAGCGACGTGAGGAATCAATACTGAGAGAAAGAAATTGACGGGTGGGGTGCATATGACCAATATAATTTTCCGTCACAAATTAGCGATGAATCCATTTTCGTCGCAAAATCCGTCGCAAATTGCAACGGATAGAATATTCGTCGCTACTTTCGTCGCAAAAGGGTAAATTTCATTTCACAAATTAACGACGGAAAATAAATCCATCACAAAATTCGTCGCAAATGTGCTATGGAAAATTAGTCGTCGCTAATTTGCGACGGAATTAGCGACGACCAACTTTCCGTCTCAAATTTGCGACGGATTTATTTTCCGTTGCTAATTTGCGACGAATTTTGCGATGGATTTATTTTCCATCGCAAATTTGAGACGAATTTATTTTCCATCGCAAAATTCATCGCTAATTTGCGATGGATTTAGAAATCCATCGCAAAGTTTGTTGCAAATTAGCGATGAAAATAATCCGTCGCAAATTTCCATTGCAAAATTCATGTTTTTTTGTAGTGGATGAAATGCATTATTGCCCAATGAATTAGACTGAAGTTTAGGCTCAGTTTATTTCGCAAAACATATTTTTCACAATTTCTAATTCCAATCAATGGAAGATGCTCTTCTAAAATTGGAGAAAATGATTTTTGTTCCTGAAAAAAAGGAAATCATTTTTCCCATCTTTCTCGCGCTAGAGCTTCTTCCTCTCTTCCCTTACGTCATGCTCAATCTCTCTTCACTCACGCCACTCACCTCTCTCCCTCTTATCCACACTCGAGCTTTGAGATATGTCCTCATTCTTTGATTCAATTCATAGATTCACCTTCTCCGACACCCTAAGGTTGTAGCTACCACCGATTGTTCGTTGTTGATTGTCTAGGCAAGGGCGTCGTGGCCCTCACCTAAATTTGGCTAGGGTGTCGGCCTCATTGTAGCCCTCGCCTAGATCTAGGCGAGGCCCAACACCCTCACCTGTGGCAGGTGAGAGCCCGCACACTCACTCGTGGCCAACAAGGGCACGACACCCTCGCCCAAATAGGCTTGTGGCTAGCGATGGTCAGCTGGCAACTTGCTGGCTAGAGGTGTAAAAATAATAATAATAATAATAATAATAATAATAATTAAATAATAAAATATATTCAAAAAATACTAAAACATTATTAAAAATTATCTACATTAGCATCAGTCGCACCAAGTTGGATAGCCAGCATCCACGTCAGCGATTTTTGGGTAAAATTGGCTAAATGGACTTAATTGATAAAATGTGAAAAGGTTTTAAACACAATTGGCAAAATTTAAAAGTACAAGAGTGAATTGATAAAAGTGCAACAAGTTTAGGATCTTTTGGATAATTTTTCCTGGAAAATATGGTCATTCTCTTTGAAAATGACTTCCTAAAAAATAATTTTTAAAAATAACACATTTTTCGCGAAACAAATGGAATCTTAATATTTGAATGTGATAAGGGGGTGATACCTTCTTTTTGACCAACTGTGAGTGGGGTTTGTCATTTAAGTGCCTTGAGAAACCCCACACTTGCATACTCTAAACCACTAATTTTGCCGAAACTGTTTTTGTCTAGTGGACTTGACTCAACTCATTCTCATCTACACCTTTTTTCCATTTCTCCTACCCTTTGTCCCCCTTGCTTGGCCCTTCCTCTAAGGGGTTCAAGTCTTTCCCACTTTGTCAAGGCTTCCCATTTATTTCAAAGAATTAAAAAAGTCCAACACACAAAGGAAACCATGCAATTCAAAAGGAAGTTCCAACAAGAAGAGTTGATATTGCGATCTTTTAATGATGTGATGATGGGACAAGTCGTTGGCAAGCAAAAATCATTCCAAGGGTTTTGATTACATAGTCCCAAAGAAAAGCACCCAAGGCTCTAGTGGCGACAGATAGAGAGCGCCTTCATGGGTCTGTGATCAGATTGAGCATTATGGCTGTCATTTCAAGATGTAAACCTGCACGATATTGTAAGCCTACTAAATGACAAACAAAAGACAACTATTGTTCATGAGAGCAAACTTTGGAATAAGCGGTGAAGGTGTATACATATCAACCAAATGATAAATTAAGATGACAAAATGAGTTAGCAATATTTATGAAAATCTACATGCAATTTTGCAAGAAATTGTAATATGGTCCGAAGTTGAGATATAGTCCAAAGTTGTACTTCATCCCGACACATAGGACATCCCAAGCATCGCCGCCACTAATACGTGGGCAACAGAAATAATTTCCATAGTGCTTTCCATATTTAATTACATAGCAATAGTGCACATAATAACATTATAATTTTATGATCCCCTTGCATTCACATCGAAATCAACACTCAATTCAAGATTCAACATCTAGTACAACACATTTAAATACAAATCATACCCGAAATGCAATTACCTTACCCTTTCAATAACCACACACGGGGGTGAAGATAATGACATGCTTATATCCTTTCATTTCTCAAAACAATGATAAAAAATTTATTTCGTGCACCACCACACGCATACCATTCTTCTCTTCCCACCATGTTATCATCAATATATAATAGGTTTTAGTCAAGAAATCGGGTCAAAAATAGTTTCGGTGATAATCGACAAGTGGGTTTAACCAACAAGTGGTTATACTTTGCAAGTGGATATACTCAGGCAAGTGGGTATACTCGGCAAGTGAATATAAGTCGTATATTCAGCAAGTGAATATAAGCAGTGGCTGATGAGCATAAAGTGAGTATAAGTAGCAGTAGGTGAATATAAGCTACAATTGGTGAATATATGTAGCAACAGGTGAATATAAGCAATGGTTTGTGAGTATAAGCCGTGGTAGGCTAATAAACATCAACCAACCAAGTCAAGAGTACTAAGTAGAGATTTTCACTTACCTTAAACAAAACTTGAACAACACAAAGCTTTAACCTCCTTCAAAGCAAGATAAGCAAGAACAAGATTGACAACTTTCAATCTTTTAACAAAACTAGTTTAAGAAAGGAGAATAAAGTCCACAAAATCACCTTTTAACTCTTGAAAGATGGAATCTTTGCTCTCCAATCGAAGAATCGGAAAGTGAGAATTAAAGAGGAAAGTGACAGGAGATTTCCTTTTTCTTTGCAAGAACAAGTTTAAATTATTTTTAAGTTCGAAGACTTAGAGAGATATGATCGTATGGCCAAGGCAAATGAACTTAAAAGACTATTCAAGAGTTATTAAGAGAGAAAATTAAAATTACTATGGTTACAAAGATGATGAATTAAACTTAAAAAAGGTTAAGTAGAAAGTTGCAAGTGGTTCTATTCAAATATATGGCCAAGGCCAAGGGAAATGAATCAAAGATTTAAGAGTGGATGACCTACTGATGGCTTGGGTTAAAAGCCCTAGGTGTCAAGAGAGATAGGTGTTCTAACCAAGTGGCTCTAATAAGAGTAGCTTGGATACAAGTGACCTAATAAGATTAGCGAAAAGGCGATATTTTGATTAAAATGAGAGAAAGCTTCTCCTTGGCAAAGTAAAATGAATGAGTCATCAAGGACATTAATTGGTTAAAGTTGAAATAGATGACACTAAGTTCAATGTCACATGCGGATTAAAATAACTAATAGAGAAAGAAGAGAGGTGGCACAAATTAAAGAATGACAAATGACTCAACTATATGGCTTTCAAAGTAAATAATTTTTTTTTTTTGGTAAGATAAGATGTATATTGACTTTTCAAAGCGGAACGTACATGATATGAAGTAAATATTTTGTTGATTCCAAAAAAATAGATTTTTTGTTAAGTTACCAAAATATCTAGTAAAACAATAGACAAACAAAGAAATTAGTATATGTTCTAAGCATCTGTAAATCAAAAATTTATTTAGAACCATTAAAATTATTAAAGAAAGATATCAAACATTAGGAAAATGTTAACTCAATAAATTTAAAACTTGAAAATCATTAAATATATAATTCGGAGTATTGCGGTAAATCAATTACTATCACTCTACAACATCATCGTACATGTCAACATCTATTAATTTAATCTCAAAAGTATCACTTTTTGAGCAACTACAATCATGGAAAATCATCCTAAATAATTTTATCGAATATAGAAAATTTTGGATGTTTTAGGAGGCTCGAACGATTCCAACTCTAGGAACATACACACCCGACACAGGCACACAAAGAATAGAGAGTATACATAAGAAAGAGAGAGGGACCCGCTTGGACATTCTCTCGCTGTGCTGTCGCAGTGTCCGCTTCGCTAGAGCGTTCACTTTGCCGATCCACCACCATGACGACGCATCTTTTCCAGTGTTTCTCCACGACGAGTCATATCTCGCTCTGACGTCCCTGGTTGCCTCTCCGCTCTGAGTTGCTTCAGGAGGACCACTGTTCCTGTATCCCGTTCGGACGGTGATTGAGTTTAGCTAATTCTCACTGTCGCTGCTTGACCGTTGCTCGTCATTCGCAGTCTAGAAGTCACCAATGTCCTCTGCCCATTCTTCCGGCCAACCAACGTCACTGCTTGCAGCCTTCCAACATCTCTGTGAAGACCGGCACCGAGTTTGGCCTTCATTGGTGTGCCGAGTTTGGCCTTCATTGGTGTGCCCAGTTCCCTGCGGACGATCCCTAATGAGTTTCCTTGCACGGTTTGATCATCCTCAACTATTAACAACAGCATTGCATCAGTTTTAAGCCATTTTGCAGGTCGTTTGATGAATTTTATCAGAAATCGCTCACATCTCGCCGCAACCTTACATCTCGAACATTTTGCGCGCCAAGCAGCCCTTCCCCGCCACTAACTACGCATCAATCACGAGCCACCTTCCGTCTCGCGTACCTTCAGTGGTCGAATCCGATTGGGAAACAAATCCCCTAAATTTGGTAACCTCTCAAACCGAGCTTAATTCCAATAACTTGTTACCAAGTTTACAATTTTCGAATCCAATATTGATTTACTTGAGTTTTTTAGGCATATCCGATTGGCGGATTATTCCATAAATAAAAATCTCAATAATCTTGAATATCGAGCTGCACGACTGTTATATCGGATTCGTGATTATTTTGGTTTTTATTATTGAATGTGGTGATGATATTTTGAGAACTGGTGAATATTTCATTAGTATTTCATTTGTGTTGATTTTTGTAATTTATTGTCGTGCATGGTAGATTAGATTGCATATTTATAATCATATGTTATATTAGAATTTCATGTTTAGGATCATGTAGGATTTTACAAGAAATTTTCTCATCTTGAATAGGATTTAATTTAGTTTCTTTCATATAATAGATTAGGTAATTTTATCCTAGGATAGTTTAGGATTAAGAAATAAAGAAATCACCAAAAAATAATGACATACATATATCATATAGGATCAGTTGCATAATGCCATAAAACATTGCCTCGTCATCATTAAATTCCATGTCATCAACGCCATGTCACGTTGCCGCATCATTCATATATGCCATGTCATCAATGCCCAGTCATCAATGTAATGCCATATTCCATGTCATTCATCTATGAAATGTCATCAATCCTATGTCATTTGGTGACAACATATTTAGAGTCATAAAAGTTGGATTGCATAGCATATTAGAATAGTTCATGACTTTTGTCCGTCATTAGAAATAGGTCATATAAATTGCATGTTGTATGTCATTAGTGTAAAAATCATGAATGTTAAAGTCATATTAGAATTGCATATAATTAGTCTCTATATATATTAAAAAAAGAATTAGTTAGAATTGCATATCCACTTAGAAACCATATTGAGGTTAGGCATGCATTATTTTAATTAATACTTGGCAGATTTTCGGAAAATAGACCATGATAAATGAGTGGATTGCTTTGCTTTGAGGTTTGCCCTAATCCTTGCAATTTATTTATTTATTGCTTTAGTTTATTGGTTGTTAATTTAATGACTGCACATCCGCATAATCACCCATTGCATGTTAGTGGTTTAAGTTAGAAATTAATTAAGACGGCTTGCAAAATATTTCTGAAAATTAAAGAGAAAAAGTACCAATAGGGCATTAGATTAATCTAACGTAATCAAGTTCCCGAATCTATTCAATCTCTAGTTCGCAGAAGTAAAGTATTCTCCCATACTTTACTTGGGTTTCTAATCGACCTTAATTGATTAGTGGCGACTCCTGATTGAATAAAATTGCATGATCAAATTGATTACTTTGAGTACCAAGTTGGAATTGGTAGGGCTTTGGAGAGTACGTGCTAAGTCTTTGGGCTTAGTAATCCATTAATTTGTGATTCACCTCTGAGAAGGCCGCGACATCTAGCTACATTTTACATCCACTATATAGGAAGAAGCATATTGGCTTGATTGATTTTCGATCCTAATTTACCAGTTGAGTAATATTGCAGGATCACGCCAGTGATGAGACCATAGCAGCCAATTGCATGCAACCCTTCTCAAGAGCAAGACGGCCCTCAGCAGGGGCATGGGCAGTGGCAAGGTTTTGTACAGCAGCCCAAACACCCACATCTTCTTCTATTACATGCCTGTGGGGGCCAACATATACGCGAACGACCTGATGAATGTGCTGAGGCAAATGTACGAGGCGAAGAAGTACAGGAACATGGATATACTTAGAGGTGTGTGAGTCGGGGGCATGCTGCAAGGGTGCTCCCTAAAGACATGAATATCTATTTGACCACATTGTCCAACGCCAAGGAGAGCAGCTATGGCTACTATTGCCCTAAAGACTCTACCAGACTACCAATCCCTCCAAGTATGTATCACATATATATACAAGTTTAAGATTTTTTATGTCACAAAAAAAATTCTGAGTAAATGCATCACATGGACATAGTTTAGGTTTTTTTTTTATTGCTTTTTCCCAAAATAATTTGATGAAATGGTTTTGCGGAAGAAGGGGATTTGCCAGTGGGCTTGAACTGGTGCTTACGGCCCAATTACTGCTTCAAAGGCGAGCCATGTGGTGTGTTTCAACTCAATTGAAATCAAGGCTGCCGTTAGCTTCCTGTGGATTAGCTTAGATCAGTTCATCATGCATAGGTTAGAGATTTTCTTCTTTTTAAGCTTAGTACGAAGTGAAATGAAATGAGCGGCTGTGTTATACGGGGCATTGTCAACTAATGCTGAAATGTATTTTGTACTCCTCAAACGGTCATTTAAGTTGATTGAGCATACAATCTTTGGCTCTTATGTTGAAGGTAAAACGCAATTGCGTATGTGTTATGAGAAGGATATGGTGGATCCTTGCACAAGCGGGATCCATTTTTGGTTGCTTGGTTGGCTGCTGATAGGCTAAAAGGCAAGTGTCTTTCGACTTTGCCAATCTCCGCCAACTCCTCATTCTCCCCAAAAAATCTCCTCATTCATTTGAAGGAAGATTTTGAAGCTTAGAAATGATGCCGTGGCCAGGCCTTTGATTAAGCATGTCATCGGTGATGGAAAATGTACCTTCTTGCAGCACGGTGATTGGCATCCCTAAACAGCTGATGTCACACGGGGAATCGTGCTGATTTTGGCCTCCTACTAGCTTTAATCAGAGGCTTGGGTGCAGATTCAAGCTGACATCTGTGATTCCTTGCAGCCATACTCTTGTATTTCTAATAGGGGTCATTGGGAGTTGACTGCTTCTTGATGTTTTACGATGGGGGGAGTTCGTTTTTAAGAGCGAAAAAGCTCAAGAGCGTCGTACCGGTGTCCTAAGCCTGGACCATGGCATTGCAGCTTCACCGGGTATGGAGAGGGATTTGTTGCTGGATTTGTTTGACGTTGATTGTGATGTGGCTAACGTCAGTGGGCAAAGCTCTCCCTTGTCTATGGCTCCAAAATCTGTCGCAATTATTTCGATGGCACTAGCCCATCCCCATTTCCTTCGCTTTGTGCCAACCCTATAACTCATCTTCGGTCAACCCTCGACTGCGCCTAATTACCATCAACCCACGTTCGAAGCCATTTAATATTTCAAGTCGAAACAATGGTACCGCCCCCCAAAGCAATTGCGCAATCCTCCATACTTCTTCTAAAAATTATCACAAGATAATATTATTACCGACCCGTATGATTTTACATCCATCCCAATGCACATACGTATTTAGACCGCATTAATTTCGACGTAAATATAGACTAATTTACGTGATCCAAGCAGGAATGTATCCGCGTATTTTTCCAAAAAGAAGATTCATTCTTTCCAAATTCACTAAAATTTGCTTTCTTCTAACGCTTGCAGACACACTTTATAACCGTAGAGTTTTTCGTTTTTTTTTTATTTTTTCCAACTAGAGGATTATCCGGAACAAGCGAATACCGTGTTTTTTCAACCCGAAAAAAAAACTAAAGAAGGAGGGGGGGGGGGGAAGAAAAGATGACGTGGCAACCAACCCGATCGGGGCTTTGCAATTGAGTAATTGCGTGGCGCGACGCCATTGGAGGTCGTGACCTGTCTGTCTGAGAAGCGAATATGCTGAAAAGAGCGCATCGCGTACAGACTTTTAAGCATTTCGGTATGGATAGAAACGCACCCAAAAAGCAAAGCAAAAAATGGAAAAATGAAATGAAATGAAATAAAAAGAAAAGGAAAGAAGGAAGAGAAATCAGAAACCGAAGAAGAGGACGAGGACGAAGAAGAAGAAGAAGAGAAAGGAAGCAAGCAGGAGGAGGAGTTGTAGTAGTTTCCGTTCGCTGAGTTGACTCCGATTCCGCTTCCGATCCCGCACGTCCGTCGTCGACGACTTCATTTGCACAGAGAGAGAGAGAGGGAGAGAGAGAGAGAGAAGTGGCGTCTCAGCTGTGATCCACGGCGGTTGCGCGTTGTTCTCCCCCACCGTCGCTCGTTCGATAGCCAGCTGACCAGGTGACCTTCGGGAATCCCCTTCCCTTTCCCTTCCTTTCTCGTTGTATCCGTGGCTCGAGAATGCGGGTTCCTCCTCTCGATCTGCAATTCTGTCCTGACCTTCCTGCTCGCCACTGTCTTAGATCTTGCCTCGGAGCTGCTTGCTGTTGTGGTGGTTTGCTTTGACTGGTCATGTGGTTCGGTTGGTGGCGTTTGGACTTTTATCAGATCTTAGGGTTTCGTGTCCCTGTTTCTGCTTCCCCCCCTCCTCCAATGCCCCCGGACTGTACCGCTTGTCTGCTCGTCTGCTAAACTCCGAGAGGGGGGGGGGGGGGGGCGGCTTTATCTCGTCTCATTTCCTGTTTTATGTTATGTGACTGTGTTGGTCGGGACGGCCTCGAAGAATTTTACGACTAGATTTCGATGATTTTGGTGGCGACTGTGGATTTGGGGTTCGAAACCTCTCGCTATTGATCCTGTAGCTGTCTTGCGGTTGTTGTGCTGGGCATTGTGCTGGTTTGCTTTTCCTTATGTTGATTGTTAGTTTCCTTTTGTATGCGATACTTGGTACTAGTGTACACATAGACATTGGTGTTGATGAATTATCGATGCCGATTCTTCAGGCATTGTTCTTGGCTGGAAAGAACCGGGTCTAAAGTAGTTTCGCCTTTATTTGGATTTCTTGGTATAGGACAAGGGAAGAAGTCGCTCGACTAGAAGGAGAGCAGAGCTTTACTCTCTCTTTTTTTAAACTTGAAAACTCATCTAAGATTTGGGCTTGCAGATTCCACTCCTGGTGGCTGAAGCACAACTACCAAAATTCAGCGGCCAGGTTTAGGGGGTGACTCGCCCCAAGTTGGTGAGTACAACCCTTTTCCTGTTGCACGGAGAGTAAACTCCTCCCAAATGATGGCCATGGATGATGACATGGAGAGTGGGGCTTTGAGGTCCTACCAGGACAAGCCCAGGACGTTTCCAAGCATGCGCACTAAGCCTCACACCCCACGGGTAAGGATATACCGTCTTCTTTTCTGCAAGTTTTTCATCGAAGTGTTAATTTTCTTTGGTTTTACCGGCCCGGTGATCATTTAGCCCCGTGTATGCTGTTAGTTTGTCACATCTTTTCCTTTTATTTCCCTAGGTGTATCCTCCACCCGCAATTGATTTGATAACGATTCCAATAAAGCAGCATTTTGATGCATTTTCTAGGAAGGCTTTCTGATATTATGTTTACTTAACCATATCACTTTACCCAATTTCTCGTTTCAGCATTGACTCATGCTCATCATAGTTTAAGGATATGTGTAGCTTTTCATGTAGACCCTCTTTTATTGGTTGACTCAATTATGCAAACTATTATGCGCTTGCTTGATGAATAATAAACAGTATGTTGAATGTTGAGCTATCATCTTTATTTGCTTTTTATGATTTAAGTTCAATCTCGAGGATATATTGACCCCATTCTATTCTTCAGATTATCCGCATATTGATGGGAATCAACGTTCGGGTTCTTCTTATCTTGCTGCTTCTGGTATTCGGAGGGGTCTTTTACATTGGTGCAAAGACTTCTCCAGTCATAGTGTTCGTCTTCTCTGTTTGCATTATGAGTTTCCTTTTGTCAATATATCTCACAAAGTGGGTACTTTCAAAGGATGAGGGCCCCCCCGAGATGGTTCAGGTACATTTTTTTTGGCAATTACCTCATCTATTTGTTTTCCTTCTTATTTGCTTGTATTTTATGTTCTTTCTTCTAGGCTTAAGTTTGTTAGTTCTTCTCATATTGGAGATGATTTCTTCACTAGCAACTTGCTTATCCTTTTGCACTTCTCTCAATTGTATCCTGCATCATCACCCGTAGAGCATATCAAACTCAATTTTATAATCTCCCATCGTATCCTAGTGGAATGCGTATGCTGGCGGAGTCGTATCAAATTCGTCTTCCATTAACTCAATTTTTTGTCTGACCATTCTGAACTTATGATATTACTTGTTTAGATATCAGATGCTATCCGTGATGGCGCTGAAGGTTTTTTTAGGACCCAGTATGGGACTATCTCCAAGATGGCACTGTTACTAGCTTTAATCATCCTCAGCATTTATCTGTTTCGCACTACAACACCACAACAAGAAGCTTCTGGTCTGGGGAGGTGATTTCCACTGTTAACTGGTTGAGTGCAGTCTCTTCCTCTTCTTTTTTATCCATCTATTGACAAGCATATTCATTGGGCTTGTTGGTACAGGTCAACATCTGCTTATATCACTGTTGCTGCATTTCTTCTGGGGGCTCTGTGTTCAGGTATAGCGGGCTACATTGGTATGTGGGTGTCTGTTCGTGCAAATGTTCGAGTCTCCGGTGCTGCAAGGCGATCGGCAAGAGAGGCATTGCAGGTTTTCCATCTTCTTTTGTGTTGATTATTTGTTGGAGAAATAATGGATTATGTGACTATTAATGAGAATTATGTGCAGATAGCTGTTCGTGCGGGCGGCTTCTCTGCATTGGTGGTGGTTGGCATGGCTGTTCTTGGAATAGCTATCCTTTACGCTGCATTTTATGTTTGGCTGGGCGTGGACTCTCCAGGTTCCATGAAGGTTACTGAATGTATGTCTCAACTACTCCTTGAATTTTCTACAGATATGGTGCCTTAAAGTCAAAAAGCTTATGCTCTGGGATTAGTTTTAGTCGATCATCTATGGTTTAGTTCCATGATTCTTTCATGAATTAAGGACTATTTTATGCATGGAGCTTCTTCTTGTTGTTCAGCACAGAGTGAGATTCATCCTAAGATCTCTGTCTCATTACATCAGACCGTGAATGTCAGTAGGGTTTTCTAGCACATGCAATAGACGGCATCAATTTTTGTTTGCTGTCTCGAGAGAGAGAGGGTGTGTGTCGGGGGAGGGGGGGGATCGGTGCCTTTAAGGGGGCAATGATGTTATAAAGTCTACGACATGACTTCTATGTTTTTATTGCAGTGCCTCTTTTATTGGTGGGATATGGATTTGGAGCATCATTTGTGGCCCTGTTTGCTCAGCTGGGTGGTGGAATATATACAAAAGCAGCTGATGTTGGTGCTGACCTCGTAGGCAAAGTAGAGCAGGGAATACCGGAAGATGATCCACGGAATCCTGCTGTTATTGCTGATTTGGTAATTGTTTGTTCGCTTGTGCTTTCTAAGACCCATGACTATTTGCTTCTTGGTATTGCCTGGATTACTGTCGCTTTTGCAAGTTTTTCTTATAAGCATTCTAAATTTTTGTCTCTGGAGGTTAGGACCATTTATATGGTTGGTGAGATAGTTTCATGATGTTATTTTACTTGCACTCCCAATTTGCATTCTCTTTACACATCTCATGGAGAATAGGATCGTACATATCACTTTTTCTTTGGAAGATAGGACGATAGTCTGTCTTTTTCAGTCATCAGGTCTCCTGGGGTCCGATATGGTGCAGCATTTGTGTTGATTTGTTGACTGAGTTTTCATTTTTAGGGGATGGTTGTTTGGTGAGATGCAGTTTTGTTCAGTTGTGGCATTTGGTAATATTGGGGAAGAAGTTCATGGCTTTAAGCTCGGGTTTTAAAACATATCCATCGTATATAAATAGAGAATCCACAAAGAAAGGAGGTGCATGATAAGTAATTCACCAGAAATGAACGATTCACAACGTTTGAATGTTTCAATTCAATAAATCTGATTTGGCATCCTTAGTTGAGCAACTATCTGAAAAAGGACTTGAATTGTTGGTTGCTCATAAAGTGAGTGTCGTTGGGGTTGTGTTGCTCTATGCTGTTGATTAGGCATCCTTAGTTGGGCAACTTCATACTGTTTGATTTGGCATCCACAGTTGGGCAACTTTATGCTGTTGATTTGGCATCCTTGTGTTACTTTAGCTATGTAAATACATTAGTCTGTGTGCAGCATTGAGAAGCAAGCCTTTCTCCTCCACAGTCCTAGACCTTGTGGCTTAGATAGATGCCTTCTGTGCACGTCACCCTTTCTTTTGTACATTTTTTGTCTTCCATTGGTATGTGTTGAGATAAGAATTCTAAATCTGGCTTCTAACCATTCAGTCAGCTAAATTTGTCTGTTTGCCAAATTCTTTGGCTATATTGGCTTTATGAGTACGAACTTTTCCTGCGAAGCAAATAATCTTCTGAGGAGCAGACTTAATTTTGTCATTGTAGGTAGGAGATAACGTGGGTGATTGTGCAGCTCGAGGTGCTGATCTTTTTGAGAGTATTGCAGCTGAAATCATTAGTGCTATGATACTTGGAGGAACAATGGCCCAACGTTGTAAAATTGAAGGCAAGTGTTCCTGCCCCAACAGAGAAATAATCTAGTCTTTTAGCACAAAAGTAAGATAGACGAAGAAATGACACATATCTTGGTATATATACTTTCTGGTGATACACTTACATTGAATTTAAAGTTACACATGTTTGAATCAAGTGGTTCCATCGGCATGATAATTAAGCCTATTCTAGTATGAATTTAACGGCGTGCAACCCAACTACTGTTGCAATATATAGAAGAGACAGACCTGTCACGTAGAACATAATTTCTATTTTTTTTTTCAACTGTATGTGACTACGATTTTTATTTATTTATTCTCCAAACTAAAGTTAGTTGTGTCTCGATAGTTTTAGTTTGGAAGTTGTATTGAAGCAAAGTTTACTTTGCCAATGTGCAAGTTCAAATGAGTGAAGTTGAATTGGAAGTTTGCTAGTCTGATCACGCTCACAGTTAGTTCATTGATTGAACTACTGGTTAATGCACAGTATCTGGTTTGATTGGGGACAAATGCTTCTGCTGCCTCAGTGTTGACTCTGGTTAAAATTCCATCTTTGGCATTTGTGACTGAAAGCAGAAACACGAGACATTTAAAAGTCAAGCGATTAATGAAGTTTTTTTTTAATGGGAGAAAATTGAGCTAGCAATTGGGAAAGGTGCTTTCTTATGGGTAAATAAGGCCTTAGAGCTTAAAGTTGAAAATGCCAAACTCTGTGAGAAAACAGCGTATAAGTACAATTCTTTAACCCTACATCCTACCAAACATAATAGAGGACCTCTATGAAACAATAAGTTGGAAATTTCATCCCAAAAATCTCATCCAGAGTTCACTGAACAAGCTACAGAGGCGGTTGTGGTTTCTCTGAGGGAACATGGAAAATAACAAAGTCGTAATGGTCCACTCTCATCAATAAAATTGATCTCTCAACTTTGTTGTTGCCATATTAATAGCCAAAACGAAATGGTTGTAATTTTCTAGGAGTTTCATCTTTGAAAATCAACCCAATGGAAATTGTTGCACAATTCTCCATGCTGACAATGTTAGAAAATCGCAGCTTGAAGTGACAACCACTGCACTTGTTTGCTTATTTCCAAAGACTAACTTGGCAGTTTGCTTTGATGCAGATCCATCCGGCTTCATCTTGTTTCCTCTTGTTGTCCATTCCTTTGACCTGGTAGTGTCATCAGTTGGAATACTTTCGATCAGGGGAACACGTGAATCTGGTCTGAAGGCATCCATTGAGGATCCAATGGCAATTCTTCAGAAAGGATACTCTGTTTCTATAGTTTTAGCCGTTATTGCTTTTGCCGCGGTATTGTTTCTCTGACTATTCTCATTTTTTTCCTCTTCACTGTCAATATCCATTTAAAGATACGGATGCAGAAAAGGCTTTCTTGTAATTATTTCTGTTGTTGGTCAAATTTAAAATTCACCGACTTGCCCTTGCCTCTATTTTTGGTATAAGTCATGTGAATAGGTTCTGACACTTGATTTTACTGGATTGAAATCTACAGTCTACACGATGGATGCTTTATACTGAACAAGCGCCTTCTGCATGGGTGAACTTTGCTTTGTGCGGGCTGGTTGGCATTATGACAGCCTATATTTTTGTATGGATCACAAAGTATTACACAGACTACAAGCATGAGCCCGTGCGCATGCTAGCTCTTTCTAGCTCCACAGGTCATGGAACTAACATAATTGCTGGAGTAAGCTTGGGTTTGGAATCAACAGCTCTTCCAGTCCTTGTTATAAGTGTATCGATAATTTCAGCTTTCTGGCTGGGCCAAACTTCTGGTTTGCTGGATGAGACTGGCAGTCCAACTGGAGGTCTCTTTGGAACAGCTGTAGCGACGATGGGCATGCTCAGCACTGCTGCCTATATTCTCACTATGGATATGTTTGGTCCAATAGCTGATAATGCTGGTGGAATTGTGGAGATGAGTCAGCAGGTAATGACCGTATTTCTTCCAAATTTCGATATCATTAAAATTTTTTGAACTTGAGGGAAAGGTGGAAAAACCTAGTTTGATAGAATTTTAAGCACTTTCCTAAGTTTGATTGGTGTGGACCCTCACGTGTATGTATTATTTCATGCAGCCAGAAAGCGTTCGGGAAATTACTGACGTTCTAGATGCAGTGGGTAACACCACTAAAGCTACAACCAAAGGTTTTGCAATTGGATCAGCTGCACTTGCATCTTTTCTTCTCTTCAGTGCTTACATGGATGAGGTGTCTTCATTTGCTCGTGAGCCTTTTAAAGAGGTGGGTGATTCCTCGATCATGTAAATCCTCTCCTATTTGGATAGCTTTTGAGTGTAGCATCTCACCCTGCTACTTCTATTTGATATTCAGGTTGACATTGCAGTTCCGGAAATTTTTGTTGGTGGGTTGCTAGGTTCCATGCTTATTTTTTTATTTAGCGCATGGGCCTGTTCAGCTGTTGGCCGAACTGCACAAGAGGTTGTTACTGAAGTGAGGAGACAATTTATTGAGAGGCCTGGTATAATGGTGGGTATCTATTGTCAGAGTGTGTTCTCCGATGCTTTTTTTTATCAGGTTACTTGATGATCAAATCCTTCTTTGGTTGGCTCAGGACTACAAGGAGAAACCTGATTATGGTCGATGTGTTGCCATAGTAGCATCTGCATCATTGAGGGAGATGATAAAACCCGGTGCTTTGGCTATTGTTTCACCTATAGTAATTGGTGGGTCGTAATTGTTCATATGGTGGCTAAGCTTATGTAGTGTAGCAATGAGATGTCCGCCATTGTCACTAATCTTTGCACGTATCTTTGCAGGTCTTGTTTTCCGGATTTTGGGGCATTACACAGGACATCCTCTTCTTGGGGCCAAAGTTGTGGCTGCATTTCTAATGTTCGCTACGGTTTCTGGTATTCTTATGGCTCTCTTCTTGAATACAGCAGGTGGTGCCTGGGATAATGCGAAGAAGTACATTGAGACAGGAGCTCTTGGAGGCAAGGGGAGTGAGAGTCATAAAGCTGCAGTCACTGGAGATACGTGAGTTTGACAAAACTTTGCCATTTTGCTTAAATAAGGGCGAGAGCATCTTATCAAATCAACTGGCAATCGTGTTTGATGGCATAGCTCAAAGATGCATGGTCATGCCCTCTTATGTGTGCTTGATGTGTTTGTTATGACACTTTCATTTGTGCTCTTGTTTGCTGCTATTGTATGTGCCAGAGATTGAAAACCTTGCGACATTTCCCTCTTTGCACATGACAGCAACAACCTAATCGGTTACTGTTTTGGGTCTGTTGGATGCAGTGTGGGTGACCCCTTCAAGGACACAGCCGGACCTTCCCTGCATGTGCTGATAAAGATGCTTGCGACCATAACGCTTGTCATGGCTCCTGTGTTTCTGTGAGAGTTTGTCCATATATACCGGGATTTTCAACAGCGAATTCAAGCCGGCACCCATTTTCGTCTGACTAGTATACTTTGCCAAATGCATTAGATAGGAGTTCTCGATTTTGTGTATATCCCCCGGGTGTCGACTTGAATGTCATACTAACATCTTTGTTTGAATAAAGAGACGTTTAAGTTGCTACTCATTCTAAGTACACACCTGGTGGTAGCATAAAATCTGTCGGGGGCTTTAAGTTAGGAGCGAAGATTACTTTAGTGCCATGAGTTGTGACAGCTCAGTAGGGACTCGGTCGGGCGTGGATGCGCATTTTTGTAATTCTCTGCTGTCATGAAATACTACTGCTCGATTGAGATGATTAGGGAGCTTTGGAATGGTGTTGGTTGTGTTCTTAATGCAGTCAAGTTGCTCATCTATTTTTCTCATGTTGAGTTCAACTCTTTAACACGAGAGTATTCAAGGAGTGAATCTCGAATGTGTTGAATCGATAAAAGGAGCATGCCCTCTTTAAATGACCGAAAGGGATGGGACTGGTCAAATTGCAAGAAAGCTGATCCATGGACTTCACCGAACCGCTAAAGAAAAAGCAAGGGCGCATGTCTTAGAACTTTTTACGTATATATTGGATTTCAATTGCCGAGCACTAAAGTCACATATCTGTATGGCCGGCACTCGCCAATCAAACGGTATTCATCCGCAGCATCCATGCCTCAGCTGACTTTCTGAAGGAAGTCAAAAATAATAATATCAGGTTCGTTTTACAAGGAAAAGATGAGGTGAGGTGAGGTGAGTTGGGTGAGTGGAAAAAGTTACATCAAGAGATGACGACTGTTCATCTCTTTCCTTCTGATGTCGGTATTTGTGGCCCATTTTTTGCAATCAAAAGAATTGCCTCAGCGATAGCTTGGGCGAGGAAATTAACCATTCTTGAGACGGGCAATTCATTGGGCCATTTTCAGCTGCGCTGGGGTTGGGCCCAACGTACAAAGCCCACAATGGCTACGGCGACATCGCAATTGGAAATTACAAAGTTCTGGTCATTTTTTTAGCAGCTCCTGTTTCCTTCCCCTTCTTATCTTTCTGTTTCTCTTATAGAAGCCAGCGAGCGCTTTGCACGCATTGCAGCTCCGCGCTCTGTTAGGGTTATTGTCGAAGGAGGAGAAGGAGGATGCAGCAGCCGGGGAAGCCGACGGTAGCGCTCCCAGGGCAGGAGGAGAGGGCCAAGGCCAAGGCAGCTCAGAAGCTGAAGAAGAGCACCAAGATGCCCTCCCCAGAAGAGCTCCTCTCCCACTACGAGTCCCGGGGGCTGGACTCCCACCAAGCCTCCCTCCAGGCCATCGACGACCTCCAGAAGTTGCTCTCCCGCGTCCTCTCCTCCCGGGGCGCCCCACCCGCCAAGGCGGACAGGGGGTCCCCGCCCGACCTCGCCCGGAAGATGGACGCGGTGAACGGTCGGCTCGCCCTGCTGGAGATGAAGCTGGACTCCAAGCCCGGGTGCGCGGAGGCGTTCGCCATCGGGGTGGCCTCCGGGGCCGCCCTCAACGGGATGGGGAGCCTCATGCCCCACCTGCTCAGCTCCCTCTCCCAGATTTGGAGCTCTGTCACCAATCCTCACCATCACCAATGAAAGCGAGCTTTAGAGTAGACCGGCAGATCCCTGTTGCTTTACCGCCATTGCGGTATCGATCCAATTCGAACTCTGGACTATTCGTTTTGCTGTTGGGTTTTTACTTGTTTCGTTTCATCTTCGGGGGAACGACAGATTGGGGCTGTTGTAGCTGGAGCAGGAACAGATAAGAGAGACTGAGGTGAAAACAGAGGAGGAGGGGCGGGTCTGGGTCTGCGTCTTCGTCTGCGTCTGCGTCTGTTCAAGTTTGTCGTCGTTGCCAGCCACCATGTACCCGTCCCCTCTTCATTATCGCTGTGTGTATAATAACAAGGGAGCACGACCATTGTCCAATGATGTATCGCTCTCCTAAAGACCACAACTGTAGGAGGCACTTTGTTTTCCGACTGACTTTCATCATCATTGATTGATATCATTGGTCCCGTTGAATTCAAATGACGCTCCAAGTTCCGGGAAGAAAACCCATTAAGCTTCGTGCGAGCGTAATCGGCTCTGCTCTGAAAAGATAAGAATCATAATAAAATATGGACCCGGATTAGGCGGTTTCCTTTGTCCCTCGAGGGAAAACGGCACATTTTTTTTCACGCTGCAGAGAGAGCTTTTCACTTGATCATCAAAGTTGGGGAAAGTAAGAAGAGCTAATGGACTTTTAATAAGAACTCCAGAAAGACAATTCATGTCCTTGTTCGGTCGTTGTTAGATGTAATGAGGAAAAGGGTTGCCCTCCTCTTGCTCCTCCACATTATTATTATTGACGTACCGTCGAGGAGGTTTAGTCCCGTCGCAATTCATTCCTTCGCTTTAAGAAATTAATGTGGAAGAACAATCTGGGGGGCGTGTTTTAGGATTGCTGTAGTCAAGGTCAGCTTAGAGTCGCAACTACACTAGCAATTGGTGCCGCCCCGCCACGTCGACGACTGACGTGGCAGGTGAAGGATTTAGATATGGTTTTGGCCAATGGGTTACGAGAAAATATTATGGTCAGTCAGCACAGGAGATGAACAGCTGCTGCTTGCTCGAAAGACAAACGAGAGGTAAGGCGAGCGTGGGAACTTAACGCGACGACGATGGCGATACGATAGGGATTGTTGCTTTCTTCATCGCCCCTTTCGTGAGCATGCCTTGTGTGCAGTTATTTAGGAGTAAACCACCGTGTAGTTTCGTTTCGTACCATCTTTAAAAGTGACGATGCTTTGATGATTCCCAGTGCTCCCGAGCGACGAAGACGCGGGTCCTTGCATTATGTCTCTCGCAGCGACCCACTCCGCCACTATCTACCGAAACTTCAACCCATTCGGCATACGGCGAATGACGTGCTCCGCTGAATCCAATCCAAGGCGTGGCTTCGGGACCAAAAAGGTGCGCAATTTGTCTGCTCCTTCGCGGTATGTGTATACGAGTTTGAGTTGGGAGTGACTTTGCTTGTCTCATATTCTCAGACCAACAAAATCTCCAAGGACAGCGATCCCTCCTCCCAAAAGAGGTATGCCCAAGATCGCTTGCACTTTCATTTTCTGGGTCTGCAGTTTTTGAGCTCAATTCCGACTAGTTCATTCTAAAGCTGCTTGCTTGTGACGGCCCAGCCTTGTTCTTGCTTGCTACTGTCTCTTTTGCTATCTCCTTGGTGAATTGTTCCGTCCTGACGGGCTGTTTCCAAGGGTCAGTTCCACTTATCTCTCGTCTTCACTCAGTGCAGGAAATCCACGCTCGATCAGCCTGGTCCTCTACCTAGTCGTAAGTCAATGAATCACTCTCGCCTTCGCAGCCAGCCATATATGGATGTTTTGCTTTTTTCATGTGCTTGGTAAAACTGAAGTATATCCCCACATTGTCTGATTTGATTTTTCCTGCTCAACGGTGCTGCCGTAAAAGCACGATTGAGTAGAAAATCATCGCAGGATCAAAATTTTAGTATAAACTGCTAAATATAATGAGTGCTTCAGCTGGAAATAGCTTGTTCTCCTTTGAGAGAACGTCCGTCCCTCGTTCTTTGTTAGTATTTGTTCAGGCAACATCACCTGCTGCACTAGTGAAGTCTCAGCTTGTGTGTTTTTGAGTATTTGCTGGTGTTACGTCATGCCTGTGTAGCTCATGGTTCACCATGTTTAAAATGGATTTGAGTGAAACCACTTTGTCTTCTGTTTCTTATCCATTGAGTTCTTAGATAATGCATTTCAAGGCACATTTAGTTTTGATTTCATTCATTCATTTTCTTGATCTCCAGCAGAAGGCCCGTTTGTGTGTTATTCTGAACAGTTTTTTTTTTTTTTGCTTTTGTGATTTAGGTAGGAAATATCTTGTGCGTCATTACTCTTATGCAAAACTTTTCTTGTAGAGGCACCTGGTGTAAGCTCCAGATTCGATGGGAACTATAGAAAAATTACTTCTACCGACCTTGAGTTTGAGGAACGGCTGAAAGCAGTTAGAAGGTGCGGCCTCACCGTATAACATCTTGCTCTATGACATTCATCATTATGTGAGACACTATCTGAAGATTGAGTTATGTCCAAGGTGCCACGTGTGCATCATCAGGACGTCTCTGTCTGCCGCAGTTGAACAGTATAAACATCTAACTTTTAAGTCATTTTTGTTGCTTGGACTTGCTCGAGAAGTGCCATTCAGATGTCCAGAGTAGACATATTACTCTGTGTGGTCACAATCTCTAGTTCACATGGTGTGACATATCAATAGAGCTCTCCATAATGGTTGAACTGGACACTTATCTGTCAATTGATAATCCTCCCTGGGAAAACCTTTTCTCTGTACCTTCTCAATTTACTCTTTCCTTGTATTCATATAGAAGAGATTAGGTTCTTACATCAAACTAAGTATCCTCTTCAGGTCAGCGGTCGAGCAGAAAAAAGCAGATGAAATGAAAGAATTTGGAGCTATTGACTATGATGCACCAACCAAGACAGATGATAAAGCCATTGGACTTGGTACAAAGGTAAAATCCTTGCCAGCACATGTTGAGTTTAGAAGTTCACTTTTTGGAATTGTGGTCAGCTGAGCCTTGATCTCTGATTCGAGTTTCAATGTCAAATAGATTGGAGTTGGAGTAGCGGTTGTCGTCTTTGGTTTGGTTTTCGCTCTTGGAGATTTTCTTCCTTCCGGAAGGTATGCCTTAATGAAGGCCTTTTCCGCATCTTTGAACAAGTGTTAGTTTTGTGCCCTTGGCGTCTCTTGAAAACTCTTTCCTAAATGGTCGATGTGCAGTCCTCGCACCATTATGGTTGGAGTTATTGATCTTTTTAAACCTTTATGTTCCAGTGATAGTCCCTCTGAAGAAGCAGTGGTGGCCAACAAGAAGCTCTCAGAAGAAGAACAAGCTACTCTTCAGGTGCTTGAGAAAGAGCTGGCTTGATATTTTCACTGAGAGTTTTTTTTTCTGCATGAAACAGGCCAATTTTCGGTCTTGAGGAAAGTTGACATTTTCAACGGGCTTTGACTTTGAAAGCAATGATATCCTTGTATACCACTATTTACTTGCTGAATCTCACTGTACATATTTCAGTGTTGTGAGTGAATTTTTTCTTTTGTGAAGAAATATTATGAGGGAGACAAAGTGTAAAAGAACAGAGTTGAATGATATTTTTTTCCTATTATTCGTGAGCTGCAAGACACGTGTTATTTGAAATCCTTTTGAATCCGAGCTCTTGGTCATCTCATATTTACTTGTATTTACCTGCCTTTCCTATTCAGAATATGGCACGATGACAGATAATGTTGCCCTTTCTTTTCAGCTTTACATTGAATAACCAAAGAGAATGCATAATTGTTCAGTCATAGTTAATTCTCAAATTCTGTTCTCCTATTGTGATCTGTTACAGACAAAGCTGGAAAAGTTTGAAGCTACACTTGCTACTTCTCCAAGAGATCCCACAGCGCTTGAAGTAAGTAATGAGTCTAAGATCAGCTCTCCATTTGCGTTTTGCTCTTTATACTAGATATTGACTCATAGGTTTATATCTGCTATGCATGGCTTTGACTTTTAACTTTACAAAAAAGAGACAGGATCTGTGCTACACTTATATATGACAATAAGTGACTTTGAATGGTACCCATTTATTGTGTTAGAATTACGAACTTTTCAGCTTGCATGCTGGTTGAAATACTCACAGGTTGAAGCATGTACATAATATTGAAATGTGGTCATTCTATAAACTGCCACTTATATCTGTACACAATGTATCAGGGCACTTGAACAATGAGATATACCATAAGCGGATAGATAGCTTTTCCATTCATCTCTGTATATGCATGTTTGTCTGTTAGTATGTGGATCTAAGATGTGTTTTTTAAAGTTGCTTCATCGTCTATTCTGCCGCATGAGATTCTTACATGTCTATAGGGGGCTGCAGTAACATTGGCAGAACTAGGGGAGTATACTAAGGCAGCTGCTAGGCTGGAGGAGTTGACTAAGGTTTGTCATTAGGCCAACATGCTTCTTAGTATAATGTGTTCTATTCAGCAAGTATCTTTGGCTCAAACATCTCTGCAGGAGAAATCAAATGATCCTGATGCTTTCCATTTACTTGGGGAAGTCAAATTTGAACTCAAAGATTATGAAGGGAGTGTTGCTGCATATAGAAGCGCAAGCAAGGTGTCCTTTTAATCTTTTTCAAAAAAGGCAGGACTATTGTCTTGTCATTTAATTTTATTGCTTTAAACGTATGGGAAGCGCTAGTCAAGTCAGGTAGACATGAGTTCTGACTTTCATGCAACTTATTAAAATTGAACTACTTTGAGTTTCACGCCTATACATGTATTAATTGTATATCATGGCTTGTCAACTCGGACACCAACAGGAAAGGCAACTTGGCTGGTGTCGGTCTTGCCCTTCTAGAAAAATCTAAGAGCTGATCCCAATTCACAGACTTTTCATTGTATTGTAAGTTGGCTGTGCAAAGGGAGTGGGATAATGCTTAGTTTTTTTTTCTGTAGAAGTTGAAAGTTTCAAATCTTCCATTGTTGCAGCACTTGCATGTGAAGAAACTATTAATAGTTACAGGAGGAAGCATGTGAAAAAGACGATTGCATCTAGTTAGTTTATATGTGTAAAAATAAAAATTGGACTTCATGAATGCCTTAACCCATGAGATCTGCTCTTACTTTGATATCGTGAACTTATCCTTTCAATTGTCTGCAGTTGTCGACAGATATCAATTTTGAAGTTCTGCGTGGCCTTACAAATGCACTACTTGCTGCCAAAAAACCAGATGAAGTGAGTCATAGATGTCATTTGAGTCGTTATGTTATAAGCTAAGAACATGTTGGTGAAGCTGTGTTTTAGGATTAAAGGTATACCAGACATGACATGATCTAGCTTAATTTGTCTAAAGTGGTATTCGTGGATATAGCAGTAGATAGCCTGCAGGCCTCTGACGGACTCAGACATGCACCTTCCTTCTTCTGAGGCAGTAGGAGACTTCTGATAAGGATACCAACCTGCGCTGCCCCCACAGATGATGCTTTAAATTTTAATCAACTTTTTTCTTGGATGCGTATTCTTATTTTCAGCAAAACGAAAAGTTTGTTAGAGCATTTCAATAGTAAACAACACATCCATTTTAACAGCTTAAGCTTGGCAGTATCCAATTTTCACCAACTGTAACGTTGTGGTCTCCAATTTTCACCAAGGCGTATTCTCTGCTCCATTCTTTATCAATACACGGATCGTGATTCTAATTACACAGACCGTGTAGCTTTAAATAACCATGTGAAACCTTGTATTTTAAAATACATAACTTTATCAGTAATGCGGTCTCTTAAAATATAGCAAGAATTTGACAAAAAGTTTTAGCCTATGTTATGGACATAGGCTGGAACCTTGAGAAGTTTGTTTAAATCATACATGTAGCTCTGCCTCTTGATCTCTCATCAGAAGACTAGGGAGGTCATTGTATATTTGAGAAGTATCAATATCTCTGTACTTGCACTGCAATATCGGTCTTATTTTCCCTAGGCCTTATCTGCACCTGTTTTAGCCTATTCTCTACACAGATTGTGTACCTATTCGTCTATTCAATAGCGGTCAAGCTATTGAGGTTAGTGACCTGTAGCCATGTATGAATTTCTTTGATGCGGTGGATCTGCAGGCTGTTCAAGTTCTCCTGGCCTCTCGAGACCTCATGAACTCAAAAAAGCCAAATGTTGAGGCAGCTAGCAGTACAGCGGAAAGAAGTAAGCAGAACGTGGATCCTATTCAAGTGAGTTCTATTATATTCTTATCTTCTATCACACTGAAGTTTATGCAAGCACCTGTTTGGCTAGATAGGCACTAAGAACGGTAAGAAAGCAAATGGCGTCAACTTCTAGATAACAGATTACCTGGAAAGAACCCTGCTTGTGGAGACCTATGATTCGCATGTCAAACTAATGCAGGTAAGAAGCAGTATGTTTTGAGATGAAGATTGGCCTATGCTCCACCTAGAACGATTGTTCTTTTCAATTGATTGTCTTTACCTCATTTTCCTTTTCTTGGTTTGTGGGGAGGCGAGAAAGTTTTTCTGTTAAGAGCTCAAAGTGTCGTATGCCGTGATCTGGTGTCCCTGCAGATGGAAAATAGCCAAACAATTAGGGACAGATGGGACCGAAAGTTTTAGTTACTAGATTGACTACCTGACCAAGTTTTAAAAAAGACTACGTAACCCCCCTGGCTGCACTAAATTAAAGAGGGCCCAATTGGCCGCATCTCAAATATTAGCAGAACAGTTCAGTGTCTCCCCTTGCTCTGCAAATTCCCTGTTGGTTACAGCTCCAGATCAATCATTGACCAAACTGTCCTTTGATATGACCCACCATATTTTTGTGTAGCTCCATCATGCCACTATTGATTATACCAAATAGGGTTCCTTATTTTCCAGTAAGAGAGACTAACCACGACACTCATCATGGGAAAACTTCTCACCTGCCATATGCAGTTTCATTTCCAGGACGCCCTGCGAGCTGTTACCAGACAGCAGGCTTTGAAATATAGCATACACTGCTAATCATCTGTGCTGCGACCTGGTAGCACAACAGTGTGATGAGTCATTGCATTCGTGCCCCATTTTTTAAATGATGGTGAAAATTTTAGTGATAATTTATTAGGGGAGGGCATCAACAATTTTTAAGTAATTCAAAGACAACAGAGCATAAGATCCTGCCACTTATAAGTAAGTCCTTAGTTTCTCCATAGAGACAGTAATGGTAATTATGTGGAATTTGTGTCTTTCTATTGAACTTGTGCTTACATTCCTTTAATTAAATTCTGGAAGAAAAGATGAGCCTTCATAGAGATAATGGGAGTTTTACAGCATCATTCTTGCGAAATGATGTCGAAATGTACTTGGCAGTGTTTTTAGTTAGCCTAGTGATTCTGGCACTCATCTGCAGTTGATGAGGGCACAAGTTCAATTCTCAAGAGTGAGAGAATTTCGTTAGGAGACCAGTCAGTCCTCGTGCAGAAAAGGTTGTGGTCTGCTAACGTGCTAGTGTTACCACAATGATTAGCTCACTGACCTTAGACCATTGGGTCACGAGTGGTGTGAGTAGTTGTGGCTCAACTTGAACATTTTGTAGTGGGTATGGGACTCCTACATCAGTGTCCCAGGAGATTGCTAACATAGAAACCCTTCCTACCCTTTTATTAAAGAAAAATCGTGGAGGTTGACTGCAAATGTAGGTTCCTTCCAAATTACCAACAAGAACTTAACTTATCAAAGAGAGGGTATATAGCAAGTTCTTGTGCAATCTGTCAGTCTGCATAGTATTTGGGTAAGTAATTACAGCTAAACCTTCTTTTAGCCATCATTTCATCCTTTCTGTTAAGACCAACTCTAATGTTCTTGTTGCAAAGAAAAGTCTCTATGTTCAACATCTCATCGATACATTTCAGGTTGAGTTACTACTTGGGAAAGCCTATTCAGAATGGGGCCATGTTAGTGATGCAGTATCTGTTTACGATGGGCTCATCTTTAGTCACCCTAATGATTTTCGGGGATACCTAGCAAAGGTCTCTTTCTTCATCTAGTAACTTGCTGTTTCTTTTTAGAATATCTGATGCAATTATCATGGATATCAATGCTGTATTTATTATATTTATGACACATACACATGCTTAATATATTACCATTACATTAGCTTTCATTCCATGAATATAGCTAATTTATTAACAGAGGGACTCACAAAAAAAAAATCAATAAGGAAAATAAAGACTACACAAGAGAGAGCTACCTTGAAAGATATAGTTAAGCCTGTAGATGTATGTGCTTGCTGCTTCCAGTATGCATCAGACCAAATGTAGTCTACATATTTATTTTTAGCTTTTACTTGGCATAGTTGAGTGGCATATTAAAGTCTCTTTTAGTTACTGAACATGAGAGTATATTAGTAATGTTTATTACAGCTCCCCAGTGGGTTCTGGCAAAAAAAAGGCAAAAAAAAAGAATAAGAAAACCTGCCAAGATGGTTAAGCTAAAGGACCCTCTTGTTTTCTATTTTGGGATTGAGCCAAATCAGTTGTAAATTTGAACTTACAGTAACTATTACCACCTAAAAAAGGCTAGGGACGGGCTTGTTGTTCCTCAACGTGAATTTTTTATTCCAAAGTTTAGCCTGAGTTCCTCCATTTTTTTTCTGGTGTCAAGGAGGCTCGAACCGTGGTTTTGTTCTTTTTGTTATTATTGTTCTTCCTGTTGGCTTGTTTACTGTTTGGCTTATGTGACCTCTGGAAATCTAACTGTCGGACAACATATTTCTCTCACCTGTTTTCCAGGGGATTATATTGAAAGAGAATGGTAGAGCTGGAGATGCAGAGAGGATGTTTATACAGGTGAGTATAAAAGCTTAGGCAGCCATAAGTAGGGGTGAGCATGGTTTCAGGTTCTACCCTAGAAGTTGAAAACCTGACTGATGAGAACCTGTAGGTTCCAGGTTCCAAGGTATGTAAGGTAGGTTTCAAGTTTCAAAAATTGGGGAACCTGTTTCGACTGGTAGGTTCTAAGTTCTAGGTAGGCGGAACCTGAAACCTAGAACGTGAAATCTAAATAAGGTTTTTGTGTTTTTTCTTGGTCTATATCTTCACGTGATCTTGCGGTGTTTCATGGCGTTAGATTATAAGTGTATAGTCTGGAATCACTAATTTGAGCTTTCATTTTATGATTTGTTAATGTTTCATATTCTTCATATATCTAAATATAAATTGTGGTCAATGGATCATAACAGCAAATGGTGGTCATTAAAGGTAATGATTCACTGCAATTATTCAATTAATAATACAGGTAAAACTTAGGTAGAACTTGAAACCGACCCTAAAACCTGTGATAGATAGGTTCCAAGTTCCAAAAAATGATGAACTTATTCTCATGGGTAGGTTCCACACGGAACATGGAACCGCTCACTCCTAGTATCGATTCACGCAATGACTTCTCAGTTTAATTGTATTTATTTAACCCGTAATGTCAGGAAAACTAATCATTTGTATTCTCTTTGGTGAATGACAAGCTTGTTTAATATTGTTGCGTTCATTTTCGTTTTGTTTAACTAAAAATGAAATAAAAAAAAAAACCTGTGACAGGGTAGGTTCTAGGTTTCAAGTTTCAACGGGTAGGTTCCAGATTCCAAAAAATGAGGAACCTGTATCCGAGGGTAGATTCTAGGTTCTAGGTGGAACCTGGAACCACTCACCCCTAGCCATAAGAATGTCTTGATGAGCATAGGCATGCAGTTTTTGCAGTCTAAGATCAAGTGGCTGGCCTCTAGATAGAAACTTTATTGAGAATGATGCACAAACTCAAAATCATCATGCGATATTGCTGGTGTCATGCCTTTTGCATTTAATGCAATGGTTAGTGACGTATTGGGAGCTCTTCCAGTCGAGTAGAGAAATCAGTTTAATTGTCACTAATGGAGCTTTACAGCATTCTGCTGATGTAATCGTTAGAGAGCTTGTTAGAAGAGCATTTTCCATGTAAATAATTTATTAGGCAAGGAAGCAAAGAGCAATCAATATGAGTCGTCACCTTAAGAATTAATTTTACTTTTTTATGCCAAATCTTGTGAAATATGACGAACTAAAAATTACCATTTCATCACGGAGGTTTAAATATTGTTATTGTTGAGGGTGTCAAAGGCAGTATTCAACCCATTTTAATTGTTTGACCGGGAGAGTTTGCTTGCTGTCATAGTTGGACTTCTTGTTGCTAGTAGACTCAAAGTTGGATGTTTTCATTCTAATCATGTAAGATTAGTTTACTCATATTATTTTGTGAACTCCACTTGATTGTTTACTTTGCAGGCACGATTTTTTGCACCCGAGAAGGCCAAGGCACTTGTGGATCGTTATGCTGGACAGTGAGCGACTTTCTCCAATGCATTCACTTGTTAGGGACAGGAGCCTTGACTCAACTTAAAAGTCCATTTGGCTTTATAAAATTGTATAGACATGAGATAGATGACTGCCTATGACTTCATTTGAGTAGTTTTATATAATGAATGGAGATTAAAAAGATCTTTTTTCTCGTAGTCTGTCGAAATCTACAGCTACCAAAGACCAAGGTTATGTTCCTCAATTTTTGGCTCCCATAATTTTGAATTCCATGTAGATGGATTAATTCATACCCTTGATGCTTTGTCTTGTTTCCTGGTTCATTTTCTCCTCCGTTTGATAATAAACTGCATAAGCACAGTCCAAAAATATATAGATTGCATGATATGTGGCTTGGATCACTTGCTTGCTGAACTCGTACTACGTACATTGTTATCCAAAGAAATATGAGCAGGGGCATGGACTCAAGCTCCTGCTTGAACCACCTGTCTAAATGTCATTCTCTGGAAACTGATGAGACTATGAGAGTGACTATGATCATCACACACACTAGGAACACAAGGATTTTGTGATCTTTATGTTCAATTCAAGTGAACACGTAGGTCCTCCCTGATTTAAATGCAGTGTGACTATAACTTCTTAGAGGTCTGCGGTCCTTCTTGGAAAGAATAAGACAGGATTCCATAAAACAATAGATATTGTATGTTCACTTTATTCTAATTCATGCAATTCGATAATTATGTAAAGAGTTATTGTAGACATTCATGTAGGATAACTTCGTTTAGCCACAGAAGTGGACTGGAGTCGATCTTAATTTCAGAGTACGTGTAACGGCATAGCAAGGGAAAGAACATAGATTAGCTAGAAGCATCAGGGAGCTGCAAGGTGGTAATAGTTCAATTTCTGCGTCATTTAATGGTAGATGTAATTAAGGGAGAGCAACCCTTGGTTTTTGTTTTCTGTTTTTATGGCCAATAGCAACCCTTGATTGAAGCCGCCCAACTGGTAACTATTTCTCACCAAAGCAAGTCTGCCTTTTTTTTTCGCCATCAAAGAAAGCCTGCCTTATTCACTCCTAATTTATTTTGCCGGGTCTTTCATAACATCTCCTACACTACCTTTAAAATTATAGGTAATATCACTCAGAGGACCAAAATACATAAAGAAGAAAGTAAGAGAAACATGAAAGCAGAAGTTATCTGCACATTTGGGGGTGATGAGAAGGTGTGAGCTCACAATCGGATGAGCCACAGCTAATGGCTTCTTTCTCTACAGATTCATGGGAGAAAAACGTGACGTCTCTTTTTTCCTCGACAGCCTTCAAGATCATCTCGAAAACAGAGACTTCACATGGAATCTTGAGTACGCCTTCCTGTTGGAAGCCAAACTCTTCTTCTGCTTCTTGCAGAAGTAACCCGAATGCGGGGTGTCTTAAATGCTCAGTCGGGATCACAAATCTCTTCAGCTCTTTCCCCACTGAGACGGCCAAAAAGCCTTTGGGGACAACATCACTAGACGATGCCAAGACGTCCGAGAAGGAAAGAGTTCTCTTTAGAAACTTGATGCTTTTGCTGCCATTACCCATGGAGGTGGTAGTTGAACTGGAGTTGCTTGTGCTGCTATTGCCACTTCTGTTGGTGTTCTTGGGGGCATTTGCGAGCTTTTTCCACTTCTTGAGGATCTGTTGAAGCCTAACAATGTCTCTGATCTTGTTAGACTTCTTAGAATCCATGAAGCTGATGTGCCTTCAGGAATATGGGATCTGGCAAACTTCTCTTGTTTGGGGGTGGAACTCAAATGGTGGTGGTGTTTCGGGGTTTATAAGCTAGTTGAAGGGGTGCTTGGTCAAGGTAATGGAATATTCAATTCATGTTCTACTCCGTTATTTAAGCATTTTATTGAAGATAGAGCCCGTCGGTTGCTGGTTGCAACTGCCTCCGATGAATAAATTAAAAGAAATAACTGATGCATTTGGC
The DNA here is from genome assembly GCA_031216235.1 of Syzygium jambos. Classification (NCBI taxonomy): domain Eukaryota; kingdom Viridiplantae; phylum Streptophyta; class Magnoliopsida; order Myrtales; family Myrtaceae; genus Syzygium; species Syzygium jambos. The sequence continues at coordinate 31,175,790 of CM062229.1, read as the reverse complement.
CTTTCTTTCTTGGTTTCTGTGACCCTTTTCATTGTATTTTGTCTTTCCGAGCCTCGGAGGAATGCAGATCCATATGAAAAGAGTCAGTACTGAACTACTATGCAGAGCTCGGCTGTTTATGCGCTATATTTTATTAACTGTAAATGTGTCTGTGAAGCAAAGTCTACAGATCTAGATAGATAAGCCGGTGCTCAGTCTCCTCTTCCTCACGAATATTACTGGTTCTTTCTGATTCAACTGTCTCAACAGTCAAACCGCCTAGAAAGGCATCATCCTCGTGCATGCTCCTCTTAATAATTGACCCTTCACAGCACATTGGTGTTGGTGTTTGGAGCTCTGGTTAGCAATTAAAGGCACTGATTGATGAGATATTAATCATTGGCGAGCTTTTCATGCACCCCTTTTGTTTATTGGATTTTGGGATGGCCGAGCGGATCCTAGAAGCGAAAGGACTCTGGAGAAACCCATATGGCCTCCCCATTCTTTTTCTATCTAGTGCAAGGTATGGAATGATGTTAGTTTAAACACTAAAGCCCACGGGGTTGACTTCTTATATAACACTGATGAAGCCAAAAGAACATGCAACCCCTTTCTTCAGCAGTTCAGCTTTTGTCTTCACATATTCGGCATCATCGGAACAACACATTGTCACCTTGTCAAAGCGAATTTATTTCGTTTCTTCTTCAGATAACCTTGATGCACATGATACGATCGTGATTTGCGATGAATGATTATCTTTTGAGAACTAAAAAGATGCTGTGCGAAGATCTCTCTGGGAGATGCAGATACAGCTGGTGTACGTTTTTGTACCCTAGGAAGAAAAACATAATAAAATCCCATCTCCATATATTGTCAAGTTGGTGCTGCCAAAAAAAAAAAAAAAGAGCTAAGTCCATGTGGCTTGATCAGGTACCTCATAATCAAGAATATATAAAAATTTGAAGGGGAAAGGCTCTAATGAGGATTAGTACAAGTACAGTTTGATTAGTGGCGGGCTGGAAAAAGTGACAAAACATGGTTGGAGCATCCTAAGATAGTTTGACCAAGTGGGGTGCTTTTTTAAGTGTCCAGAACCAGATAAAACAAATGATGCAACAGTTTATTAAGGAAATAAAGTGAGTGCCACTTGCCCGATTTGCAATCGAAAGAGGAGATCTGATTGCTCGGTCAAACTTCAATGAAGATGGACAATTCGTACAAGTCCATAAAAAACAAGGGCTTTGAGCTTCAAAGCTCATGCTCGAGTCGATAAAGAAAAGGAGTATTCCATTGGAAGAAGCAAATGGCTGATTAAGTTAATCAACCCATGATTGCAGGGCTCATGATGCAATCCCACCTCCCGAGGAGGGAGAAAGATTTCTTTTATCATTCTTGGTTTGGGGCTTTCATGAGTATCCCATGGCTTATGGTCTGCCTCTGCTAATAATTTGGATCTGGTTCACATGACCCCTCTTCATTTGAAAAATACAAGGAACCTCCTCAAATGCAGAGAAAATATTTACAAGCATCTCTCTCTCTCCGTCCCATTAGCTCATCTAAGTACCCGCACTGGTATGCACGTGGTCTTACGTAATATTTGATAAATTGCAACTTGGCCAAGAACAGTGGGCAATTGATGGGTCGTTTCTATGGGCCATCCCTAGATACTGGGGTTTGAAAGCCAGAGCTGTTCATCAGCGTTTAGCTTAACATGAAACTGAGTCTTTTGACCCAATACTTATAGATAACTCCCAGTTGTAGCAGAGAACCAAATTAAATTAATGCCGTCCAAATTGCACCGCAACGTCATCACGAAAAAGACTATTTTTAGACTACAGCCATCATGATTCAGTTTTGAATCTAAGACCTCATGGCAAATCAAATCGAATCTTCTTGGTGATTAGTTTGATCGTTTGGTTTCTTTTTTACACAACTCCATTTTGTTGAGTTATTACTCAAAGGACCCAGATATCCAAATTTATGGTCCTCTTAACCGTGTTAGCTACTGTAGATAAAGTGATTGACGGTCCTCCTGTCACTCTAATTTTTTATATTTTTTTGCTGTAGTGTAGAGTGTACAGCATTCTTCTATAGTTCTTCATCGTCCGTTTGGTATGTATAATCCCCTTGACGTCGTCCCGGTGAAATCAACTCGAGTTGGAAACATCAGCATGTACACAAGAACACAATATGACTTCTCTCGGAGCTACTATGTGGAAGGACTACAATTCAATTATACGTTCGACTGAATTAAAAAGAAGAAAAAGGGAAAGAAGCGAGAGGAATCATTCGGGCAGAACCGGACGGATCCAGCAGCTACGGACGATGAAAGAGGGAGTGAATGGATCTCAGCTCTAGCTAAGACCCATCACTCACGTGATGAATATAAGTCTCCACATCTGAAAAAACTGAGGAACAGTGATGGGCCTCTTCCAGCCCAGTCACATGTCGGCCATTGCTCTTCGCAGGAGTCCAGTGCAGCGTATTCCCACATGCGGACGGGGATGGAAAATCATCGCTTCTGAGCCATGAACATGTTCACCATGGGCCAGGAACGACAAAACGTCAAAAACATGGGTACGCAACGTGCTTGGAGAAGAAAGAGAAATATCTGTGGCTCCTGCAACGTTACTTCCCATACAGAGGCGTACAAAAACGCAAAGGTCAAGTGGGGGTGGAGGTGGCAATGGCAATGGCAATGGCATCTTCAACTTTTGGAGGGAAAGCAACAGGTGAGCCTCCCTGGTCAAGTCCATTTTTGTCTCTCCCTGCAAAAGCCTTCCTTGCCTTAATCGAACATGGATGGTCCCTCTTCATTGTCTTCTTCTTGGGTCAATTTCTCCCACTTCTTCCTCTTTTTAGGATTCACATGTTTTCATTGAGCAAGTAAAATGCCCCCTCCATATTCACCCATCTACCTATCCTCTTGTTCTTGATCATCCGGACAACAACTTCCTACCTCTTCACTTGCATCACCTCAAGTTTATCTTTTGGTTCTTGCCAAATGTACTTCAACCTCTTATAGCAAACCATCACCTTCTTTGTCTCCACTCATTGCAACATATAATGATCGGGGTTGTTCTCTCGTTATGAACCCCTTAAATTAGCAATGTTAACTTGAAAGGCATGTGATTCTGTGACCATATAATATAACGTTAAAGCCGATATTTAATAAATGAATCGTATAAATAAGATGCTCACCAAAAGTTGAACGACACATAAATATATATATATATATATATATATATATATATATATATATATATATATATTGTAACCTGATAGCCTTTGTTCCACAAATAAATGTTATTAGTGGATTAACAAAAAAATTATCCATCTTCGCAAAGAGCTATACTATAAGCTTTGCAGATGAATGTTAGAAAATATCTATCCATTATTACATAAAGTCTATAGAACGAAATTGATTTGTTTAGAGGTTTAAATGACACTGTTGATCATATATCGTAAGTAAATTTAATTAAGGGCATAATTATTGATGACTCTTATATATGATAAAACCTTATATCTGGTATATTTCGATTACTCTATAGTTGCCGAGAGCACAGGATCCTACATTTGGTATCATTCATATCACTTTACAGTGGATAAGCACAAAGTAAGGTCAAATGACATGATTGCCAAAGTTTAACAAACAAAATAATTTAAAATGATCTAACTAGGATGATAGCACATATTTTGCTTACAAATATAAATTACCAAGTTAACGATAAATTACCCATTAACACAAATGCTTTATTGAAGAAAAAAATGAAATTTAAAAGGGCTCTAAAACATGACAGTGCATGTTTCATAAATATATGATGTTAGAGGATAATTAAAAAAGTTATATAACATGATGCCTTTTATATGACAAGTAAATGATACTAGAGGATCAATTAAAATATTCGTTACTACAGAATTGTGGCTGATCTCTGATACTTAAGGTGATGCTATCAAATCGATAAAATAGACGGTATTAAATAAGTATGAGAACTGATCGTGACAAAAATTTTAGGCATAATAATACAAATGATCCTTAAATTTTGACTCAATGTGTAATATGATCTTGAAATTTTATTTTTTTCAATATGGTCCATGAATTTTAATCCTATGTGCAATGTAGTCCCTAAACTTTTTGGTATATGTTCAAACTAGCCATTGGACTATATGAAAATGTTCAATGTTATCCCTAAACTTAAATTAATAGAAGGACAATAATGAACATTTTCATATAGTCCAAGGACTAGTTTGAATATGTAATAAAAGTTTAGGGACCACATTGAACAAATTAAAAAGTTAATGACCACATTACACATTAGGTTAAAATTCATCGACCACATTGAATAAATTAAAAGGTCAAGGATTACATTAGACATTAGGCTAAAGTTCATGGACCATGTTGAACAAATTAAAAGTTTATGGACCAAATTGCATATTTGGCCAAATTTCAGGAACCATTTGTGTCATTTTCCAAAGTTTTATAATGTCATATTTTGTCTTTGCCAGTATAGAATCATGTTAACGGGTCATCTTACTTCATTATGCATACTTCATGTATAGCAAAAACTTGATAATCGTTATGATTAACCACATATACGAAGGTAACTCTCATCACTTTGCAATTTAGATAATGTGAAAGATTTGAATTGATATATAGATACAGAATATTATGAAATATTTACCAATAAATGATTTTAGATGATCATTAAAAAAAATATGCGTATAGCGCGATAACTTATATTTGATGAATAAATGATATTAGAGGATTGTTAAAAGAATTACACTTCATATTTACAAATAATTAAATGCAAGAAAATTAATAAAAAAAATTCCGCTTATATGAGATTCACCATTACGCAATATCAATGCAGGAGGAAAATATTTTCCTAATATAGTATATAATTTCATAATCAATTAATACACAATTTTATTATGACTCTTGTAATTAAGCGCATAACAATCGACAACTCTGATAAGATGGTTTTTATTATGTTTTAAAACTTGTACTGGAGTATCGATAAAAAGGTTACCTATCCTCACAAGAATTTAATAGCGCATTTATTTAATCAATGAATATTATAAAATGATAAAAGATGAATATGAGCTGATCAACAAAATAAATTACCAGTAGCGCTTTCAAAATAGCTAAACGAGAAAAAAAAAATGTGCCCAGATATCGCTTCACCAAGAAAGATGATATATATAAATATGACATTGGCATCTATTCAACCCGGTTATATTTGGCAATGCCAACTAACACGTTTTTTTTTTGGGCCATATGTAACTTACACTTAATGTTGTCGGTTTCCATCACAAGTGTCGCTTCACCGAAAAACATCAAATAAATGGGTATGGTTCGTTTTCCTTAAGCGTATCCATTAATTAACAAGAAGTATCGAAATACAAAGATAGATCAACAATCAACATTCAGCAGAATACTGAAAGTATAATCCTAGATCCGCGCAACGCGCAAGCATCTTGCTAGTTAATGTATTGAAAAACTGCACATTCTTTTTATTGGCCTTAAAAAAAAATTGAATCTTGCTAACTCAATGTGTTATATAATTTATTTTGTGATTTTCACCCACGTATGGGTATGGGGGTGGGGGGCCATTTATGACCAAAAGTCGTGGTAAAGGTAATCAGCCCGCTTGCCTCTTTTGCCCCCACAAATCAAAAGGCCTCCCAAGCTGAGAACTTTCCCAAGCAAAAAACCCTAACAATCCCCAAGAAAAGAGGCGGGCGCATGCCCCTGAAATCACTCAGTTCAAAGCTTGATATTTCCCTGGAAGGGGGAGAAAGAAAAGGGGGAAAGAACAGAAGCAGAGCCCATCAATCTATCATCTCCCTCCCATCCAAAAAACATGGAGGAGTTACCATCCGATTCCACAGAGCCGCGGTCTCTTTGTCGTTGAATTATCGCCAGAGGGTCCATCATCGCGCGACAGGGAAGCGATCAAAGAAGAGGGTGGGGGCGGAAGAGAAATCTCTGCTTCTCAAGCCAGTCCAATGACCCCCAAGTCTCCTCCTCAGGCACGCCAATCCATTCCTCCTCCGATCTTTTGTCCTCCTTGTCCTGAATTTCCTCACGCATTTTGTGCTTTGCTCATATGGGTCTGTGAATATCTCTACACTCGTCATAGGAATCTTTGAGGGGAAAAAGGAAGGGAACCCAGAAAGAAAAAAGCCGAAAAGATATCTACTTGCATATTCTCTGTTCCTGCAGTAGCTTTAGATGTAAAAGTCGGTTTGATACTGATAAGAGCTTCGATTTAAAAATAAATAAATGAATCATAATCTGGACATGGAATCACAGTCGCAGAAGAAGACTTATGGAGGGCCTAACGCGGGCTTTGGCGACGTCTATGGAGTGTTGATGCTCTCCAAGGAGATGATCGACCTTGACAAGGACCCTCCTCCTTTTGAGCTCCGGTCTCAAGTTCCCGACTTTAAGCTCGTCCTCAAAGTAAGTAGAGTGCTTTTTCTCTGCGTAGTTATTTTCTCTTTTGTACTCTGGACTTTTAGTCTCGACGAAGTGTTTGATCGTGGATGAACACACGGGATATTCTCTTCCGAAGAATTGCCTTTTAAGTTAATAAGGAGTTACCCATGATTTACTGAGGTTATAGATGAACTTCAGGAAAGCAGGAGGTCACTTTTTATAGTTTGGGTTCCATGACACTCCGTTTTTATGTGTGTTTGATTGATTCGTGGGAAAATCTGACCCTGAATTGTCTATTTTCTCCTCCAAAATCTGCTCTATAAAGGTTGGTTGCTGAATAAATTGCCAAATGGCTGAGCACAAATATTCAACTGTGACTACAACGTGTAAATGCTTTCCCAGAGCAGAATCTTTGATGATCTTCATTCGACTTATATGAGATTGGTTGTTAGAGACTTCCCCATGGTTTGAGTTGTCATAATATGCGGTTGTCCCATTCCGGGGTCCTGACTACCCAGCTGATTTTAGTTATTGGTGATAGCCTGTTCATTTGATTCCATTCTGAATTTTTTCTGCAATAAACCCGAGTGAGCTAAGAAATAGTGGAAGTATAGCTGTTGGCTTCATTGGAGATTACTGAAAAAGTTGTTTTTACGTTAGTATTCTGGATCTGGAAAAGCAAATCACAGATCAAGCTAAAAGTTCGTCATTTTGAATCTAGACTATATGTGCTATCTTTGTTTTGTTGTCTTTGAAAAGGATTGCTTGTCCAAGGGTTACAGTTATCTTAATATGCTGCTTCAACTATTGGATTTCTCCCTCGAAATTTCTTAGGCACCTTTTCTCTCTTTACATAAACATCAGTAGATGCTCCTTTTCCTGTAGTCTTGCCACATTTGCGGCTTACCAATTGCAAAAGTCATTCTGCCCATTATCTGGGGTCGAATTTTTAAGTTCCTCATCCATTCTATGTAAATGCAGGATTTCTTCAGAACTAGAGAAGTTGGCGAGTTTCTTAGTGGGGCTTTGGCTGGAGCCATGACCAAGGCCGTCCTTGCTCCTCTCGAGACAATCAGGTTCAAATGGTTCTTTTGTCATTGAGCATGTTATTTGCATTTTTCTCACAATATGAAATTCCAAATGCTATCCAGTCACGCTTAACTAATTTGTAGACAGACAGTATTCCACATTATAGCTTTTTTCAATTCTTATCATGTAAATCTTGTTCCATGGGCCCCCAGTACATGTAAAGTTTTCAGTTGAGGTGTTTTCGGGATTAGGGATTTACTGTACTCACTATCTATTGGTCTCATCTCATGATTTAATTTTATGGGGGACATGTCTGTCCAGGAGAATCTGTGATAATTAATAATTGTAGTACTCTCTGACTAAATTTGCAAAACCCCACTTTTATTTCCAACTCCACCACCCTTTTAATCTGCTGAATTACGGTCCTTTGTACTCTGAAACTTTCGTATGGTGAGCAACCGAGTGATAGTTCTATTCCTACCCAACCTCGGCAGCTAAGCTGTTGAAAGTATTGCCCCTGGCTGCCTTAAGATTCATCATATGAAAATCTTCAAAATTTTTTAGCTTAGTTGTGGCTTGTGATTTGCAGGACAAGAATGATAGTTGGCGTCGGGTCAAAAAACATTGCTGGTAGTTTCCTTGAGGTCATGGAGCAGCAGGGATGGCAAGGACTTTGGGCTGGCAATACAATCAATATGCTCCGCATCGTTCCTACCCAGGCAATTGAGCTTGGAACATTCGAGTGTGTCAAGCGAGCAATGACATCTGCACAAGAACAGTGGAAACAGAATGAGGGTCCCGAGGTGCAATTAGGTAGTCTGAATCTTAGGTTAAACCTTTCCTGGATCTCTCCAGTTGCCGTTGCCGGTGCAGCTGCTGGCGTTGCTGGCACTCTTGTGTGTCATCCCCTTGAAGTTCTGAAGGTATCCAAACTTATGCTTCCATTCTGTGTGCGTCAATGTCTTAGCTTTTACTTTTGATTTTCATTGTTTGAGTTGTATGAAGACAGTTATCTATTCTTAATTCTCTTGTAGGATCGGTTGACTGTAAGTCCAGACATCTACCCTAGCTTAAGGGTTGCCTTAAGCAAGATCTATCAAGATGGTGGAATTGGGGCATTTTATGCTGGTCTTTCACCCACGCTAATTGGTATGCTTCCATACAGTACAAGTTACTACTTTATCTATGAGACGGTCAAGAAGTCTTACTGTTCTAAAAAGAATAAGAAGTCCTTGAGCCGCCCCGAGATGCTTCTAATTGGAGCATTTGCAGGTGAGAATCCTTACATAGTGAAAATGCTGGTTGAATGATGCTACCCTAGTCATTTTCTTCTGTTACCTTTTCAGTGGTCTCCTGTATTTTTAGAAATTTTGGTCATTTAGGAGTTGCAAAACCTTTGGTAGCATTTTTACTAGTTTGCACGTCTGAAAAATTTCTCTTTTCGCCCTTTTCTCTATCACTTTGCCAGGTTTTACTGCTAGCACCATCAGCTTCCCATTGGAGGTGGCAAGGAAAAGGCTAATGGTGGGAGCTCTGCAAGGGAAGTGTCCGCCCCACATGGCGGCGGCACTGGCAGAAGTCATTCGGGAGGAGGGTCTGATAGGGCTGTACAGAGGGTGGGGCGCAAGCTGCTTGAAAGTTATGCCCTCCTCAGGCATCACCTGGATGTTCTATGAAGCTTGGAAAGATATTTTGGTTGTCGGTAGACATCCCATGTAATGGCTCGAGAGCAAGTAACGTGTAACGGTGCGAGAACAACGTCCGGCCATATTTTTGTTGATCTGGGCGAGGGCTCCTTTTTTGAGAATTTTGCTGATGTAACGTGGGTCATTTATTTTGCCCATTGATTAATTTGTTCCAGTAAATTTTTATTGGAAAGGATTGTTTTCTTCTCCTATTTGACTTATTTTGCATGATTTCGTTGCAATTTATAGATCTTTGGTGATGCATTCGGATTGATTTCCTACCTCTCCAAAGAAGGAATATGTGGTCGGTGGTGGGTGCTGTTTTTGTTTGTTGATCATGTCGCCCACGGTGGGTAAGTGGGGATATTGGGAATACTCAATCACCATAGATTTTAATTTAAGCACCTTAGTTTCTCTAACAATAAAATTTTGTCCGTAATAATCTTTTGACAGAAAAATTTAAAAGTACAGTGAAGTAATGGATTGGAAGAGGACCAGGAAAATGCGAAGCCACATAAAATATGGTATTGAAAGCCAAGCTGACGCACTGCCAATTAATAAGACAAGTAAAACAGGAAACGGCTCAAAGTAAAGATTAAGAAGGCATGGCAAAGTCGACATGCTTTTAATTGAACAAGTTCCTCATCACTACACAGAACAGGTCCACCTGTTGGGACATTGCCTCTCTCCCTCGTTTCCCCATTCAAATGCATACCCAGAACTTCAAAATTTCAATTAATAGCCACCAGGGCAGTAGCATTGACCGACCATGCTCTACAACAATAAATCTATGATCCACCAATGACTGTTCAGACGGCTGCTGTATTGCCCATTGAAATGGAAGCAAGTCTTTTCAAGTATTTTTGTCTCTACACCAAGTCTAACCACCTAAACAATCTCTCCGATGACATTCAACAAGGAAAAAGTACAGGAGAGGGGTCTCTATGCAACTTCCCATCAGACAAATCCAGTTTCTTCATCTTTTCTTCGCACCAGAACAATTGTCCTTTGACAATCCTCTCCATCTTAAGAACCATGGAACATAATTTCGCGTCTACGAGGGCAAACAGCAGCTGAACGTCGTCATATCTTTGAGGCCACGATTTCTTCTTCCACCCTTTCCTCCTCTTGCGCAGTTCCTTCAATTTCACAGCTTTCTGCATATGGCAGCAGTCAGACCGAAGCAATTACAAAGTTTAAAAGTTTACTAGCAAATTGTATTCACTGCCGGTAAACTAAACACAAACAGCTGCCAGTTTATTCCATCTAACTGATGCATAGGTTCCTAAAATGCAAACGCCAATCCTGCTGCAATAACAATCTTTTTCAAGAACTTAGCCAGTCAGATTACAGCTGTATCAGTCATATAGCAGTCTACAGATAGAATCAACATGAGAAGACTTCGAGGAGATCCCAGCAGCAACAGTCACTGGTTATGCTCAAGAACCGAAGGGACATCAAAATGCCAAATTGAAACTTTTACTGGTGAGCGGATATAAGCAAACAATATCAAGAAAAAAACAAATTCCTATGCCAGAAAAAAAAATGAGAACTAATAAAGCCTGTAAATTTGAAATACAAACGAATCAAAGACCAATGCAGGAAAAGCAATATGTAACGAGTAATAAGAGAAACTCACCTTCTCAAGAGATGACTGGACCTGCTGTAGGGGGCTAGCAAAATGATTCTGATTTGCAAACAAATGTAGAACTCCAGTGGACTTCCTCTTGTCCATTTTCAGGAAAAGATGAAAAGTGAGGATGGTATTCTCCATAATTCTGAGGAGATCCGGTGCAAGAACCAATTTATCTGAGCCACCTTCTTCCACCGCTTTCTGCTCTGAGCCTGTTGTAGCACAAGTATTAATATAACTTTTACAAACATAAAGTCCATGTCTTCCAGTTATGTTATCTAATTTCCATGTATACCATCAAGGCCATTACCTTGAATATTCGGAACCTGAAGAAGTCCAGGCAAGCTTTTTCTTGCACGTGCATAAATTTCTGGTCGAAGACCCTGTTCGAAAGGTTCATTCTCCATAAACCTTTGGAGTAGAACATGAAATTGTTGAAACTGTTGAGCACTGCGGCTGTAACATGTCATATTTTCAGGCTGACCAGAGATCTTTTGGCACAGTTGAGTGTATTGGCAATGAAGTGCCTCCCATGTTAAGCAAGTTTGAGCTAGATAAGCTGTCTCAAGATCATCATAAGGATTACCTTCTGACTGTTGCAGGTTCTCCATTTCTTCATCAGGCTCTTCAATCTTCTTCAAAGAAAGACAGCGAAGGGGAGAAGTAAGTTTCTTAGATGCAGGTCTGGGTGATGGTGCCAAGGGAACTTGCGGAACTGCAAAACAAGAAAATACAGACCATATAATTGTTATCAAACTTCCGGAAGCCACTTCGGCAATGAATGGACATCTCTATACAAATGAAGATTTGATTTTCAATGTAAAATTAGCATTCCCAAGACAGCTTGAAGTACATCCAGACTCCATACCAATCAACTATGATGGTGTGTGCTCTTTCACAAGAATAAATGAAGCACCTTCTCATACCTCATCCAATTTCTCTCATCAACAATCAAAAGATACTGTATTGGTCCAAAAAGAAAAGCTTTTTTATTAACAATAGATGAGGAATGCAAATTCTTTCTTCAGCACATATTAAATCATAGCAATACCAAAAACACTTACAATGGCACCAAACGAAAGAAACCAACTGCAAGACTCCTAATATAGAAGTCCAATAGAATCTAAGAGAAGTTACTAATAAAATGATTGGGCAAAAAGAATCCTGACAACAGAGAAAATCATGTCAGTCCATGTGAAAGTAATCAAAGCGTAAAACCATCAGCTGTCACCAAAGTACCATGTTTCGCATAAGCATTTAACAGGCCTAACATGAAAACCATAACAAATTACCGGCTTCGCTGAGCTGCTGTGTACTCAATCGATCAAAGAAAAGCATCCCCTCACAGTACTTTTCATAAAAAGCATCAAATCCACCCCACCATTGTCGACCTTCAGCTTCGACATCTCTCCACTCACTAGAGCTTGTCTCACCCTCTTCACCCTCTTCCTCATCATCCTCAGGGCATGAGTCCTCCTCGGGAATCAAAACCAGAAAACTGTTCCGCCTAAGTTCTTTCAACCGTCTCTTCACTTCATTCGTTATAAAGTCATCGTCGTCGTCTTCATCCTCCACATCAGCAACATTATCCGTGGAGACCGACTTGCTAAAATCATCAATGCCATTTTCATTGTTTGGTTCCTCTTGTGGCGGGATGGACTTCCCCTCAGTGTCCTGCTCCAAGATAGGCTTGCGGGCTTTCCTGAACTTCTTGACTTTGAAAAAGTCCATCCTGACTCTTCCTTTTATGTTGAATCAGATCGAATCCTCAAGCAATAGCTCAATGCGGTTCTTACCAGTACCGAGCCATATGTCCTCTGGTAATAATATTCGATTAGATCAGAAAGAATGCCTCATTTCCTCTTTTTCTTTTTTCCCCCTGAACTTGAATCAGACCTTGCAGGATAAATCGCAGACCTACCAGATGGGAAAAATCAGCAGGCAAAGCTTACCTCAGCTCCACTATCTAACCAAAAAAAGCTTTGATTTTTCGAACAGCACTTACGTTAAATAAACCGAAACTCTCTCTCACAAACTAAAGTAACAGTGGGGGCATCTCCTAAGATCCAGCAATTTTTCCAGCAAGTCTACAGCTTTACTCACGAAAGCGAAAGTACGAACCAGGAGGTCAAAAAAATCAGCATTTTTGGCGTGCCCAAGATTCAGCATTTGCGTCACGAAGCCTCAGAATCATCCACGGCTTCAGCAGAAACCTCCACGAACCAAGAAAGCAGAAAAGGGAGAACCCATAACCCTCAAAAGATCCGGCATTCGAGATCCCACCAGCTTGTCGATGAACCAGGACTAGTAGGCAGAGAAGATCCCTTTCAAGAACCAAGACATTGCCAAAACAAAGAAGAAGAGAATGCGACCGAGAAAGAAACAGCTAAAAGAGAACTGAGAAGTAGGGTTTGAGGGAAAGAGAGGGATGGGTGTTGCTGGTCTTGGTCCTCGGCGAACCCAAAACAGAAAGACAGAGAAACGGAAATTGGAAAATGGAAATTAGCAAAAGAGCAAATGCTAATGCTGAGTAGAGTGAGTAGGGGAGAGTGATTACCGTGTGTTGGTGTTGGCAATAAATGGTACGCGATTTTCCTTTCCTACGATAAAAGTGGGTGAAATGTGATTACTGATTAGGGAGAGAAAGTGAATTGAACGGGAGAAGGTATTAAAAGCACGAAGCCCCAGAGAAACATTGGGAAGCAGTGTTCCAGTCTCCGGACCTCGTGCAGAGAATATTGTCAGAATTATGCTTTACTCTCTCCCTCCCTCCCATCACAAAAACCCAAACCCAAACCCAAACCCAAACCAAAACCCCGCGCTTTTGGTTTCGTGAACCTGGGGAGAGCGAAAACACATGCTTGTCCTCGGAACATTGGCATAATGACAGCCGCGTCCCGACTTTCTCGAGGTCAAAGGTGGAATCTTTATGAAAGAGAGACGACAGCCAAGCCAACCCAAGCGCGAGTTAAGGACCATCAGGTCAGGCTCTCATCATGTCCATCCTTCTTTGTCACGCTCACTCATGGAAAGAAAGTTCTTTCTTACCCTTTGTTTAACTTATTTTACTTTTTTCTTCAATCATGCCATAAAGCGGAAAAGAAGTGTCGAGTCAACACTTGGTTCTCGGGAATCCATTGAAACCTTCGAATTGAATTAGCGCGACAAGATTGGGACAGCAATGCGTGCCGGGGAGACAGCCAAATCTCTCGCTTTATAACGATGAAGTGGGAGTTGAAGGTGGAATTGTTGTCGCTGCCGTGCAGGTGAGATTCCCCGCTTGGTGCACCCGTCAAACCTTGCAGATGCTACCCGCAACATCGAACGGAATTGCTGAGTTCAGTTGTCTAAGAAAAGCCCATTCCGTGAAGAAAACATGATGAATATATAAAGAATAGAATACTAATAATCGAGACAGAAGTTAATACCAACCGGTCTTTTTATGAATTAAAATCGACAAAGATCCTCTTCACATCTCTCAAGCAACACGTGCCTTTCAATAATTAGTTGCAAAAAGACTAGAAAAGCTAGAAGAGATTTGATGGGGTTATGGATAATAGCAGCTACAAGGGGGTCTAGCCGTGGAGCACCTTCCTCAGCAGCGATTCTCGCCCTGGAAATGGGTTGTATACCGGCCCCGACGGTGCCGCCGCCGCTCCTCCGTTTCTAACTTCCCTCCGGCTCCCACCGACAATCACTCGGTTTTGACCTTCACCCGTTTCTCTCTTCAACCTCAGCCTGCGTCTCCTCTCCCTCCTCCTCTCCTCTCCTTGAGATGGCGGTTCAGATTCAGAGCACTCCTCCTTCCCCTTCCCCTTCCCCTCCGTCATCCGATTTCCTGGGGATCCTGCCGCCCTTGGAAGTGCCCAGAAGCTCGAAATCCACCCGACCCCACCCGGCCTTATCCTCGTTGTCCCACCCGAACCTCTCGCTTATCTCCAGCAGCTCCGACACCGCGCTCCCCGACCCTCCACCCGCACCCCAACCCCAACCCCCACCACTCAACACCCTCTCCGCCGACTCCCACTCCATCCGGTCCCGGTAGACGGGGTCCTGCAGCACCTGGTCGGCCAGCCGGGCCCACTCCTCCGTGTCGCGGGCCCGGAGGTTGCCGGAGACCCACCTGAGGTAGCCGGAGGGGAGCGTCCCCAGCATCCTGCCCTTGTGCCTCCCGAAGTCTATCACCCGGTCCCTCGCCGGCGTGGCCCTGCTCCTGGGGAGGGGTGTTCTTGCCTGGGAGTGAAGGCTGCGGCGGCGGAGGAGACTCCACCGGTTGTGGGCGTCGGCTGAAGGAGGATTCATCATCACGTGCACCCCATGCACCCCAATCATCATCTTCGGCTCAACGAACTGATGAAAGCAGAGGAGAACCAGTGCTTCCTCCTCCTCCCCGCTACCTTATGGCCGCGAAAATGGAAATGTTTGTCCTCGAAATGCTACGATTCGAGAAAAATTCAAGGACTAAACCTGTGACCAAATTGAACGTGCCGGGCATTTCCTCAGTAACCTAAACAATTTTTGAAGGAAAATTGTTACGAAAAAAAAAGCCCTAAATTTATTGCGATTTTACTAATTGATTCTATAAATTTTAATTTTAACAATTAAATGCTAAATATTTTCACGTTTTGTCAATTAAGTTTATCCGGCTAATTTTAGGTGGAAATGGCTTACGTGAACGCTAGTTAACCTGTGTGGCATGGCCGGCGCTAATAAATTTAATATTTTTTTATATTTTTATTTCGTTTCTTTCTCTTTTTTTCTTTTCTTTTGCTTTTTTACACCTCTGGCCGGCGAGGTCGTCAACCGACCGTAGCTAGTCATAGGCGAGAGTCGCTGGCCCTCTCTTGTGGTCACCAGCCGAAGGTGTAAAAAATAGAAAACTAAAAAATTATTAAAAATTATCAACGTCAATAAAAACGAGCGTCGACCGTGCTAGATAGTGGTGGCCACGGTTCGGAACCGACCGGTTCCGGTTCGTGGCCAAGTATGAACCGGAACCGACCGGTTCCGGTTCGGTTCCGTTTCAGAACCGATTGGTTCGGAACCGGTTCCGGGCCGGTTCCGGGCCGGTTCCGAAATTTACTTATCTGTTTTTTTTTTCTTTTTCCTTTTCTTTTTTGTTTCTTTTCTTCCTCCGCCGGCCTCAGGCGAGGCCGGCCTCGCCGGCCTCGGGCGAGGGCCTTGGCGAGGCTCGACCTCGCCGGCGTCGGGCGAGGCCGGCCTCGCCAGTTGCAGGCGAGGTCGAGGCCTCGCCCGACGCCGGTGAGGCCGGCCTTGCCCAGCCCAGGCGAGGGCGGCCCTCGCCCGACGCCGTCGAGGCCGGCCGGCTATGGCCGGCGGAGGAAAGTATGAAGAAAAAAAAATAAAAGGAAAAAGAAAAAAAAACAGAAAAGGAAAAACAGAAAAGAAAATAATAAAAAAAATTAAGAAATTACTATTCCGGTGACGGAACATTATTCAATATAAATTGTAATTAAAATGTAAATTGTAATTAAATTTGGGGACAAAAAGACAAGAGAGAAAGAGAGGGCTTGAACTTAATAAATTATCATTAAGCACGTTACAATTCGTTACAACGATCTATAAAAAAAGAGTACAATATATATGCCCTAAAATGATCCCAAAACATAAGTATTCCGTGCGCAGGGGATCAAATGTCACATGTCGTCGGATCATACTTCGGTTTCCCTAAGCTCACGTGGACATACCCGATATGAGAAACAAGGGTTCCCGAAATATTTGCCAACTTCAATAGTTCTTTTACCCTCAATCGTCACTACCCGTTCCAGTACCAGTAGCGGTAGTATCTCCATCGTTAAAGAATTCGGATTCATTATTCCGATCTATCTCTTGTTGCCGGTATTGAGCCTTCGTCCAATCAGCAACACAAGCTTGCATCTCCACTGATTCTGGAGCTAATCTTGAACGATGTTCGTCCAAAATATTACCTCCGGCACTGAATGCTTGTTCGACCGCAACTGTGGAACAAGGGGTTGAAAAAATCTGTTTTGCAATAAGAGAAAGGATTGGGTATTGGCTTGCGTGCCTCTTCCACCAATCCAAAATTAAAAAATCCGTACCACCTTCGGATTCAGTAAACTCAAATGAAACGGTTAGATAAGTCTCTAATTCAGAAATATTTCCTATTGCTCCCTTTTGTTTTTTTTGTCTATGTAATAAAAGTTGGTACCCTCTACTAATTTTACCTGTACTGTCATTTTGTATCTCCGTAGATTGGGAAGATCCAATAATATCACCTAAATTATATTTAGTATAAAATTCATTATATAATTTTATTACTACGTTTTTAACATCACGTACTATGGCTGTAACATTTATCTCATCATAATGTAAACATTGATAATACGTACGCAAAAATTCATTTAAGCCATCCAATTTGCAACGCGGATCAAAAACACAAGCAACTAAATAAATAATGGGAATTTCTCTATAATAATGTAGCCACTTCATTTTCATTGCAACTATAGTATGTTGTAATTCAACATCATTTTCACATTCATCAAAAATTCCGACAATATTAGTACACTCTACTAAAAATAAATGTGTAGTAGGATAATAAACACCGGACAAAGTATAAGTTGCATCATTAAAAACCTTTAAAACATCTAAAATTTTTTGGCAAATATTCCACTCTTGTGGGTATAAATTAATCTGAGGTATATAATTAGAAACGAATGCACATAATAAATCTTTATATGCTAAAGATTCATTAAGCAAGTGGAAAGTAGAATTCCAACGAGTTGGAACATCTCTTGAAAATTTTTTTGGCTTTTTGCCATTTTCTCTACAAAATCTACCCCATTCTTTCATTTTTTGGGGATGTTTCCATAAAAATTGAATCGCCGTTTTTATTGGTTGAAGAAAAATATCAAGAGTTTTCAAACCATCTTGTACACATAAATTTAAAACATGACAAGCACATCTAACGTGAAAAAATTTTCCGTCAAAAGCGGGTTTACAAATATTTTCTAAATCGGAAATTGAAGCGGTATTTGCTGCGGCATTATCAAAACCAATTGAAAAATTTTTGTTAAGCAAATAATATTCTTCTAAAATTTGTCTAATTATTCTATAAATATTATTTGCCGTATGATTATCATCGAAAACTCTAAGTGCAATAACTCTTTTTTGAATACTCCACTCGTCATCTATCCAATGACATGTTATGCCCATGTAAGAATGATTTTGCCAATGATCACTCCAAATATCACTACCTATATGCACGTATCCATTAAATTGCATAAAAAAGTTTTGTAAATCTTTTTTTCCATTTTTGTAAAGATCTTTAATTACTCGTTTAGTTGAATTTTTAGGAACACGTTTTGCTTGTGGAGCACATGCTTTTTGTACAAATTCATTAAAACCAAATCTTTCTCCAAAATTAAATGCTAAATGCTCAACGGCAATAAATTTGCCTAATTCTTCCTTATAAGTTTTGTCATTAAAACGAAATAAAGGGGAAGTATTAGGATTGACGTACCCGGAAATTTGTTGTTGCCCGATATCGATTCCCGTTTCGGTTGGATGTTTGCTCCTAAGATGTCATTTAAATGTTCCATATCCTTGTCCACCTGTATATTTATATATTTTCCTACAATATTTACAAATTATATCATACCTTTTTTGACCAATATCAAACCTTTCAATTTTCGTAAAGTGATTCCAAATATCAGATGTAAATTCCCGTTCCGCTTCCTTTGTTGTAGATATTTCGCCAGGAGGATGAAAACTTTCTTGAGTCGGGACGCGCTCCACATCGGGAAAAATGTTAATTTCATCATCGTGAAAATCTGCATATTCACGAGGATCAAAAGAATGATGGGATTCCGTCGCGATATTTTTACCTTTGCTAGTTGGCACTCGACTTCCACTTGCCATTTTTCAAGTGAATTGGGAGAATTGAGCGGATTAATTAGGAGAATTAAGAAAGAATTGCGTGGATTGAGAAAATTGAGAGAATTCAAGAGAATTGGCAATTGGAGAAAATTTCGAGTATTGAGAAAATTTGAGACTTGAGAGAAGAGAATTTGAGAGAATTGTGTGAGTATTGAGAAAATTTGAGAGAATTTATAAGAAAATTTGAGAATTAAAATTAAAAAGAGAAGATAACCGTTGCAATTTTGCAACGGTTATCTTTTTTTTTTTTTTTTTTGCCCGTTGGGGGCTTCCGTTGCAATTTTGCCCGTTTGGCAACCAAACGGGCAAAATTGCAATGGGCCGCAAGCCCGCTACGGGGGCAATATTTTTTTTTTTTCCCGTTGAAGTTTGCACTTGCAGAGCAGAGCAGCAGTCAGCAGAGGTGCCCGGCCGCCGGCCTCGGGCGAGGGCCGCCCTCGCCGGCGTCGGGCGAGGGCCGCCCTCGCCGGCGTCGGGCGAGGGCCGCCCTCGCCGGCGTCGGGCGAGGGCCGCCCTCGCCTGGGCTGGGCGAGGCCTCGACCTCGCCGGCGTCGGGCGAGGCCGACCTCGCCTGCAACTGGCGAGGCCGGCCTCGCCCGACGCCGGCGAGGTCGGGCCTCGCCAGATCTGGCGAGGTCGAGCCCTCGCCGGTCTGCTGCACTCAGCTGCAGTTTTTTTTTTTTTGGAACCGGGCCGGGAACCGGTGGTTCCGGGCCGGTTCCGAACCGCGGGCCCGGTCAACAGGCCAGGCCCGGGTTTGATCGGGCTTGTTCCGGTCCGGTTCCGGGCCAAAACCGGCCCGTGGCCATCTGTAATGCTAGATAGGACGCTCGGCGTCCAGGCCAGTAATTTTCAGTCAAAATTGGCCGATTATCTCAATTGACAAAACGTAAAAATTATTATGACTCAATTACCAAAATTAAAAGTTTTAAGTGCAAAAGGTTTATGGCTTTTTGGACGTTTTTCTCTAATTTTTCTGGGGATGGTCGAAATACCAAATCAGCCCCTGCAATGTCGATGGTAATTCCCACGACTGCCATTCCGTTCCGCGATTAACCATCTCCCCCACCCTGCAAAGATTTTCGATCTTTGCAGGGCCACACTCTGTTGATGATACGCCATCATTTTGCACTTGCTCCTCTCCAATCTCCATCTCTCTCTCTCCCTTCCCTCCCTTCCCGTCTGTCCTGTCCCGTCCGGAAGGTCTGAATTCGCCGGCAATTCAATTCCGTGGCCTGGTCCGGTGCGCGCGCGCCTCGATCGGATCCCGCCGGTTTGTTAACCTTCTCCTCGCCTTTCATCGGAGGCTCGGTCGCAGCTCGAACCAAACCGCCCGTAATGCCGTCCGTCTACGGAGCTCGCTTGACCACCTTCGAGGATTCCGAGAAGGAGAGCGAGTACGGTTATGTCCGCAAGGTGCGTCCCGTTCCCCCTTCCAATCCGTTCCGGCGATCCCCCCACCCCCTTCCCTTCCTCCCTGATTCCCTCCGCTCCGTGTGTGTGGGCGTGGATGTCGGTTTGTCGGATCAATGATTCGCCTTTCCTCCGTCGTTGGTCGTTTCGTTTGTCTTGTTCCATCCGGGGGTTTTTTTCCAGATCGGGAATCGTCCGTGTTGGGGAATACCGTGATCCCGCTCCTTTGATCTACGATCTCATTACTGGCGCTGCCCAATTGGTTGATCGCAATGCGATCGCCCTATTGCCGTTAAGCCGTGAATAATTGTTTAGCTCATTCTTGTTGATACGTGGACATGTCGGAAAGATGCCATCTTTTTTTCGGGAATATTAGATAGCTTTTTGGGCATTAATGAATTGTAGCCAAACAACAGAACTACTGCTTCATGCTGAGCACTAAATCTAACTACACTTAAATGTCATCAGTTTCGGAATTCTGAGGCCTCGTATGAATTGACATGCAGGTTTCGGGTCCAGTGGTCGTTGCCGATGGCATGGCTGGGGCGGCAATGTACGAGCTAGTTCGCGTGGGTCACGATAACCTCATCGGGGAGATCATTCGTTTGGAAGGAGATTCCGCAACGATCCAAGGTTCTTTTTTTTAAACCTTTGTACCTGAATTTATTCGTCCAGAATTGTTTAATTTCTTATTGTCTTGTCGTCCATGGGTTAATACAACTCTTTCCTCGAACCCATTGAATGGCTGCAATGCATTATGACCAGGTTATCTTCTTAATAACAGAACCTGTGAGAAAGCTCATTGTTTTCCTTCCATTTGCAGTTTATGAGGAAACAGCTGGTCTCATGGTGAATGATCCGGTTTTAAGGACACACAAGGTGACACTTCTTCATCTTACATTCATATATGTCCTGTATTTTTCCAGTTGGCAAGTGATCAAAATCAATGCATCCTCTGTTCGCTAACCATGCAATGTTAATGCCATTGTAACAGCCTCTGTCAGTGGAATTGGGTCCTGGAATTTTGGGAAATATTTTTGATGGAATTCAGGTTCGCCTCAGGCTTCGCTTGCAGCTTAAATCTCTGGCCCCTGCTTTTTTAATCTGTGAAAATGTTTCATTGGTCTTGTCGAGCAGAGGCCCTTGAAAACTATTGCAAAAAGGTCCGGGGACGTTTATATTCCCCGTGGTGTCTCTGTGCCGGCCCTTGATAAGGACATACTTTGGGAGTTCCAGCCTAAGAAATTAGGTGAGTCATGGAATTTAATTTAAATTTCGTCTAGAGGCAGCTAATGTGATTTGAGGTTGACTAATGTTTATACCTTACTTTACCTCACCTCATCGTCTGGGTTTAATTTGCTGGGACCAGGTGAAGGAGATCTTTTAACAGGGGGAGACCTGTATGCTGTAAGTTCATCGGTTTTCGTCTTTATTTCGTGAAGTTATTCTGTTGAAAAACGGGTTTCTTCTATCATGTTAAGCTGCAAAGCTATTTTCGGTTGCTAGATTTGCTATTCCTTTTGTGTGATATATTTTTGTGATGTTGTGTTGTCTAACAGACTGTCTTCGAGAACAGTCTAATGCAGCACCATGTTGCACTGCCTCCAGATGCAATGGGAAAAATTACTTACGTTGCTCCACCTGGTCAATACTCTCTAAAGGTATTGTTAAAGTCTAGCTCTTTCTTGTAGTGTGCAGTCTGCCCTTGAAATTTGATGCAGTTACCCTCGGGTTGGTAATAGCGGTCGTCTAAATTAATAACGTTACTGGAGCTGTTATTGTGATATTTTCCCATGTTGCATTGCATGCATGCGCACTTGGTTTTTTCACTTGAATCAGATCAGAAATTGTGCACGCATTGTTTGTGAAGGGCCTTCACTTCCCGAAAAAGTCTTCTTCCACCCTGGAGGGAAACAAACTCTTTCAGGAAAATGTATGAATTAAGAAAATTCTATTCTGTCAAGGAAAATGCATGATTGAATTGATAAAATTGCCACTTCGTTGTCGAAATTTGGATAATTCGTCCTTGCTATTAACTCTGAATGTGTAAAACATTTCCATGGCCGATCAAAGAGAGACTTATCTTTCCTTTTTTATTTTGTATGATAACAGCTGCACTAAGAATATGCAAATTGTAAATGTCTTAATCTCCACCCATGGTATTAAAGGGCTAGTTAGCTATCTTCTTAGTTTTATCTTGACCCAAGGACATAGACGTACAGATTATGAGAAGAAATGATGTATGGAATCTCCATCTCCATTTTCATTGGACAGTATGCAGCTGTGGATCTACTTTTGTTAATTTATATGCAATTGCAGGACACTGTTCTGGAGCTGGAGTTTCAAGGTGTGAAAAAGCAACTTACTATGCTTCAGGTTTGCTACTCTATTTTTTATCCATACTTTTTCTAGCTTGAGCAAATAATAGTACAAGTATATATCTGAAAATCTTTTGGGAAATTTTGGTGTTTGGTCTTTCTCAGACTTGGCCTGTACGTACACCAAGGCCAGTTGCATCAAAGCTTGCTGCTGATACCCCTTTGCTTACCGGTCAGGTAACAGATTGAAAGTTTAATTGCAGATCATGATGTCTTTTTGCCTCTGGTATATTATGTTCACGACATTTTTGTCACATGACAGCGTGTACTTGATGCACTTTTCCCTTCCGTTCTTGGGGGAACCTGTGCTATTCCTGGGGCATTTGGATGTGGCAAAACTGTCATCAGTCAAGCTCTTTCCAAGGTGATCTTTAACATTCTCCACTGAAAGTGAATCTTTAGTTTCATTGTATTGCTGATGCCATGACTTATTGACTTTTTATACTTATTGACTCGTTTGCAGTACTCTAACTCTGAAGCTGTAGTTTATGTTGGCTGTGGGGAACGTGGAAACGAAATGGCTGAGGTGCATATCGTCCCATCAAATAAAAGAAGTGTCTTTGTTAGCGTGTCAATGATCATGAGTTTGTAAAATTCTTATAATGCAGGTCCTTATGGATTTTCCACAATTGACAATGACATTACCTGATGGTCGTGAAGAGTCAGTTATGAAGCGTACAACACTTGTGGCAAACACTTCTAATATGCCTGTGGCTGCTCGTGAGGCATCAATATATACAGGTAATTGTGTTTATTAGCTTTCATGGTTGGCTTGATTTGGTGATTGCAGAAGCAAAGTTTTAGAAATAAGTTGGCTATACTTTGCACCCTAAAGTTTATAACTGATGGTTCATCTGAATATTTGGAGATTGTTCGTTGCTTGTAGTTTGTTAAGATGTCACATGGTCTCCATAAAGAAAAAATGTATCCTGTTCTGCGTGCATGATTGTTTCCTTTTTTTGTCATTTTCTTTTCTTGTCAATTCTTAAGACTAATTCAAGTTCTTGTTGAAGACTACATTTGAATGATTCTCGGCTTATATCTGTATGGATTGCTAGGTATTACGATAGCTGAGTATTTCAGAGACATGGGCTACAATGTCAGTATGATGGCAGATTCAACATCTCGTTGGGCAGAAGCACTTCGTGAAATCTCTGGACGATTGGTAGGTATTTCTTCATTAGCTTCAGGAAATTGCCATTTTCTGAAAGCTGCCTATTTTGTTGGCGAGCCTTCCTGTCCACTGTTACAATGGTTTTCTTAGTTTTTTGGACAGTTTGTGAACTTCTGATGGCTTTGTCATCTAATAGGATCCTATCTTATTGTCTTGTTTTGCAGGCAGAAATGCCTGCGGATAGTGGGTACCCTGCTTATCTGGCAGCACGATTGGCATCTTTCTACGAGCGAGCTGGTAAAGTGAAGTGTCTTGGTGGTCCAGAACGAACTGGTAGTGTTACAATTGTTGGTGCTGTCTCTCCTCCTGGAGGAGATTTTTCTGATCCTGTAACATCTGCAACCCTTAGTATAGTGCAGGTATAGTTGGATCTTATTTGAATCAGTAATCTTGATGATGCTTCCATTACATGAGTTAAATCGTATGATGGATAGTTGGAACTCCAGAGAGCACGGGTGTAATGACCTGGAGAATTTACTGTCCTTTGTGAAAGTACGGATGTGAACTCTTTATTTTGGATCAACTCTCTATCAATATTCTTTTCATCTGAAAGACATAACTTTTTTCCAAATTGGAGGAGATAAAATATATGCTCAAATACTACCAAGTTTAAGCAGAACCACAGTAGAGAAGGAAGTATCATAGACCATGTAAATAGCAGCCTTTTTACATGAGGCCTGCACAATGACACCTGCATTGGGAGTGGTGAAGTTTATCGCTGAGGAAATTAGCCTAGATCCAACTAGTCTTAGAGGACACTATCTTCAGGAAATCATTGACAGTCTTAAAAGAAGAGAAGGTTGAATTTGTTCTTTCGTCACCATTGTATATTATATGATATTGAACTGCAAAAATACTTTCCTAAACTGTCGCAGACTGCTTATCTGGCGCAAAGTGTGAGACCTATGCATTTTGGTGCACGGTTTATTAATGATCAGCTTAATTTATCATACATGGGATGTCTGCCATTGGTTTATTCCTATGTACATGCCAAAGTTGGGTAGCATAGCTCAAGTATCATCCAATCCGGTGCTAAATCTTCCTGCTGATGATTATCCTGATGGGTTTCCAGGTCTTCTGGGGTCTGGATAAGAAACTTGCTCAAAGAAAACATTTTCCATCAGTGAACTGGCTCATATCCTACTCGAAGTACTCATCAGTGAGTTCTTGAGCTGCTCTCTCATGCATGCAAGACTTTTTCTCATTGGGGAATCCCAGTACACCTAATGCATTGTGCCAGTTTAATATAATCATTGGAATTCTTTTTCTCCACTGTATATAGGCATTGGAGTCCTTCTATGAGCAATTTGATCCAGATTTTATCAACATCAGGACAAAGGCTCGTGAGGTACTGCAGAGAGAAGATGACCTCAATGAAATTGTTCAGGTACTTCATTTGTCCAGTGACTAGGAATGACTAGGGACTAGATGAATCATTTATACAACTGATCCAAAAGTTGTTCATAAGGGCATTACTGGTTGTTGTTGCATAAAGGACCTAGATCTTGCGAGAATGGACAAGAAATTGCATTGAGTGCAACAAGAGAACTTCAAATAGTTGTCTTCATTAGTTTTGGTCATGCCTTGCAAATTAGACCAGTTTTCACTCTTCATGACTTTCTGCAGCTTGTAGGTAAAGATGCTTTGGCTGAAGCAGATAAAATTACACTAGAGACTGCAAAACTTCTGAGGGAGGACTATCTTGCTCAAAATGCCTTTACCCCGTAAGAGGAAGCGATTCTTATGCTATCAATTAGAATATTATATTCGTGCTCTGCTACTTTTTTTTCCTCAAAGTCTTGCTTTGCCCTTTTTTTTCTTTTTGTAATAATCTGCCTTGCTTGATTGCGACAGATATGATAAATTTTGCCCCTTCTACAAGTCTGTGTGGATGATGCGCAATATCATCCACTTCTATAGTTTGGCCAATCAGGTAGATTTGTACCCTGCTCTATCTTTTTCATGCTTTCTAAGTCACGGAATCATGGTTAAATGAACCTGTTGTATCTTTGGGGGAAAAGGTGGAGGATGTCGGAAGGAGAATTTGGAAACTATTTTAACACCAGGGACTTGTACTTAAGAAATATTAATTAAACTAAGATTAATCCTGACATAGAAATTTGTCACTTTCTATGTCAAGATTAACCTTAGTTTAATTAATAATGTGATTAAATGTGAAAATCAGAGTTATGCTTGGGGAAATACGCAAAAGGAACATGCCTTGGCTTGCTTGAAGGACAATCTTTTTAAGGTGTTATACATGGCGAGCAAAATGTTGGTTTATTAATTCCTGTTGACACACAAAATGTTAATGCAGGCTGTTGAAAGAGCTGCTGGTATGGATGGGCAAAAGATAACTTACACCCTAATCAAGCATCGGTTGGGAGATCTATTTTACCGTTTGGTGTAAGTATTGTACTTTGCTAATTAGTGATGAAGGTTTTTCTCCATGGAGCTTGTTTAAGAGACTCAATTCTCTGTTAATTCAACTTAATAGGTCCCAAAAATTTGAGGATCCAGCTGAGGGGGAGGAAGCTCTAGTGGCCAAATTCAAGAAGCTACATGAGGATCTTACTGCAGGTTTCCGTAACCTTGAGGATGAAACTCGATGAATTGAGTTAGGATCTACAATTTCTCACGGATCTTCGGCACAAAGTCACTTGGTCACCTTTTCGTTCTATATCTCTGCCTATTGAGTGCCCTTGAGGGAGGGATCAGAGTATTAGATTTTTGTGCATCCCGCATTAGAGATGGTGTTTTCTTGGTGTTCATATAATTGTACCTATTATTTTTTTATGTATCCTGACCTTTTTCTTATAGTTATGTCTTTACTGATAAGATTTAAAGAACTATTGGTTTCCATGGATAAATGTAGTTATGCAGTGTAGTAATAATGTTGCAGGATTTTTTTCTGTCTTTGGAATTGACCTTATTTGGCTGTAAGCTCTATTCCCTATTGCTAGTCTTCTACTCCTGCTTTTCTGAGTGAACACAAAGGTTGCACTGCGGATACTGCTTTGTCACAATTAAAATGAATAATACCTTCAAGATCATTCCTCCTATACTATGTGTAAAGATAGGAGGGTTTGCTGAATTGACGAGGTAAAGCTAGCTACTTGAAACTTTCAGTCGTCTGTTTTTCATGCAAAGGAGGAGGAGGAGGAGAGTAAATGATAAGAAGGCCTAGGCTATTTCCGATGAACGATGGAACTTTTCAGTCAGTTGTAAATGGCGAAATACCATGAAGAGGAACTACCGAAGAAGCATGGGGCACCTAAAACAAACCTAAGATGCATGACCTGTGGGTGTGGGACTCATTAACTGAGTCAGCTTATTCGTGCGAAGTAGCACAATCTCGTTCATAATTATCATGTAAACAAGGTGCCTCTAGTGTGTTTTCTCACGATTTGGGATCGTTTCTCTTTTAGGAGACTGGCTTAATTTAGCTTGGGATACCATAAAATATGACTCTTGGAAATTAAATTAGTTATTGAGATGCATTCTGCTTCGAGATGTCATTGTCTCGTCAATGAAAATTGAGTGGAATAAAAGGGAAACGACATTTTTCTTTTGATACTGTGGCAAAAAATAAAAAACTCTTTTTTCATATTATTGCCATTAAGAGCCTGTTGATAACTGGCCAAACAGTGCCTAATTCTATTATTTTATTCTTGGGAACAAAAAAAGAACAGAAATCCGTTTGGTAAATTTTTGTTCCCGGGCATAAATTTGTTCCTAGAATCAGTTTTGAATCAGAATCAAGAATTAAAAAAAATTTAATTATTGATTCTGGGAACAAGAATCAGAATTTTTTTTTTCTTCTTCTTTCATGGCATGTGGCCAGCGACTAGCCACAGGCCAGGGCCGGCAAAAGCGAGGGCTGGACCCTCACGGCCTGGGCGAGGGCCACCCTAGCCCTCGCCCTCGCCGACGAGGGGGACCCTCACAGCCTAGGCGAGGGTCGTTATCGCCAAATCCGGCAAGGGCCGCCCTCACCCAGGCTACGAGCAGCGAGGATGGGCCTCGCATAGGCTGCTGCGAGGGTCTAGCCCTTGCCCTCGCCTGTGGTAAGTGAGGGCCGCGACGCCTCGCGCCCGACCTAGGCCGCCGCGCTGGCGCCAGCCAGGGCCAAGGAGGAGAAGAAGAAAAAAAGAAAAGAAAAAATAAGGAAAATATATATATTAAAATATTCAAAATATTATTAATAAAAAGAAATTTTGTGCAAGTACGAAACGCCTTCAAATGCTTAGAAATTGTTTCCGGGAATGGAATAAAAAAAATCATTTCTGAACAGAAATTATTTCCGGGAATAGAATGGTTACCGAACGCATCTTAAGTTTGCATAAATTGTATAGAGCATTAATAGTATGGACTATGCTTGTTCAGATTACATGTCAGCAACTGAATGATTAGTCTGCATAAAGAATGTTCATGAATGTTTTTGGTCCTTAATAAATCAATGCACAGACGATCACCAAGCAGCTGATGACGACTGGTTGGCCCATGACCGTTAGGTTATAACTAAGAATCAAAAAACTGCCGGGAAGCTGCAACTCTTTAGCTGGTGCAGCTTATACTGGCCAGTCAAAAATTGAGAAAAGAAAAAGTAAGAAGGAAAGATCAGAGCTTGCCACAAATTCAGCTCTTCCCGAGCACATTCATCCTCTCTTCCCATCAGTTTAGGACCTGGCAATCCGGACTACTATCTCTCCCTCCCTCTACACACGCCATTTTTGCCTCCACCTTCCAGTTTACGTTTGCACAGTTCATCGGGTCTTCGCCTGAACGCCACTGCCGGTGGGGTCGCTGGCTCAAACAGAAGTGGATCTAAATTGGAAAATTACACGCGTTCATTCCTTGAGGACTTGTAAGCCCTGCATTCTCTTCCCTCCGCATTTCTTTTCCTTGATAATTAGAAGGAATGTACTAGCACTACTGCTCAGGAAAATGTAACCTGAGCCTGATTCTAACTTGTTCAAAAGCACTTCTTCATCCGTTTGGATTTATGGGAAGGAGTAGCGCATCTGCTCTCTCACTTACAACGAATACAAATGCTATGTTACTTTTGAGCTTCATAGCTAGGAATACATTATAAACCATACTACAGTTTTTGCCGCGTCCTTCTGGGACTTAATTAGCTAGGAGAATTTTGAATGTGAATGGTAAGTTTGAGAACCCTTTTCTTATAAAGTTCAACTAGTCAGTCGTATAGACATTTGGGCAGGAAGCATCCACTCACCAGTCAAAAACAAAACTGGCAAACGTGGAGAGTCAATTCCCCATTCAAAAGGTCAGCACAAGCAACGCTACAAAGCTTCTAAATTGGAGTTGGAGCTATATTGCAATCTTTTTGCAGGTTTGCATAAGCAATTTATATGGGTACTGAGGTTGCTGCCTCTGAACTCAATATTACATGCTGTTGAATGCAGCATGACGTTCCTTTGTTTCAAGGTCTTATATTGATGAAAACAGGTCGGAGTGGTTTATGCTAATATGCTTCGATTGTTAGATTGACTCTCAAAGTTTCTGGCAATATAGGCAAGAGTCTGGTTGCGAAGGTGGCCGAGGATCATCTGTGTCCATTATACTTGAAGGCTTCCTGACTCTCTTTTTCAACTTTCCAGGAGAGATCTTTTTCCTCTGAGCGAGCTCATATCAACCAAGTCAAAAAGAACAAAAAGAAAGAAGCCAGAGATTGCCGAATGCAATGGAAGATGCGGAAGAGGATGGCCGCATCTCTCCAACTTCATCACCACCAACACCGCCATCACCTCTTCCGATAAGTACAGGACCTGGCAATCAAAAATACTATTTCTCACCATCTCCATCTCCATCCCCGCCATTTTCACCACCGCAGTCCAGTCATACATCTGCAGAAAACCTCCCTCTTCTGCAGGAGTCATCTGGTCCTACACGAACGCCGCCTTTGGCATTTTCCTTGGACCGTAAACGAGCCGATGAAGAGGAGGATTCCAAAAGTTCATGCCTTAAGGACTTGTAAGCTCTTCATCCTTTACTTTGCTAACTAGTTTGTGGGCATCAATATTCAACAGGAGTAGGTCGGATCCATATTAGGGACAAAGTAGCGCGTTCACTCTTGCGTATAGTGTTAGCTTCCTTTGTAGCATAATTTCTTTCTAGGGCCAAAGACAGCAACTGTATCAACTTCACCCATTCCTGGGACTTCAATGGCTAGGAGATCTTTGAATGGTAGGTTTTTAACATTTGAAACGCCAACTACTCTAGCTGTGTAGACATTTCTGAGCAGGAAGCCTACAACTACCAGTCAAACCTAGCAATCCCGCTAAACAAGAACTGTGGGGAATCAATTTCCTTCGAAATTTTCAGAGCAAGGAAGGCGGAGCTCATACAGTCATATTGCCGGTTGGCTATACCACCAGGGCATTAAGCCTGCTGTCTCTTGCTAGCAACTACATGGAGACAAATACTAAGTTGAGTCGCATGTTTCAGGACCTCAAGACTAATGAGCTTTTCTGAACACAGGTTGGAGTGGTTTGTTCGAAGATGCTGCAACTGCTACATTGAGTCTTAAATTTTGAGGAATCACCAGCTACGGTAGCAACGGCGAGAGATTGTTTGTCACCATTATTTTTGGGATTTTTACAATTTCTCGGGATCAATTAGATTCTTCTAACCGGAGACCTGACTCATACGTCAGAGATTTTAGACTTAACATGTTCATGTTTTAACTGCCCATACGAACAAAAACATCAAATTTGTTTTAGGAAATGCTCGAATTTGACCAAAAATGAAGAGAGAATCGCAAGGGAAGATCTGAGTTGATTGGTCCAGAAAGTCCCTTTCCTCCAATCATTTTGATATCCTAATGCCCGCATTCCATCTCTTTGTTTGAAATAACTTGGCTTACTTCGCAGAAAAAAGAAAAGGAAAACGTGCGTGCAGTGCACAAAACTGTGAAGCAAAGATTTTTTTTTTCCTTTTTGGCCAACAGCGAAGATCATTAATGTCCGTCTTTCTAATCAAGCTTTTCCCTCACCATATATACTCCCCAAAACAAGTCTCTATAAGGAGGACTACACCAAAAAGTTCCACCCACACGAGTAGCACAGTGGCAGCCTATGTATCAATCCAAGAGTACCAAGATGCTCAAGCAACTGTAAATATCACCACGAAACCATTGTCTCACTGCTGATTTTGCTGCCTCTGTTGTGAGAAATTGGGGTGATTCTGAGAAGTGTTTGGTAGGTTTACCATACCAGACTGCAGACCCTGAGCATTTTGTGCCATGTTACCAAATGCACCCTGTGAACCAGACTGTTGCTGCTGCTGCTGCTGCTGTGGCTGTATAGGAATCATATTTGTTGCATTGGCTGCTCCCATATTATAAACTGCAAAGTGAGAGGCCCATTATTCACTATCGCCATAATCCATGTTTGACACTTTGAATCCAAGAAACATCCATTTGATCATGCAGCATCCTCTTCTTTATACAGTAAGTGAATTTCCAATGCCAAGCAACAGAGAAGAAAATGGAAGACTTAGTTCGTACTTTGATCGTTCAATATCTGGGACGCATGACTCCTCTGGGGATTGGTTCCAGATAAGCCAAACTGAAAAAGAAATTCCCAACAAGAGAATAAATAGTGACAGAAATAAACAGGCCAAATAAGAGTTCCACCTTGAATATTAGGCCAAAACACCAAGTCTATCATGAGCTTAACATTCACCAGTGAAGAAAAGGTATCTTGATCAAAGTATTGCATGTAATGAACAACCAATCATGTCAAGATACCAAAGTAAATGCAAGATTATCATTTTATGAAGTCTGAAGTTTCAGTACCAACTTCATAAGGAGCACGCATTTGGCACCATCATGACAGAAACAAGACTTAGTACTGAACCAAAGGAACTTCTGACTTAACAAAAGAATCAGAGAAATTGCATCTGACCTCCATAAGTGTGAGTTGGAGATTAGCCAGAATATTGACTCCCTTAACACTGTCATTTTTTGCAACAAACAGCCTTCACTACATTTATCCATCAATTTCAACAGAATCCAGGGAAAATGGTGCAAGGAGATTGTATAAAATTTTGTGAAACCACTATCAACTATTCTAAAATCTTAAACGATTAAAAGACATGGTTTAACATTTAATTAAATACATTAACCATCCTCCTCAAGCATAAGCTGGACTTTAGCCTAAAACTAAGAGCATGGAGATATATAATAGGTTAAGCATATAGAAAGTCTTAGCTCCTGCTCTGATAGCTTGTTAAAATTTTATGAAAGCCAATTGTTCTAAAAGTATAATTAATTAAATACTTTAACGGAGATAAATAGGTGGCTAATTGCAATGTGGCTAATTGCAATCCTTTTCTCATGGATGTACTGATAAAATTTTCATCTACAGGAATTCAAGAGTCCTGTGAAACATTAGCTAATAAATTACACATCTTATGGATATCTTCTTCGACCCATAAGATTTGTCCTCTCTATATCCATACACTTACACCTAGCAATCTCTTTTTTTCTTTTGCAGGATATATTCTTTGCAATGTACTTAAAATGTAATATTTGCTTTTTAGAAAGAGGTCTATCTTTTAGAATGAAAAGGAACTAAAAACTTTCTATAAGGATGAAACACAGTAGCTGAAATAAAAATTCAAGGAGATTTATTCACATGATATTTCTGATGACATTCCATTCCATGAAGAAACATAGGAAACTGAAATTCCTCTCCTACTTGGAAGAAAGAGTAGAAAGCTCACCTGCATTCTTGGAAGAAGAGACTGTGGCTGCATTGTAGCTGACATATTTGGTATCTGAAATCAAATAAACACAGTCAGTGTACTTCACCAGCAAAAACAGAGTGAAGAACGGCCCATGAGTCGAAAGGTAATGGAATGCCTGGACTGAGATAAGGAAAAGCAAATGAAAGAGGATGTCCACAAAACAGAAATTTATGCATTTATAATAAGAAGAGCCAAGCACACCTAATTGCATGCTTGAACATTTAAATGTACTAAGCAAATATGCAACTGCCAGAGGCATAATAAATGCATGAGTATAGTAAAAGGTACAAAAGTGTTCTTAAGTAATAACCTCTGGTAAGCCCACTGAAAACTATGAACCAGATTGGGAGTATAGTTAAACTAATTCTCATGCAGATTTTTTTTTTTTGGCCACTATATTCAAGATTAACCATCATTCAAGTTTTTTCAAGGGAAAAAATCCAGATGATGCACTTAATGCTCGAATGTGTCCACTGAAACTCGTGATAGAATCCTAAAATCATAAACTTGTTTGTAGTGACACAGATGGAAAGATGAAAAAAGAACCAAGGAAAGAGCGATATCTGACCATCTGGGAGTGGGAGTTTGGTGCTGTCTGAGCAGCATTGAACAATGCACTATTGGCAGTGCCGGAAAATTGGCTTAGATGACGATTCATCAGGTTTCCTTGATTGAGTTGGCTTTGACCAATGCTATGCTGCAAAGGGCCAGAAGGCAACTGCCTGCCTTGAAATTGTTGGTGCCCCAGTGTCTGAGGATACTGCATCTGAGGTTGACCCTGAAACAGCAAAAAATATATGAGATTGAGGCAAGCATATAGCAGAAATTGACACAAGCATCTCGAAGTTGGCTAAAGCTGCAATACAATTAGCGGAGGAGAAAGAATAACATTCAGCCTGTAGCACTTGCATAAGTGTCCATTTTGTATGTTGTTTGATTTACAGAAACTGCTCAGTAACAAGAAAGGGTTGGGATTGTTGTGGTTAGCTAGAAAAGTATGAGTAGACAGATGAGGCCTTTGACAATTTTTAAGAGTTCCGCTTAAACAATGTAGGTACTTCCCCATTAGTGTATCAAAAAATGACATCAATTTCAAGTAGACACTTGTCAGCCTTTACTAGGAGCTTGGTTGACAACCTCATTATTCACAGAAAATTAACACCTGGTAAGATTAAACGTGTTTGGTAACATAAATTAGTTTTAATCTAAAAATTCAATGAAGTCCAAGATTCACTAATGTGTTGAATTGAGAGGGTGTGTTAAAATGTCAAGTACAAAGATGTCCCACACTTCCTGTCTATGGGTTTTGCACAGACATTTTAACACTTGAGACGGGGAACTTAAGCTATTAGCTGCATGGACATTTTAATACTCCCTTAGCACTTTGCATTTACCTATATCAAGTACAAAGATGTCGTTCTATACAGAGGTTTCAACTAAAAATAATATGCATGAATCAATACTCATTTGCAATTTTCCAAAAGTCTATTTTATTTGGCCAAGAATCTACAAAATGAGGCAATTTATATATCGATCCATGTTACTTAACAGCAAGTCCAAAGAATGAGGATAATTATCTACTAAGACACAAACAAAGAGTATAAATCTGTTGCCACCAAAGTTTTGCTCATAATCTTAGAAGTTCTTCCCATGATATCTTAAAAATATATACATGCAATTATTATTTAATTCAGAAGTAGAAAATGAGCCATAAACCTCACCTGCCCCAGACCTGACATTGTAGGCTGGCGGAATTGTTGTTGAGCAAGAAGAAGTTGCTGATGCTGAGGTAATTGCATCATCTTCTGCCTTTGTTGTTGTTGTTGCTGCTGCTGCTGCTGTGGTTGCTGTTGTTGTGATTGTTGTTGAGGAGAAGGTGTATTCATATTTGTACCGGACCTAGGGGAATTGGCATATGGCATTGGAGATGCAGAGGTGTTATCAAAAGAACTGGCACCCGGAGAAGCAGCAGACCTTCCAAGTAGTTGTGTCCCGGTGCCCTGCTCAATTTTAGGTCACACGAGAAGCTCTAAGGATAAGAGGAGAAAGTCTAAAGACTTCTAAGGAAAGGTCAAGCTTAAACGAGACATTGAACATTAAGGGCCTGTTTGGTTCGGCTTTGGGGGAATGCCTTTGGCAAAATGCAAAGGCCTTTGAGCTAAAAGAGTTTTCCGAAATGCAATTAGTGTTTGGTAATGTGTATTTTAAAATCATGTTTCAAAGCAACCTTAGTCTAAATACCATTTGGTAAAAACTAATTTTGTAAAGGACTTTTGCTCATATTTTTTTAAAAAAAATCAGCAAAGAACTCAGTCACCACCGGCAGGCCAAAACAGCCACTGGCCAACCTCCGCCGGCCAACTGCCAACAGCCAGATCTGGCCGCCGGCCAGCCTCGCCTAAGGGTCGCACGACCCAGGCCGATGCTTGCCTGGGTCGCGTGACCTCAGGCGAGGCGGCATGAGGTTGCCTGACCTAGGCGTCGCCTAGGTTGCGTGGGTCCGGCCACCGCCACCTGCGGGTCGGCCGACCTCCGGCGTTGCCAAGGTCGGGCGACCCCCAAGCGGCGGACGCCGGAGGTCAGCAGACCCCCAAGCGACGGTGGCCGGACCCCTCAGGCGGCTGTCGCCGGCCTCCAGTTTGGTTCCTCAAGAAGATGAACAATGTGCATGATCAGTGCCGCTCGCATTCCGAAAATGCAACTTGCGAAAGTGCCTCTAGACCTGCCTTGTACTAAGGGACTTTAGAAGCCTTTGGAAATGCAATTACAATTCCCCAAAGTGCTCCAAAAAAATTGCCAAATGACATTTGCATTGGCCAAGGGACTTTAGAGCCCAAATGATCATTCCAAATGCTAAACCAAACAAGCCCTAAATCAAGCAATTTCTCCCAAACATCTGTAAAGTAGGACTCATTCTAAGGCCAAGAGGGCCTTCACAAAAAGATAAGGAAAGACATCTCGCTAAAGCATATACAGGAGAAGAAGCATTTGTCTGTGACTAAACAACTATTTTCTCAACAACAATCTCATATCACAAGGATTCACGAAATGACTCAAATTGTTGAGGATCACAAGTTAGGACTGTCCATGATCTTTGCTTCATAGCTTCTGCAGAGAATATACAGCACAAATCATTGAAATGAAAAGAGCAAAGAATATGGGCACACCTGCAACAAAGTTCCCGCACCACTCATGTTGTTTGATGATGCAGGAGTGTTCTTTTGGTATATTCCTGAAAAAGGAGCTTCCCGAGTTGCTTAAGAAGCTATCTATGTGCCATGCAAAGGATGATAGAATTCGAGAAAAGGCTTTTGCAAAAAAAAAAAATCGAAGAAAACAGCTAAATACTTCAGTGACATGTAACAAATTTACCAGATGCATCAGCCAAATTTTGCATCCCATCGCTTACATGGAGCACATCTGTGAGATGCATGGGAAGTGCTGGTGTCATCTGCCTCTGGTCTCCAGATATTCTTAATCCTTCATTCACATACCGTGCTCAAAATCAGTGTGAGAAAGCATTCAAAGCAAGTGCAAGAGCACCAAGAACTGACATCTTTGACATTAGGAGAAATGCAAAGAAAAAGAAAGAACTGGAGAAGATAACAAAGCAGTCTCTGTTATATGCATATGGCCTCCAATGTTATCATTTTGGTATCACAAGAACCAGAACCGTGAATAGCATCCCACCTTCCGAATTGATGTGTTTTATGTGTTGACAAGCAACCTGTCGTTCCTCAGACCAGAGTTCTTTCCCCATATGCCTAACTCTACCACAAATTTTACAAGAGTGCATCATCTACTTCTCTAAACAGTTCAAGAATGTATGAGTGCTCATTCCAAATTGAATAATGAACCTTGAGTAGAGAAAGAGGCGAAGGAACATAATGCAGACATGGTCAACCAAGACAATGGATGAAGATAGAGCTTTGGAGTAATCTGTTAACACCTTCACCAGAATTTACAGCAGCTCTCAGAATACTTTCTTGTTCTAGAATTTTAGTAGCCTGAGCCTTGTCCAGGGTTGGAGCAATTGTTGGACCTTGACGAGTTCCAAAACCATAAGCTTTACGTGTGTCCGACAATACTTTTTCAGCACTTTCACATGCTGCAGCAATCATGTCAATTCTAGCCTGCAAATGAAAAGAATGTGCATTTCATACTTAGTGCAAAAGAAGGTCACTCTGGAAGGCATGCGTATATCAACCTTTTAGAGATTTCAAAACAGCATATTTAAGTCAACATCAATATCACTTAACTAATAAAATTGGCATTTATATCAATCATTTCACATTTTAATGAGTTTAACATATGATGGCATTTGGGGAGACAAGTAACAAAGTAGTTGTTGATTTCCTAAGGCTTATTTATCTTTTCCATTGCTTTGCTAGTCTTGACTGGTTGATTCCAGGGGTTTGCAGCAGGCTGCATGACTAATCCCCCATGCCTATATATGAGTTTAGTTAAGGAAATATTGCTTATAAGAAGAACAAGGTCAAGACTGAAGACATAAGTTTAAGAAACATGCAGAGAAACCATCTGATAACCACCTTCAATTTCTCAATCTGTGAGGTAACAGGCAGGTTTTGCATCCCCTGCAGCAACTGCTCTCTCTTTGAGTTATCATCTGTCTCCATCTCAGGTAATAGCTTTGAGGACAACATTACAGGAAGAACTGTAATAGCAAAATTTCCACAGTACTTCAGTCACAGACCAAGTGCTTATGCAAAATGTAGGATTGGGTATGTAACCAGGCAATAGCTTGGACATTCAGTTTTCCATGGTTCTATCCCTTTACTGTGATATCCAATGAAATTTTACTCTCAAGGATATCCCTCCCATTTTCACAAGTTTCAGTCAGTTTTTACACCATATAGGAAACTCTCCATTCAGATATGCTTGCAATGCTGTTTTAGACAAAATGAGAGAATCCCCATATAGCATCACTAGCATAAACCCACCCGTTGTCGCAGCCACTAAAATTCCCTCCATGATTTCAACATATTAGAAGATATTGCTAGTTAAACATATATCAACAATGCGCTTTGCAACTATTATTAGTTTTTTTCAAGAATTATCTCAAATAAGTAACATGTTAAGTTGAGGTGATATAACAAAATGGATGATATAATGCTATATCTGAATGCTTTATTAGTAGATATAGAAAATTCCTTAACAATAAACCCTAAACTCTAAAGAAAGTAACTGATTGAAATTTTAGAAAATAAAAAATTTGGGATAAAACTATAGATCTTCCGGTATTTAGGTTACTGTTAGATAGTAATAATGACCGATACCTAATAGAAAAAGTATTTTGGTTTTCCATTGGATGATGATAGTACCAAAAGTTTGTAAACCTTCTTTCTAGCCTAAACGTCAGTTTTATTTAGATTTAACTAATAATATTTTTGCATCAAATAAATAAACGAAATAAAACAAGGAATGAAATAAAGAATATGTTTCATGAAAAAAGGAAGTGAAGATGTGACCTTCACAGATATAAAGAATAAAAACGGTAAAAGAATAAAGCAAAATAAAAAAAGTGGACCTGTCTCAAGATTTGAGATGGAGGAATGAGAAACCCAAAAGTAGATAAAATAAACTAGAATGAAGAAAAAACTTATATTAAGTCAGAAAAAGGGAAAAGAAAAATACCGGTGGCAGGTCAAGTTTGAACCTGGCATCTTTAGTATACCAAAGGAGGCACATAACCACTTACCTACCCATCACTTTTTGTAATGAAGTTAGATCGAACAATACATATCAAAAATATGTAGCAGTGATGATGAACCAATCACGTACAGACACGCGGCATCCACAGGATAGCCTGACCAGGCGCAAGCACTTTAATGTAGAGTAAAATTCTTTCATAGCTACAGAACACATTTGCTCAGCAGAAAGAAACAGGATGGCCCGCCCTATATTGACATAGTTCTGAAGAATCTGGAACTATAAAAAAAAAAAAACATAAAGAGTGTATTCAGGCATGCCTATGGAATGATGAGAATTTCATTCCAACTCTAAGTTGTCAGACACTTTAACAGAGATCAGTAACTTAAGGGGCAACAAAATTTGGAATAGGAAAGACTACTGATCCCCAGTTGATGAATTGCTCTCCTCAAACTCAGAACACCAACATAATGTGAAGGAGAATTGTACATACTAGTAGAATTCTCTGCATTGACATTCTTCGGGTGTACAACAAAAGCCTTGGAAACCTTCCTAATCTCCTCCACGATGTTGAAAAGCTCGAGATTAACCATAGAGTACTGCCCCAAAATATCTTGCCTGGTAAACAACACAGAGATTTGAATACAACTCGAGAAAGGAAATAGAAATTGCACATGTAGCTGGACAATAAATCAAGTTTTGGTATTTGCCACCTAGGTGGATCGCGAAATTCAACCAAAGCTAGATACGAATGCAATCGTAACGGTGTAATTAGGCCTGCACAAATCCACCGTCTATATGAGTTTGCTTAGGCTCGACTGAGCAACTCAACCGGAAGGAATTGGCAGGTAAACCAGAATTACATCAAGATTCGAGTCTTGGATGTCCAATGACCATGCCAATTACCGCCCTAATCCATATCCTAGCTGAGTGGGAATTCAGGTTTCCAGAGCAAGACGACAGAATCGCCAATCTGGCACAATACACCATCGTGTGTACTACAAGTTGGCCTAGTTTTCTAAGAAATCAAATCGGAGGTCCATAATCGAAACCGCGCCTTACATGTCTAAGGCACACTAGCTGACAGAGAATAGAGGGGATGGGAACACAAAACGAACACGAACACTGCGAGAGAGAGAGAGAGAGAGAGAGAGAGAGAGAGAGAGAGAGAGAGAGAAACCATTTAGGGGAGGCGTTGGTGCGGGCATAGGCGTCGAAGTCTTCGAGGATGCGGGAGATGGATTTGAAGAGGCTCATGGCCCTAATCTTGACGGACTCGAGGTGCAGCTGCTGCTGCAGGGCCGGGTTCAGCCTCTCCGCTGCGGCGGCCGTCGGGAGCGGCGGGGGCTGCTGCTGCTGCTGCTGCTGCTGGGATTGAGGTTGCAGCTGAGACGAGTTCGGGGGGATCGCCCCTTCCATGGCTGCCATCATTCCACCAGCTCCAGTGCTGCTGCTGCTCCTCCTCCTCCTCCGATCCTCTGCTCCCTCTCTCTCTCAGTCGCTGCTGCTTTTCAATTTCAACGTCGCCATGGGCACCGCAGAACCCGTGCGCATTCGCTCCGAAAATTCGGAATTCGCGGAATTAATTTGCAATATCGGGCCCTTTTTCCATTCGGCAAGGGGATGAATTGAATGTCCAAGGCCTTCGAAAAAAGTAGAAAAACATTTTTCAAAACATAATTAGATATTAACACTTAAACCCAAAACCCTATGTTAAAGCATATAAACCCAACACTGGTTCCTGAGTCTCCAGTGTCCAGGCTGGGTCCATTGAGGCCGGGCTCGAGTCCATCGAGGCCGGGCTCGAGTCTTTGACACCCAAGCATGAGCCCACGAAGGTTGAACCGGGGTTCATTGAGACCGAGCTGAGGACCTCGGTGCCCACGCTCAAGCCCTCCATGCATATAACTAGGTCCATCAAGGCCGAGCCCGAACCCTTGGTGCTCATGCGCTATGTCCCAAACCCGAGCCCATGTCCATAAAAGCTGAGCTCGGGTCCCCGATACTCAAGTTCTAGTCCCCAACACTCAGGCCCTAGTCTACAAAGGTCGTGCGCGAGTTTTCGGTGCTCGTGCTCAAGTCCTTGATTATGAAACGTTCATTCTTATAAAAAATATTTTTTAAAAATTCGAATTTTAATTTCTTTTCTTTTCTTTCTTTTTCTTTTTGCTTCTCCCTCAGTCAATAGCCGGTCAGCGACCAGCCACGGGCGAGTCTTGAGCTCGCCAACCTCGAGCGAGCTCAACCTTGCCCAAGACTTCACCTCGCATGTGGCCGGTGGCTGGCGACTGGTAGAGATAAAAGAAAAAATAAAAATAACTAAAAATTTGAAATTTTTTATGTTTTTCCAGAAAATTAAAAATATGATTTTTCCTATCAAATAACGAAAAATATTTTCTAACTCATTTTCAGGTTTTAGCCAAGTACTGAAAAATATTATCATTTTTTCGGAAAATGACTTCCCGAAAAAAAAATTCCTAAAGTGGAGAATTAATTTGGATTGTACAGAGGTTGTCTTTACCTCTTGAATAGGATTTCATACAGTTTTGATTATTCTTTTTATTAATGTGCTTCTTTTTTGAATTTTCGACCAAAAAAAAGTGATCTTCTTTTAATTTTCCTTTTCCAAATTGAAGAATGAGAAAGTATATATTATTTTCTTCTTTGTTGAAAGAAAGTATATATCAATTTGAACCGGACAATATGGTATAATTTTTTAGAGTTAGGGATTAAGTTTTTTGGGATAATTGCACTTGAAGTCCTAAAATTTGCTATAAAATTACAATCGAGTTATAAAACTTTCAAAAAGTGCAATCAAATCATAAAAATTATCAAATTTATGCAATAAAGTCCTTTCATTAATTCCGTTCAACTTGACTAACGGAAAACACTGACGTGACATTTTGTATTATTTTTTCTTGCCTACGTGGTTCTGACGCGACTAAAACACGAAGGACCAAGTTAAATTAACGTCGTTCTGATCCAAAGTTAATTTTTTAATATAAATACTATTTAAAAATAAACTAATTTTAAAAAAGAAAAGGGAAGGCAAAAGAGCCATCACAGCCCACCATCTCTTGCAAAAGCCCATTGATTGTGAGACGAGGGTCGGCCGAGCCTGACCAATGGCCCTAGCTGATTGTAGATGAGGGATTGCCGACCCTCCCCCAAATCAGACGAGGGTTGCTGACTACTAGGGGGGCACCGCATGACCTCGAACGATCCTCGCCCCACCATCGTCGACCATTTATGGCTGAATTCGATAATTTTAAGGATTTGATTGTTCTTTTTAAAAATTTTATAATTTAATTACACTTTTATAACAAGTTTTAGGATTTTCAGTACATTACACGGGATTTTCAATGCATCGGTGTAATGCGATGCCTGCCACATAAGAATTTTATCTTTAGTATATTTACATGTTTCTCCTTTTTAACAGTTGTGCATTAAGAAAGTCACACGATATCCATGTTATATTATTTTGTACCTCGCCTTACCTAAATTCAACCACTTATGATACTTCATCATGAACTTTACGATAGGTTTTTTTAATTAGTTAGATCATATAATGTGTTTTATGGTAATATTACTCCATCAACATTTGTAATTTGACTTCGCACATGACGAATACCGCGCAACAATATGATTAAATAGCCCCTCTGCTCTGCAGCGCTATCAATATGAGGAGTTCCGTGAGCTATAATCCAGACATAATCAAAATAATGAAACATGACCTTTTAATAAGTAAATTGCTTTTCATAAAAATATGGAAAATGCATTAGATGGATTTGCTATTCTCCAGACAAATGATTTGAATTTGTACTCTAAAAACTCTCTCTTTTATCCCTTTTCTCTTTCTTTCACTTTTCATGATTGTTGGTAATCACTAGTTAGAACAATCTATCCACAAACGCAGCGAAGCAATGCGAGGCATGTCAAGATTTCTCACCCAAAGCTTGTCGATCGACTAAAATGACCGAGAAAAATTAACGAAGAGCTGAAAACAAGTTGAATTCGCGTATATTGATGATGGCTTACTTGTTATAATTACTTTTGATTTTGTTTGCGCCTAGTAGAACTCAAATTACAATACCCATGATTCCGTTCCATCCGGTGCCGATTGCCATCAATTCCTGTGTCTTCTTACAACATTTATAGTCACTTTATCAAGAAACAAGGCAGATTATGCATCGGAACAGAGAAGATACATAAAATCTAAGAAACGTTACAAAGTTCCATTAAAAGATGACAAGCGAGGTCGATTGAATGGTGAAAGTAAAAGGCCTTTTTGAATTGAGCGTAACAGACGATGATATGACATAGGCATGAATGCACGATCGAGAGAAGTGCGGGAACGCAGTGAATTCAAACATTGTAACGTAAGTTTTCCAAATTTAATGAGAAACAAACTCTGACGAAATACATTGATGCAGCCCTATTAAGCGATAAGAAGACTTGTGCAATAAATGGGGTGACCGGGTGGGCGACGGTCAACTCCTCCCCTTGGCAGGCATGCATTGCAGATTCCAACTAATATATACTGAACCCCTCGGGTGATCCCGAAGTTGCGGAGGTAACATCATCCTGATCTGTTTTTATAAATAGCAAAAATCAAGGCCAGAGCAAATTAACGAGATGGCTTGGCCTGAGCACCCTCATCAGTCATCCATGATGCGCAGGAGGAGTCCTGCGTTGTCGACGGTTCTTTTGCTCGTCGTCGCCAGCAACGGCGGCATTGGCGGCCATGGCCTCCAAGGATGGGATACGAGTGCTCATGCCACGTTCTACGGCGACATCCACGGCAAGGAAACCATGAGTAAGCTACATTAACTACAGACTGATGCATTGACTCTATTAATCCCTCTCCCCCTCAACGTGACATGTACATTTCGTGCTTGTTGGCTTTTTGCCCAAAGTGGGAGCTTGTGGGTATGGAGACCTGTTCAAGCAAGGGTATGGACTGAAGACGACGGCCCTGAGCACGGTCCTTTTCAACAACGGAGCGACTTGTGGAGCCTGCTACGACATAATATGCATCCATTCCCCCTGGTGCTTGCCCGGCCGGCCCCTCATCCGGGTCACCGCCACCAACTTTTGCCCGCCCAACTACAGCAAGACGACCGAGGTCTGGTGCAACCCGCCCCAAAAGCACTTCGACCTCTCCATGCCCATGTTCCTCAAGATCGCTCGCTACCGCGCCGGGATCGTGCCCGTGGCGTTTCGCCGAGCTACATGTGAACCGAAGCAAGGAGGTACGCGTACGTCATTCGGTTCGAGCTCGGGTTCGAATCCCGTCTTATATAGGTCCTCTTATCTAATGTCCTAAGTGACGTGAGCATGTGAACAGGGATGAGGTTCGAGTTGAAAGGGAACGAGTGGTGGCTGCTGGTGCTGGTCTACAACGTCGGGGGAGACGGGCAAGTGGTGGCGATGAAGATCAAAGGGACGAGGACAGATTGGGTGGCGATGACCCGAAATTGGGGTCAGAATTGGCAAACCCAGGTCGGCCTCCGAGGCCAGGCCTTGTCCTTCCGGGTCACCACCAGCGACGGGAAGACGGTCCAGTCAGACAACGTGGCGCCGCCCAATTGGCAGCTCGGCAAGACTTATGAGGGCAAAAATTTCCCATAGTTACAGTCTGTGCTTGAAGTTTGATTATTTGCCTTGAGAAATAAATAATTCGTGATGATTTTTCTTTTTCAGAATAGAGAGGGAAGATATTGGGATTACTTAATCAATAGGGTAATTGATCGAGTGGTTGAGAGTTCCTGACCTCCGACAGTTAAACTGATGAGGTTTCAGATTCAACTCTCACCGATCATATCTTGGGAGCTTACCCGGTGGCATTGGTCTTGTACCCCATCACCCCAAGGAATAGTTTATTGCAAGTGGGATACCTTGGTTATCTCAAAAAAATAAAATTGGGATTACTTAAGATAAATTTAACTCTTTTATGTGATAATCAAGACTGATTTTTGGGGACGATCCTCAATGTGCTTCCTCTCCCTGACTTTTTTATATATATATTTATTTGATACGTGATTTTTTGTTCCCTCTTTTGAATAAGAATCTTATAACAGGTGGCTCATGGAAACTGATTAAACATTCATGAATAAAGACTACAACCAATTCTCGCGACTTTGAGTGCACGTATAAAAGAAGAAGCCAGTGCTATTGAAAACAAAAACGACCAATTTGGTTAGGGAAATGGTGAGCCGACAGCGCCGTAAATAATTCCAAATGGAACGGTGACTTCTCACACTTTTAATTCTCCACGTTGAATGACACGAGTAGATCTGTTTCTTAAAATAAGAGCTAATGCTCTCTCATCGGAACTGTTAGGGTAGCAATGCTCATTCGGTTAAGTTAGTGAGCATCAATACGAAAGGCAAGCAACGTGGTCCGGCTCATCTGTGATCGAACCGATTGATTTCAGACGCGAACCCGTCAGTCCTGAC
Organism: Syzygium jambos; assembly: GCA_031216235.1. Taxonomy (NCBI): domain Eukaryota; kingdom Viridiplantae; phylum Streptophyta; class Magnoliopsida; order Myrtales; family Myrtaceae; genus Syzygium; species Syzygium jambos. The sequence goes on along the minus strand of CM062229.1, from coordinate 31,131,237 downwards.
GGAATCCAATCCATTCCTCATTAAATAAGGGAAATTGCGTATCTAAAGATAGAGAAAGAAAGTGGCAGACCCTTTGTTGAATTGCGAATCGAATCTGTCTCTTGCAAGACATGCGAAAATATAGTATGTGTTCCGTGACTAGCCTTTCTCGTGTTGTTGTCGAGCTTCACTTCTTTATGCATCTTTCTCCCATTCTTTTCATTGGTCAACAACCAACGCAAATTCTTTCTACTTCATAACTAGTCCTATAGGAAGGAATCTCTTTCTTTCCGGGACAAATCCTATTTGAAATGGATGGTGTGAGTTTGTCAAAAGCTCGACAAGCCGCTACATTAGCGGCGCATAAACCCTATTCGTCAATCAAGTTTGTTCAGTGGTCGTAACGTAATTGGTTAGTGGGGATTCAAAAGAATTAGGCGAAGTGTTTGTCCTTGAATGACGGAAGTGGAAAGACACTAAAGTAGAGGGATATGCTCCTTGATTTTTTGAATCGCCAAAATTGTACGACGAACCTTCTTGTTCCAGGCGTACAACCCGTATACGTTACAGTATCCTGGCCTGGCTTATAAAGTGACAGTGATGAGAACAAATAATAAAGATAAGAGCTAGGATTCAGGAAAGGAAGCTTTATGGGAGAAAGGGGGAAAGGTATGCGGCCCGTTTGGTTCAGCATTTCCAATGCTCATTTGGACCCTAAAGGCCCTTGGCCAAATGCAAATGGTGTTTGGCAAATTTTTTTACTCATTTTAAGGAGATGCAATTGCATTTCCAATGCTCATTTGGCCAAAGCACCTTGAAAGGTCCATTGGGAATGCTCATTTTCGGAATGCAACTGGTACTGTTCACTGGAACTGTTCATCTTCTCCCTACAGCAGCTTCGGCAGCCGGCGACCGCCGCCTGAGGGCTAGCCCGACTCCAGCAACCATCGCCTGGGGTCCGCGCGACACCGGCGACTGCCGCCTGGGGTCGCCGAACCTCGGGTGTCGCCTGGGTCACTCGACCTCAAGCGACACCTGAGGTCGCGTGACGCCAGGCGGCGGTCGCCAGGGTCGCGCGATCCCAGGCGGCGGCTGCCTGGGTCGCGCGACCCCAGGCGGCGGCCGCCTGGGTCGCGCGACCCCAGGCGACGCCGCCGAGGTCGGGCGACCCAGGCAGTCGTTGCTTGGGGTCGCGCAACCCCGGCGACCGCCGCCTAGGTCGCTCGACCTCAGGCATCGGCGCCATCGCCTGGGGTCACACGACCTCGGCGGCGTCGCCTGGGGTTGCGCGACCCAGGCAGCCGTCACCTGGGGTCGCGCAACCCCGACGACCGCCACCTGAGGTCGCTCGATCTCGGGCGACAACCGCCTGAGGTCGCACGACCTCAGGCAGCCGTCGCCTGAGGTCGCGCGACCCAGGCGGCCGTCGTGCGACTCTGGCGACGGCCGCCGGCGCCGGATCTGACTCGCCGGCGACTGTAGCTCTTCGCCAGAACTATTCATCCAAAGAGTATTTTTTTTTTTAAAAAAAAACCCTCTCAAAGCTCATTTGTAAAAAAATAACCAAACACAATTGAATTTTCTCAAATGACTTTCAAATGATTTTTTACCAAACGCCATTTACATTTTCCCAAAGTGACTTTCACCTAAAGGTATTTGCATTCTTCAAATGAGCATTAGGAATGCTGAACCAAACGGGCCCGCATGTATCTGGGGGGTGGGGCTATGCATGTGGACCGATTCGGTTCCCGGGTAAAAAAATTGGAGAAACCAGCTTTGGTCAGGGTTCTGATTTCATGACCCGAACCGTTGTTCTGGGAGAACCGACCGGGTTCCGGGTTTATGAACCGATCCGGAACCAGACAAAACCCCCACATGCAGCGGCACGGCACGACGCTGCAATTGTCGGTGCATAGCTTTCGCAGCACGCGGCAGCCATTGCAGCACATCTTCCTTCTTCTTCTTCTTCTTCTTCTTCTTCCTCTTCTTCTTCATCTGCGGGTGCGAATGCGATTGCGATCGCGATCGCGATTGCTCGTCTCTGGAGCTCTACTGGATCCCTAATAGATTGTGGCGGTAGATTTCCAATCCGCGCCGCAGCGCATCGTCACGTGCTCAGATCTACAGCGCAATCGGAAGATGGGGAGGCCGGCGGGGAAGCATAAATCTGCCAAATTGGTGTTCGGATGCGTCCTCCTCTTAGGGTTTGGCCTCGTGTACGACTACTTCTGGGCCGCCTCTCCGCGCTTCACTTCTTCTCCTCCTTCTTCCCTTTCCTCCAATTGGGCCACCCACGAGGCCCCTTCCAAGATAGCCCTGCCCAGTGATGCCGATCGTGGCTCCCTCAAGGTACCGTTCTTGCGTAGTGCGTCCCTGTTTCGAGTAGTCGCGGGTCCTCCGATTTGATTTGGCTTTTTGCAAATGCCGAGCGAGACTGCTGAGGCCGAGAGGGATTGCGTTGTTTGTAGGGACGAACTGCGGAGACGGACGATGCTCCTGGGAGAGTCTTGTCTGCAACTTTTGCGGATCTACCCGGGCCGGAGCTGAAATGGGAGAAGATGGCTCCTGCGCCGGTGCCTCGGTTAGATGGGGCGGCAATTCAGATAAAGAGTCTTCTTTATGTGTTTGCCGGATACGGCACTATTGATTATGTAAGAACACCACTAACCTCCTTGATTTGGCACGTGTGGTCTGGACTAGGAAGCAAGCTATCAACTTAAAATGTCTCTTATCATTCTCGTGCTATGTTAACTTGGCCGCTTTGCTGCTTCTCCTTGGGAACTTTTCGATGCTTGTTGGTTTGTTACTCTAGGCATGCATCGCGGCGAACTTTGCGTCCAATGCAGTTAGAAGTTCTGTTATTTGTGTTCACGTTGGACATAGAACTATGCCAAACGAAAAGCAAGCAACTTTTCCTTTTTGTCTTGGGTACACAATGAAGGGCTCAGTCATCTAAATCCCCAATATATTGCCATGGAAGCTTGATTAAAGATTGGTTTAATTCCCAGAAATGCTGTTTAGGCCAGCCTCCTTGCTTGTGTTGTCCAGCGTCATGAATGGGCTATGTAAAATAACATGCAAACATGCCAGGAGTATGTGGTACGAAAGTACTTGATTACTTCACTAATTTGGGAGCCATGTAAGTTGATTTCTGAGGCAAATGAGCTATGTTCGGAATTAGACAGTTGAGACTTGAGTTTATGTGTGATAACCTTGAGTTGGGTATCTTGTTTCCCCTGTTAAATTCCTCATGAGATATTGCGTGTCGTATTCTTATGATGCTAATCCTGAGTGCTCTCGTAGTATCGTGTATTCTTTCAGCTATGTTGCCTTTTCATTTAGGAGACATATCTAACCACAGATGTAAAGTTGGTGTGTTTTGCATTGTATGGTACAGTATCTGAGCCTGGAGGTTCTGACACTTCCTCTTTTGCTTTATTTTGGTTGGCCGAACAGGTGCATTCTCATGTTGACATATACAACTTTTCAGATAATACTTGGGGAGGAAGATTTGACATGCCAAAAGAAATGGCTCATTCACACTTGGGAATGGTGACGGATGGGAGATATATATACGTGGTCACAGGGCAATATGGTCCACAGTGTCGTGGACCTACGGCGCATAATTTCGTGTTAGATACTGAGACCAAGCAGTGGCATGACTTGCCCCCTTTACCAATTCCTAGGTACATTATCTGTTCTCTGAATCTTAAGTTTTAGGCCTTCCGGAGAAACTTCTTATCGTCGTACTCTTTTTTTTTGGGGGTAATTTTGTGGAAGAGTACTTTAATGATCTTTATGAGCATGATGTGCTTTTATGAATTATACTGAACATTTGAGATCCTATACTGTTTGTCTATTTTTTACCCCCAACTTATTTTTTATTGCAATTATCAATTTTTTCTTCGTAAATGGTTCCAATTGGATCTTACTCCTGTTGAAATCAGTGCAAATTGTTCTTGCCCCTCCTTTTGAGGACCTTTTTTAAATTTGTAAATTTTAGGTATGCACCCGCTACCCAACTTTGGAAAGGCAGACTTCATGTGATGGGAGGCAGCAAAGAGAATAGGCATACGCCTGCAGTTGAGCACTGGAGTCTTGCTGTGAAGGATGGAAAAGCATTGGAGAAGGAATGGAGGAATGAAATACCAATTCCCCGTGGAGGACCTCATAGGTTGATTTCCCTCTTTTATGGAGATATCCTCTCCTAATTTATTTCAGTGCATGGCTATCCATTGCTATAGTTGTTTATGCTGCTCTTATGGATGGTCATTTTATATATCTTGAGTAACAATCTTGTAAAACAAAGAGCCCTTGATCAATGTGGGCCAAGAATCACTCTCATAAATGTGGAGATCTACTTAATGGTGATCCCTTAATCTTTGACAAATGTATGGATTCAGGGTAAAAACATTGATGACTTGGAACCAAGGAACTGAAAATTACTTGGGGGACCTTCATCCCATGCAAATTGTTAGAGGCATTTCCGTTTTTTAAATATCCATTGGATTTTCACATAAGTATCATCACCTTTCCGAAATGTCAAAAGACATTTAATTATTGCTATGCTGTTTCACCTTTAAATTATTTTCATGCAGGGCCTGCATTGTGGTTGATGACCGATTGATGGTTTTAGGCGGTCAAGAAGGTGATTTCATGGCGAAACCTGGATCGCCTATTTTCAAATGCTCCCGTAGAAATGAGGTAGCTTGACTAGCATCCCTCTCGAAATTTCTTTAAATGATGGGAGAACTTCTGTTGTTGACCTGGTCGACGTCATTGGATACTTGTTATATAGCTTAATATCTATTTGTGGTTTTCTCAGTTCATCTGCTCATGTATCATATTTAACGTACTTTTTTTGTTCTTTGTGCTCCGAGGGGACAGCCTAGCTATAGCATCTATCTATTTGATAAATATAGCTTTTGCTTAACCGAGGCAATGCTTTGTTCACCCTGTCAGGTTGTTTACGGCGATGTTTACATGCTAGACGATGAGAAGAAGTGGAAAGTATTACCTTCGATGCTAAAGCCAAACTCCCACATCGAGTTTGCTTGGGCTCATGTTAATAATTCTATTATCATTGCTGGAGGCACAACGGAGAAGCATCCAGTGACAAAAAGGATGGTGCTTAATGGGGAACTGGTCCGGTTCAATTTAGATTCACTGGTATTAACTCCTTCCTTCATAATACTTGGAAAGAAGACATGCCCATAATTATGTGTACACTTGCCTAGGAATGTAGATGGGTAGATAAAATATTTAACAATGTGTGTCATTGTATCCACTGTTACAACACTGATCACGGTTAGAAGCTCTGCCTAATTGATCATTTTTATGGTCAACATTGCGTGTATGGTTCTTTGCCTATTCTCCTTGTATGCCATTGTTCCATTGTTTATCAGGTCACTTCGAAACTTTTCAAGTTATTCTGCTCTGCACATTCATGCTATTTCCTGAATCTCGGAGCCATTTGATTCTCTGTCCCTTATCATGCACTGGAAGTATAGTTCTTGCATTGGTTACAATTCTGAATGATTAAATTGTCAAGTGCAAAGCATAAGCATGTTTTACAAGGTTTCTCCTTTGACATCCTGTGAAGCTTGATTTTTTGTCAAATCTGAAGCATAAACACGTTTTGCGAAAGTTTCTCTTTTGACATCCTGTGAAGCTTGGTTTTCGGTTCTTTACAATATGATACTACCTTTTCAGGTCAAAGATCTTCATTCTCATTCTTCTTTCGGGTTCTTTTATGTCCTTTTCTTTCTGTTCATGTCACTGTCTTTTACTGAAGTACATGAGTATATGCAGCAACAATGCCATCGCATGGTTTATCATCACTAGCTTCTGTACCTGTCTTCTGGTTCCCCATCCTACTCATCAAAGAACTAATCTATGCTTTCTCCTGGGTCAATACAACAAATAAACTGGGTTTTGAATCTTTTGATTGCTCTAGCTAATGGAGAGACCCTTGATACTTTCATATCATTCAGAAGAGCTCGTTTTATTCAGTACACTTCGCTAATTGTACTTTTTACCTTTTACTGATGTCAAATCCGAAATGATGCAGAAATGGTCTGTGATTGGTAAACTTCCCTTTCGTGTGAAGACCACGCTTGTTGGGTTTTGGGATGGGTGGTTTTACTTCACATCTGGACAGCGAGACAAAGGACCAGCCGACCCTGCGCCAAAGAAGGTCATCGGAGAGATGTGGAGAACCAAATTAAGATTGTAAAGGTTTTTTTCCAACCGATTCTTTCATTGGGTTTATGGGACGCAATTTTTTGGTTATGATGTGCTGTGCCTAGTTCAGTGGGAACAAGGGGCGGGAATGGTGTCTCCCCTAACCATGTATAGAAATGCAGGTTTTATGTGACAAATACTACAACTATCGAAGTTCTATAGTGTTATATCTCCATTAATTCTTGAGGAACCACTCTTGTATGGACTACTTTGTGGTGGAATTGTCCATTTGTGTCTCCTTCCTATTGTCCTTATAACAAATACCAAGACCTCTAAAAAACATGGCCACAGAGAGTTCAGGTTCACCAATATATGCCAAATGCAATTCAATGCTTCCCCTATGATAACCAACGTCCCAGGACCTATGGTCAGGAATAAGCCATTTAAGGACGGATCTTTCCATGCTCCATGGTATCGAATGGAAAACGACCTCGTCAATGGAAGTAGATTCGTGTCTAATTCCTTTAATAAGATGCATGGATATCATTTAATCATAGAGTCGGCGGTACATACAGGACCAGGTAACGACTAAGACAAATGATAAACCGCACCTACCTACTGTACTTCAGAGCTGAAGCATTAGTTCCGCCAGGAAGAGCTCCCCATCAAACCTGAGGCCGGGTGATTCTGCGGGCTGAATCAAGCCATCTACCATCCCCCCATATATATACAGGTATCTTCCAGAATGATCAGCACAAGCTCGATGGAATGATCTACCATTGGGTTTGTAACCTTTGGAGTTCAATCTTTTCCACGAGTTCGCTTGAATTGGCTGGAATCTGACGGAAGATGTGATTGCTCTAATGTCCAACACCCAAAAGTCATTTTTCCGGTGTCTGTATGAATCCTCGCCCCCATGAATTAGCAGGCGACCTCCTAAGACAAGGTTAGCCGAGTGGCCAACTCTTGGAAGGCAAACGCCTTCAGGTATATCACTTAACTCGTAGAACAATTGCACCCATGACCCATTGCCCTCGGACAAATCCAAAAGCCACACGTCGTTAAGCACCTCGTAGCCCAATCCTCTCCCTCCAAACAACACTGTTCGGCTTCCCCCAATGCAAGTCAGTGAATGACCCGAACAAGCAGGAGGTGATGGGTGAGTCACAACCTCATGCCATCTTCCTAAACAGAAGTTTTCAGACAGTTCCAATACCCATGTGTCTCCTAATCGAAGGCCATACAACTCTATTCCTCCGTGGACAACCATCTTCCGGTCATCGATGCAACATGCAGCGTGTGCTCCGCGGGCAGGCGGTACGACTGAACCCACATCAAGTAGCCTCCACAATAACGTGATGCCCAGAGTCTCGTGCAATGCGACTTTCCCTACCCAAGTATCATTTTGGCGGTTCCCAAGGTCATTGATTCCTCCAAACAGAACAAGGAAATCACCTATCACCACACATGTATGCCCAAATCTTCCACTTGGGGAGCCTGAATTCACCCTCTGCCATTTCAACCTCCTCCTAAAATCTTTTCCAATATATGCCACCCAAGTGTCATCAAGATGACGTCCTAATGCGATAGAAAAGGAAAAAGGATATCAGATAAAGAGATCAATATTCAACAGTGAAAACATGCATTTGCTGATCTACTTTAGAGGTTCTTGGCACACTATTCCACTATGGCCGCAAAAGTTTTACTCTGTTATTGTATGAAACTGATCCACTTTCCTAAGCCAGCCATGACAGATGCCCAGCTCCAAGAACCCTTTGATATATGAATTTACTCTCCCTATTAGGAAGTAAACTATAACGAGACCATTTTTCAGTTTTTCAAAATAGTCGTTGGGGAAAAATCTATATCATATAACTCTTACAGAGCTTGATGCATTAGCACATCTATGAAGAATCAGATTGATAATAAAGCTATAAACTTTGTATGTAACTCCTCTCCTGAACTAAAAGATCCTTAAAAAAGAAGGGTTAGAAAAAGCTAGGATAATTGATCACACCAGCAATCAGACCACAGACTAGAGATCGAAGCAATAATGCAAAGAGCTACATGGGTGAGGCGATCCGAAGATGCAAGCCAAATAATACCAGATTAATGATTAACGTCCACATAAGACAAGCTAGTCTAACGGAAAGAACTTAGCTTATCCCCCATCATCTCACTGGCCGACCTTGCATTGAAAACATATCACTAAAGCACATTTACCAAGGAAAAGAGAATCAAATCTGAGCAAAAATTTACTAGGTAAAGGATTTCTGTAATACAAATGCTTGCATGGCAAAACCATCAAAATTGAATACAGGGAAGACAGTAATCAGCTGTTAGATTGATGTGAACGATTTCGCATCTTATATCATTCCATGGGGAGGTCGGCCAGCAAGGATTTCTCGTGATTCAGCAAATCTGAGTGTTCATTTACTTAAAGGGACAGATAAGAAAACCAAAAGCTATCCTCCCCTCCCCACTAACTATCCAAAGGATGGAAAGGGCAGAAGCTAGGCTTTTGGTGCCTCCTCCAATAATGATTAATGAATTCGGGACCGATGGTCACCAATGAATATCGATTCCACATTCTCTCTCTGGCTATCTTCATTGTTATCACAATGGTTTGACCCATTGCAACAATGCGTTGGGAGGAAGAAAAGTTACCATCATGATACTAACAGAATCTCTTCTCGGAAAAACAAAGTACCGGTCTATTTTCTTTGGGAGACAAACAAGTCTGCAAGAGCTATTCTGATGCTCTAGCCCTTCCATTGGTAACTTGATCTCGGTAGAAAGCTAAGGAATACTCTTGATGGTCAATAGCAAGCTAAGGAAAATTCATGATGGTCATGGTCAATAGCAAGCAACAAGGACTCCCTCTATTAAACCAATGACTAAGCTAGTTCACTTCAAATGCTTCTCAGACAGGAAATTTTACACTTCACATCCCTGGCTTCATATTGTTGTGACGGTGAAATGATCATAATCAGTTTACAATTATCGGTAGCAATTGGAGCATAAAAAGGCATCTTTGAGGCGACAACATATACATGCCTTGTCAGTCATATACATGAAATATGTAAGCCTGCACTTGAGCACCGATTAAGGAAACTTAAAGAATTTACTTTGGGTTGTATCATGAGCCTGGAGGACCATCAATCAGTGGCATGTTTACGCAGTCACAACAGCTCCATTCGTACAGGGAGCTCCGAATTGGAAAAAAGAATGAATCGAATATAAGTCACGGGACAAGAAAACAAAATCCAAACTCTACAAATCTTTCTAGGCAGACCATGGTAGTGTATTTCCGCTGAAGACAATAGAAACCCAAAGAACTGAACTACTTGGGAAGTATGGATATACCCACTGAAAACCCAACATCTTACAAAAATTCCACCCCAGAATTGACAGTGATCCTCGTCATATTCAGGAAATAGAAAGCACAGTATAATGAAACCTTGAAGTTTCGAGAGCAATAAGAGACTTACCTCCCTCACAGCCACCGCCAAACAAAACCAAGCAATCAGACACAAAGTTGAGAGAGTGAGAGGCCCTTGGGCTGGGCAACAGCATCTCACCACCACCCATCTCCGAAAGATTATGACACGCGACGGACTCAAGATGAAGCACGCGGTTGTACATCTTCATCCATGGAAGCCCACCCTCCCGACAATCCGAGGATTTGAGGGCATCGACTGAGGTGGGTCCCCACTCTCTCATGCATATGGACTTCCAGAGAGCATCAGAGCATGCTAAAGTTCTAAACTTTTTGCAAGTCATCGAGAAAGAAACGATTGAATCAACAGGTAGGAGGAGCAAGATTGAGAAAAGATGGTCTGGGGCTAAATTGCTGATGGGAGATCTATCACTTGAGGGGTTGCTGCTCCTGTTGCTGGTACTGGGCTCTGCCATGAAAAGGGCGCTCTGGATGCTACTGGGTACTGGAAAAGAGCTGGGGAGAATCAATCATTGGGATGCTCTGGTGGGGTGGAGAGGGAGGTAAAATGATGAAGAAGCTGGTGGGCTGATTTTGTCAAGAAGCGAAGCCAAAATGACAGATGGTGAAACTTTCCTACTGGGACAGGATCGGGATGTATGATGGCGGGTATGGGGGCGGGGGGCTCCCATACGTTTTGTCCTGTTTCTGAAACTCCGAGCTCCACCTGGGAGCATCTTGTCCAGTTCAAAACATCGGACTCCCCCAATCTAGTGCGACCTGTGTCTGGTTTCTCGGTCGAACAAAGATACAAAAGCCTGCTCGACCTCTGCATTTCACTAAAGAAGGGTTGACGATCAATCGATCTCCTTCTAAATGAACTCTGATTGAACCTTCGGTTTGTTTCTTCGTCACCCTCGAACGGTTGGACGAGAGTTTGAGAAGAAGAAAAGTCTTGACTTTGAGCTGGACAATGATGAGACTTGAAGGAAGTTACCAATTGCTAGAAACATATTTGTGCGTTGAATATATCCAAGATTATACTCATTATATTACTTTCGCGACTTCCCGCAATAATATAAGTATCGACAATTATTCTAAATATTTGTGTCGGCGTACATTTTCACGAGAGAAATATTATAATACGTGGAAGACGGTAACAAAGCAAATATTCACATTGATCAATTTTCCGATAGACTTCACGTGAAATTTTATTTAAAATAGATTTGAACGTCATCATGCAGCAGCATCCTCTGATTTATTGTAAAGCATGCCATCTAATTTTTGTGATGAGGGATTTATTTATCGATCATTTAATATTACTCATTCATCAAATATGAGTCCGATATGAAATTGATCATTTAATGTTATTATTTCTCAAATATGGTTTTGATATTATTTGTTTGTCTTTAAATATATATTGCTTGGCGAATATGAGTCAAACATAAGATGGGTATCCTTACATTATTAAACTCTTTTAAATAGAATCTACATATACGTGGTAAATTGTTTTCAAACATTTATTGCCAAATTTCGCATTATCCTACAGAACTATGTACGCGATTAGACGACAAAAAAATATCGATAAGAAATTAAGTACCAAACTAGGCATAAATATTAGATGCAAATTAGAGATTTTGTTGGATTAGAGTATGGCTAAAGTAACTATAAATAACAAATTATTTCGGTTAAGCTCGCGTGTAGGCATGTCACGTGACTTAACCTCGCGCGGTCAATTGCATTTAAGGATGTACGGATACTTTCGATGGGAGATAATGATATGAACTCTGCCTCAATAAAAGTCAAATAGAAATAAAAAGGTAAGAATATATGTCCTGCATCTCTAAGCCAAAGCCATGTTTGGTGTCGCACTTAGGACTAATGTTCCATTTCTTAGATCTAAAAACTGATGATAAGGAACGCTTATCATAATGCCCATTTGAAGTCGAGATAACTACATGGTTTGAGTTAAAGACGCGAAGTATTTTGGTCTGGACTAGCCCTTCATTATGGCTGAAAACACCAAAAAAACAGAAAGTTGCCCTTCCAACAAATGTCTGATGTCGATGCTTTGGCTTCTCAATATTCTTAGGCTGTCCTCTAATTCTTATTTCTCAGTTCAATGGGGAACAAACTGACAGGGTCCGTTGCAAGCATCATATGAATATTTGCAATAGTAAAACTTGAACTATGATATTGAAGTCCCAAGGATCAAATCCAAACATTTCCACACTGGAGATGACTAAAAACATAAAAGAGTGAGGGAGAACCTACACATCCAGCCGGTTTCAGAATATATACAATAACAAAAAACAAGAGAGATAAAAAATTATAAGTAGACGCGGAGGATCAGCAAGCGATAACGATACTGTTCGGCCACTTAACATGAAGGGCTCTTTCGATTAATGAAAATCTAGAGAAGACTGCAAAGAACCATCATGCTTATTTATACGCAGCTTAGGTCAAGACCTACAAAACGCCGGAAAATTGCAGTTCCTCTGTAACCTAACAAGAGGAAAGCCATCCCAAAACCCAGTGGTCGCTTGGCCAGCATATAAGGAAATTTTCCAAGACCTGCATCCATCTGGAAAGCCAGAAAGGACATCCTATGCAGTAAACTGAGTATGTCATCATCTAAAGGAAGTCTCTAACAGACCTCCTAGTGCGCTCCCTCAAAATGTCTAACATCGATATCTTGTTGCTGGGTTGAGCCAAGGACTGTAGTCATGATGAATCACTAGCATTTTCTGTGATTCTACGGACCATTTAATCATCCCCCAGGCCTGCGCTCTGCATCTATCAACATAGAGAGGAGATTTAACAAGTGAACACAATCCCAAGCAGAATAACAACAACTCTAAAGGACTCAAATAATTTAATGGAACCAGCAATTGGTTGCACACCTCGTTCCTGTTTAAGGAAGAAACTTGTCCACCTGGGTGAGCTGCCTTCGAAAGATCCCTCAAAGTTCCCTAAATATCATTGAGTAATTATTACAGTAAGCAAATGCTTTTCAAAATCTTTTGAGACTCAAAAGCCTTATAGACAAATCAAGACATTTCTTATTTAAAAGCAAAAACTCGGTCAAGCATTTGCAAGTGAACATGCAATAATAATTTAGAAAGACACAAATCTAAGGCATCACTTTTACCACGCCAAAGCCTGCCAAACAATATCATAGTGTCTACCCAAGCCAATGCTAAAGTCTTAAAAGAACACCATCACCAGTAACAGCATCAGTCATCTTTGCTTCACCAATGTGGCAAATAACCCAATAAAGTAGATCACCTAATTTTCTAACCAGGATTAGCTATAACATACTTATAACAGTAAAATATTTTCCTCAATGAGCATTCTATAAGCAATATGCACGATATTGATGCCACAGCCATTGTTTATATTGCATCCTGCGAATAGGAAAAATATGATTTGAACAAACTCAGAACCACTTCTCAACTAGACTCTAGCATTCACCTTGTTTGCCCACATCAATCCACACGCATTGCAAAGAGTCCTCGGTCCTTCAGGGCCACGTCGCATCATTGGAGTAGATTTCTCACTAATCCCACAGTGATGACATCTGCACAGATTTTCAGACAAACATAAGATTTATTAAAAACTGAATGCAATGCAAGGCTCAACTTATGCAATGTACATTACCTGATGGTAGCAATTAAGCTATCATGAAAACATATATACATGAAAAGCTAACAGGCTACTGTTGCTTGGATAAGGTAGTGCTTCATGTATCACAAGCAGTTTTGAGTATCTGGACTTCACATATGCCTTTGTTTTCCATCTCTATTAATTTTCAGCTCCCTTCTTCCATGTCCATAGATTAAATCCTAGAGAACAAATTTGCTCCCACTTTGAGAAAGTTATGAGATAATCCACCATTTATTATCATGAACAAGTAATGTGAATTGCGGAATAGTCAGCATAACTCTGTTAAAACCATTCTAAAATATGCATGTAAAATTCTTCAGGATAATCAAACTTTTCTAGATCACTTGTCATAAGTATGTCTTTTTTCTTCAACAAAGGATGCATTAACTTGAGTAACTTTCTTACCTAAGTTCCACTATGCTCATTGCACGACCTACCACAAGAGGGATCATTAGAATGAAGCAACAATTGCCAAAGGAGTTCATGAGGACTTGGGAGCAGAAAATTGAATTTTTGGGATGAGGATCACGCGAGATAGATCAGAAGGACATCTAAAGTTGTTTCAAGAAAAGTACATTGAGAAAGTGTAGGGCAAATTCAGTGTTTGGCATGCAAAGCCCAGAAGAACTCCTTTAAGAAGTCCCTTCGAGCTCTGGAAGAAGAGTCACCAAAGACAAATGAGGGGCAGGGATTACATAGCTAAGGTGCCTTATCTGTCAATTGTCAGCCATTTGATGTATGCTATGGTGTGTACCAAACCACATGTGATGGGAGTTGTGAACAGATATATGGCTAATCCGAGAATAAAGCATTGGGAAGCTAAATGGCTACTAAGATACCTGATAGGCACTTCAAATATGACACTCTGTTTCATGAAAAACAATGTGACACTATAAGGATTTGTCAATGCAGTTCTTGGTGGTGACATGGACAATAGGAAGAGCACCTTGAGTTATGTTTTTACCTTAGGTGGCACTGCAGTCAGTTGGATGTCTAGATTCCCCCCCTCAACCATTGAAGCATATCTAAAGCTAGTAAGAAGATAATTTGATTGAAGAGTTTTCTGAAGGAGATAAGTAAGGAGAACAATAGAAGTGTTCTTTTCAAAAACAGCCGGTGTTGTTTGCCCAGCAAAGAATCTAGTATTTAAGTCAAGGACAAAGCACATTTGGCTGAAGTATCATATTCGTGAGCTGATATAAGATAGGACGTTCCAATTGAAGAAAATGCCCGGTGCAAAGAATCTAGCAGATATATTAACCAAGGGTGTCACCATTGGAGAAACTGAGGCTATGCATTGCCCAGAGATCATACTCAATTTGAAATTTCTTATCCACAGGTGTTACTGTCTCTAGGCATGAGATGCATGATCTTTTATTAAAGACACCACACATTGACAACATAGCAGACACGTAACTTACAGGATCTTTTGATGCTGGGATCCGTTACTCTCAGTTTCCCAACTCTGGTTTGATTCCCATGTTGTCACAGCTAAAGAAGATTCATCGTTGTTGGATTTTGAAGATGAAAACTGACCCTTGTTTCTTTGCATCCTGAGACCATGTCAGATTAGATAGTAGGTAAGGTAGAAGGATTGTTACTTCTGTGCGTGAACATAACTCAAGGTCAACTACCAAAAGTTTGATTAGACAAAGTAACACATAAAAAAATTATCAAACATTGTGTCATACCTAAGTGCCACCTCTTTACGGACTGCATAGCGAATTTTCTTGTCAAAATTTCGTTCTTTTCTCTTTTCACGAAATCGAATCAGTGAAGCCAGCCTCTGTGGGACATTCAACCTTTGAGGAGTATCCGTAAGATCCTAATAAAATGCTTCATTAATGTCAAAGGCGAAAAAGACCGCAAAGAGAAGTATTCTTCGAACAAAGTTCCGATACCTGATTTTGGTTGGTGGCTACTGGGATAGCAGATGGATTAGGTGTAACTTCTCTTGCCCCGAGTAATAGCAGCACTGCTTGTACCTGAAATGTGCAAAAGAAACTAATGCATGACCTCAATCAAGAAATTATAGAACAGATGGCAGCTTAATGAAAATAGATGGTTATGTTCCTGCACAAAAATTTCAATAGAAGCTATCAAAGATGGCACAGGCAGAACGTTTCGGACATCTCTTTTCTCCAAGTCCTTGGTTTTAGAGTTCAAAAGAATTCATGTCAACCAAGGCAGCTACTTGAAATATCAAATTTAACCAAACAAAGAAGGACCAAGAGGCAAAACAACCACAATTTCTCTATGTTTGCTAAACACGTTGACTCACAAAGGATTATCTTCTGTCCAAAAATGTTATAGGAGGCTGTTTTAACTTGAAAACCGAGTCTCATTATGACAGACCAAAAGGCTAATCGAATTGAGAAAAGTCATCATGCGAAAAGAAAAGAACAGGGGATGGCTCAAAGCCCTACCTTTTGGGGCGAAACAGAGCCAAAGACATAAACTTGACCTTGAAAAGAAAGAGTGAGCTGGTCCCCATCATCACCTCCTCCATGATCCAACAAAGACCCACGACTGTCCGAATCGTTTCCGGCGTCAGAAGGGACATCCCCTTCAACGCCCTCCCCGCCGCCGCAATCATCAGGATCACCATCACCATTCACATCATTCCCATTGCTCAAATGCTGTTGCACCTGCGACCCACGACGATGCCGGTACTGCGCTTGCATGGGATGCTGATGGAGGGTCGGATCCCCCATATCCATCCCACCATCATCGCGCCCATGAAAGCCATCCATGTTTCTTGGCCGTCCTCCTTCGCCCAACTGCATCGAAGGCTTCTCTCTCTTTCACATACACATTGCCAGAATCACCTGCATGTCTATCATGATAACTAAACCAATCAGCCAAGAAGGGTAGTGAAACCAGTAAACCGTTCAGCCCAGTGACGAGAAATGGAAAGAGGGAGATGGCTTTCTCGCAAAAATGAACACTTATCTCACAGGAGAAATGAAATCAGAGGGGAGCTGCGCAGCCGTTGGATGCAAGGTGGTGAAATTGATGGAATCAAAGGGCTGGGATATCTCCTCCTTTTAAGGGTTTTCTGAAAAAACAAAAAAAAAATAAGAGTAAAGTTAGCTCCATTTTTTTAGGCCAATTCTATATAAAAGCACGAGTTTTAGGTCAAATCCTAAACTTAGCCCAAATTTTATTTTGTTAAGAAAAAATCATAAATTTTCATCCATATCTCAAATCTGGCTCTTGTTAACCTTCTATCCACAATCACACTAGTCATCAGATGTGACGTTTTTACGTGAGCAATGATATTCACCATAATAAGCTGATATTGAGATGAAAGCAAAACTACATCTAGACCTTCATTTCTTCATCTCTAAGTTATGCTACTTTCTTTTCTTCATCAAACACACGCTTACTCGCTTAATCTCTCACACGAAGACGCTCACTCTTTCACATACTCACGCTTGGTCGCTCAAAGTAGTCATTTCGGTCTGAAATTTTGGGCCCAAACGATCTATGCTTGCTTAAGGGTCGAAGTGGACAGAGAGTTGACGGCATTGAACAGGTCTTCTTCTTCTTCTTCTTCTTCTTCTTCTTCTTCTTCTCCTCCCTATCCTATTAGGCATATCAAATTATGGTCATCGTGTTATTGATGGCTTTGTCTAAAAGTGATCTATCTCTCGGAAACGAAATCAATTGAAATTTTATAGGTATAACGAGTATATGAAGTTGTTAGGTCTCTTGAATCCTCTGGCCTAGAATGAATTTGATCATGTCGGAGCTTGAGCCTGAAATGAATTTCATCCTGGCCAGAGGTGGATATCTCATGACTTTGAGTCTAGGACTTCGTTGATACCCTTCGTGCTTGCCGGGTAAATGGTCTCCTGTTATCTACAAGGCCTTCTAAAGAACGTTTGACAAATGTTAGAAACATAAGACTCGTCCAACCTAATGGAAATGTAAAAGTGGAGCGCACTAAGGTGAAGTGTCGTCTTTGTGGGGAAGTGGCTCATGATTCTTTGTCAAATTATATTGCCTATGAAAGTTGTGATGGTAGCGTGCATCGAGTCTTGAATGTCATCAATAACTGTGGTTTGTCTATTTCACAATATAACTCCGACATCTGCTCTTCTGATGCAGTCCGTTTACGACACTCAGGCAATATAATTTGACAAAGAATCACGAGTCACTTCCCCCACAAGGACAACATTTCACCCTTGCGCGCTCCATTTTTACATTTCCATTAGGATGGACGACTCTTGTTTTTTCAACATTCAATCACCTGTTCTTTAGATGCCCTTGTAGATAACAAGAGACCATTTACGCGGCAAGCGCGATGGTATCAATGGAGTCAAGACTCCAAGTCATGACATATCCACCTCTGGCCATGAGCAAATTCATTCCAGGCCAGAGGATTCTAGAGACCTAGCAACTTCACAAGTTCGTTATACCCAGAAAATTTCAATTGACTTCATTTTTTAGCGATAGATCACTTTTAGACAAAACCATCAAGCACACGATGACCGTAATTTGATAAGTCCAATAGGATAGGAAGAGAAGAAGAAGACCTTCTGTTCAATGCCTTCAATTCCCTGTTCGCTTTGACCCTTGAGCAAGCAAAGATCCTTCGAGCCCAAAATTTCAGAAGGAAACGACATCTCTGAGCGACCGAGCGTGAGTATGTGCGAGAGTGAGCGTCTCCATGTGACAAGTGAGCAAGCGAGCAGCGAGATCTTCAGACGAATTGAAGACTCACGCACGCATATTCGATGAAGAAAGAAAACCCTAGGGAGAACTCCCCCAATCTCATAAATCGTGTGTTAGAGATGAAGAAGTGAAAGCCCGAATGTAATTTTGCCTTTATATTCCCGTCAACTTGTTGTGGTGGATATTGTTTGCTGACCTGGAAATGCTACGTCGGATGACTAATGATGACTGTGAGAGGGCTAACGAGGGCAAAATTTGGGATACGGGTGACAATTAGTGATTTTTTTTTAGACAAAATAAAGTTCAGACCAAATTTGATACTAGACACAAGGTTTGGGCTTTTTTATGGAATTGGCCCCTTTTTTTTTGTTTCTTCGCTCACTATATATTATGCAATTCTCCTTAATTATGGTGGTTCTCTTTTGCAATATTTTGAGCACAATTAAATCTTTATAAAAAGAAAGATAAAAAAAATGAAATTGACAAATTGTTTAGGGAGCAAGGCTACTTTTGGTAGTCAGGATAAAAGTCAAGATACGATTATTTTTATCTAGGAAAACTACAAATCCTAAACTTATCATACGAATGTCAATTCAGTTCTACACTTTTCAATTTTGCCAATTTTTGTGAAAAATCGTTGACGTGCCCATCCAGTCATTATCAACCATCCTTCGTGGTACATTGCTACATCAGCGATTTTCGACGAAAATTGGTTGGAAAAACTACATTGGAATTTCGTACAAAGGTTTAAGGCTAAATTGAAAAAAATTTAAAAATTTGTAACTGAATTGATATTTATACAAGAGATTTATAACTAATTGGACAATTTCCCCATTTTAATCCTATCTTATGTTTGGTTGTTGTCCAAGACAAGAGAAGGTCGGCTGAAAATATTCTATCCTTCTTCTTTTCTGTAACTTCGGTTCACATTGAAATTTCATGACTCATGCGTAGCTCTCTTGTTCATTTCAAAACTTTATGGAAGCAACAAAAGAATTAAAACTCTTTCTCATCCGTAACTCTTTGGTTCCACATGAAAACGGGGAGAGAGAGTCAAAACACTATAATTTTCGGAATCACCAAAGTAAATGATCGTGCTTTCTTTCTCTTGCTAGATCTAGCATTTTGTGACTAATCTATCTCGTCAAGTCCATATACATTCTTGTCATAATTGATTACATGACTCTAAAATGGTTCCTTTACTGTCTAAGGTTTAGATTGTATAATAATTATGCGTTGATTGTTGGAGATAGTCTCCATTTGTGCATTTCCGCTTTCTTTATCAATAAATCATGAGATATTCTTACTACTTATGTTTGTGCATTTATATTCATAGGCAGTTTCCACCAAACAATGAATACAAAAGGGTGAGAAAATATCCTATTTTATTATTATTATTCACTGAACAGTGGATGAGATATAGCAAAATATATATATTTCATATTCTATCCTATCCAGTTTGATATTGACTAAAAATTTAGATGATCAAATACGGCAAAAAAATGATAGGTGAGGTGAAGTGAGCGAGCGAGTGAGGATTCAGGAATGGTAAATAATTAAAGGGACAGAGGATCAATTTATATAAAAAAAAATGGACGAAGAGAAAAAAGGCAATCTTGTGTCCACTTTCATTCTTCTTGCATCGGGTGGTTGGCTCGGTGTCATGAAGGTGACAGTCAATTTACATCGCGAGCAAACTTTTGCATGACTCATGTTGTGTTGCTTAACTGTGACATAAATCTTGTGGAGTGACTTCTTGATTGTTAATATCTTGATGGTGTTGTGGTGAGGAGCTTATCAACGTTGTAACCTCATGTCGGGCGGATGGCGCGCAGTAATTACAACTAAAACAGAAAATTTCTTAGTGAGCGTGAAACCTTTATATGCCCAAAAGGGACTGCTAGACTGATCATCCCTCCCCACCCATATACTTAAAGAAAAAAGAAAAATGAATTTGATATTTTACACTCTTGAAAATAAAATCATCGGTCTAAACGTATCTTTTTTGAATTGCCATTCCATTTGTTAGAAATGCAATAAAGACACTCTACTTCAGTCAATTGAATGACATTGTTTTCCTCTAAGTTAACTTGTAAACATATAGCCAAATAAAAAAAGAAAATTAAACTTTTCTTTTTCTAACCCTCCCAACTTAAATGTAAAATGATCACGTTATTTGATTCACAAGAAATTCGGCTCAACAACATATCTTTGAAAAGAAAATATCCATCTTTGAGCTGCCTCGAAGACAAAATTATGTCCTTAAAATCCCACGTCACTTATTTTAGTCTCACGTATCTTTGAAGCCACATCATATTCTCTCATTCTCGTGAGATATTTTCATCAGAAGTAGATTTGTATTTTGGTATTTCATGGACGTGGCACTTCGTAGCAAGTCTGTTCTTCTATTTAGTGATTAAATGAGGCCATCATAATTGAAAGATACAATTACAATGATGGAATCGTACATTGATCTAGGGAATTATTTAATTCTCAACTAATTACAGATGAAGGCATCCGGCCGATGGGCTTTTGGCCCCAGATAATGGAGAACGATGAGTAAATGTCAAAATAAATTAAATGTCAATCCATATGCGTTTGGATATGGTTATAAGTTACAATTATCAACTATAAACTACAAGTGAAACCAAAAATTGAAATATACAACTCAAATCAAAATCACGACCGTTCCAAAATAATTAAAAATATATTGAGAGATTTGATGTAGGAGTTACTCTCAAATGGTTTGGACTCCATAATCACATGTTTTAAATCCCTTCAGCTTAGACTCTACTTCCACTAGCACTTTGGTGGGACAGAGATGACGGGTTCACTCAAAATGAATTGTAGCTAGAGCTCGAATAAAATGTTCGATTGCTAATGTGCAACTCTTATGGTAACACCCAAAAAGTGTTGCCGCCCCATCCTTTTTACTCGGGAAAAAAAAAACACAAAAGCTAGTCGCAAAGAAAAATTCACTTAGAAAGCCAAAACTTAGAAAACAAATTCGACTTAGTTTTGACTAAATATTGACTTAAGCTTAAAAATGATAGCATAAATTCTAGAATTAGCGGTTGATATGCATATAGTTCGGAAGACTAGGCACCAGCAAAGGGGCTGAAGATTTTTCTACCATACTTCATGAGTAGAGAATATTACCCAAGACTTTCAAACCTAGCAAATTTGCTACTTCAGATAAAAGAGGTTGCTGTCGTTACGGCCATCTGGTTCCAACAAGATGGCTTCGTGGATTTGGCAGCACAAGCAAATGAGAACTTTGCGATGCTCATGCCCTTTGGTCCTATCAGGAAAAAGAAAAATATTGGCAAATGCTTATGTACACATTGGCGGCAAACTCGCAAAAGGGTCAATAAACCCAGTGACAGGATTCGCGAAATTGGGGATGACAGATGAGGCTGCCAAAAAGCATCCTGTCGTGGCTAAGCGTTATTTGAGAAAACTATCCAATATGTACTCAGCACAATAATTCTCCGATACATTGTGCCATTTCCAATCCTCTAAACCATTCGCAACTTATCAGTAAGGAATAAGGAAAACATGTAACAGCCAAAAGAAAAGGCAAAGGATGTATCTCAATTGTCATAGGACAGGATCTCCAACTCAAGACTGTCTGATTTCAAAACTGAGCAGTCTTAACTCAAAAACGATGTAAAACTAACCAAACGTTCAAAATCCCACATTGAATTTGATCGCGGTATAAATTGCTTAATTCATTCTTCGGATCAATTCGTTGATATAGTTCTCACGGTTGCCAGCATCTCCACCTTCAACATAATGGTTCCTTTTCTTCTTGAGCCCACCCAACGGTGCCTTGAGCTTAAAGGGCCATAGGAAGTTATTGGCTTCCCTAAAATGAGGTCCCACTGTCATTATCTCATGGATGAGATCTTCCGTGCAGATAATTCCATGTGTACCCAGAGCCTGCTCATCAAACAGAATGTATCAGGTCTCTTATAAATCCGGAGAAGTATTGAGATCACCCCAAAAGGTACGAGATGATATAAGGGCAAAAACGGACCTGTTCGACGATGGTGTTGTCCGTCAAAGCAATTCTCTGCTTGTTGAGCTTCCCATAGCCCCTTTTGTATATCAGCTCCCTCACACTCTTTAAGTTGGGATATCTGAAAATACGCATATTCACTAGGCAGCCTAACGGGCAAAATAGATCTTAATCCATATTATGGAGCAGAACCACATACCCAAAAGTTACATAGGGTTCAACCCTGTGAAGCATGTTCACGGTTGCTTTATTGACTTTGAGAAACACCCCATTGAAGATCTATATCCAAAGAAGATTAAGTCAAGACAAATGTTAGTATAGATCTGCTAATTAGAAACACTCAACTTCTAGCCACCGCACGAAAAGAGATAACTTTGTAGCCAAAAGAATTGTAAAGTCGTATATAAAAAACAGATCACATGGTAACAAACGCCAATCAACAAGCAAATCCTACAGAAAAAAACCAGCTGAAACTCCATCAAATCAAATTAAGCTATGACAAAAATCGAGCCTTCAGGAAAGGCTATTTTACTGCTCAAATAACTTCTCCAAATGCAACAAAGTAATGCAAGGACCTATCTCAATAAGCGATAACAAAAAGACTACCTGTCTCAGTCTCAGTAGCTGCAAAATCTTTCTTGTTTTTGGATGCATGGCATTGATACTGAAAGTCGAAGATAGTTGCATAAGAAATTCTGGGAAAAAATGCCATATTCGTATCCTGTAAGACACGGAAGACATACCCACGGATGCGAATGATAAACAAAAGTTTAGCTTCCGGGTCAACGTAAAATCCTCCTCTCAACTTTGCTTCGCGCTTCAATTGAATCAGCTCCTTTTCCTGGAAGGAAACACAAAAAGGCGAGCTCCAGGGTTGGATACACGGTTTAATTTGACAACCTTACGAAGACTAATGACTAAGTCTATACCTGCTCGGCATACTCCTTGGCATATTGCTTTGCCCTGCTGTAGATCAATTTCCTATTCTCAGCATTCTGTTTCTTCGCGGATTCAAGCTCTTGCTTTTTAGCCAATGCCCACTCCTCATTTCTCTTCTGCTTCTTCAAAACCGACTCTGGAATTACGGCCTTGACTTCTTCCCCGCCCATTTCTCCGCAATCACTGACGAAACAACAAAAATTCAGGCACGGTTTCGTTTTCGAGGTCGCAACATCAAATGGTTATTTAAGTCAAAACTACGTTCAGCAAACAATGGAATGAGGACAAAAACGGTGAAAATTCACAAGTGCATCCTATCCAATTCATAATCACATTTCGCAATCGGACTGCTCCGCAAGCAACTAGAACAAGTCCGCGAGAACGAGCCTTGTTCGTAGAGCGACAACCCGATAAATACAAGCCCTTTTAGCTATTGCTAGCCGACAGACATTGGATTTGGGCAAATTTCAAGTCTTCTCCGTATTCAAACCTGGGCAGGGAACCTCGAAGAGAACAGAGGGCCTACCCCACTACACTCTGGCGCACCACAAATAGAGGACAAAAATCGAACTAGCAACCACAAGTTCATCGACAAATATTACTCGTCCACCAACAGCCCGAGCTCGGCAACTGGAACATACACTACGTATCATCAGGCGAGCCACCAAACGGGCGCGAAGACAGCAATAGGACGGCAATTCGGGGGAAAAAAAAGAAGAAGAAAAAAGGCAGAGCAATGGCGTCGCGGGGACTAATCCTCAGGCTGATCACACGAGTGCAGGACACGAAAACTGGCAAGCAAGACACGGCGGGAACGAGGAAGACTAGGGCACACCGATCCCATCGACATGGAAACGCAGAGCTGGTGCTACTCACCGTGTACGCCGGGTCCTTGCGCGGGTGCCTCTCGGCGAAGACGGCGATTCGGCGGCGGTCACGGCAAGCGCTTCTCTCTCTCTCTCTCTCTCTCTCTCTCTCGGAAGGGTCACTAGGGTTTTCCGTGGCCTCGTTTTATAGGGTGGGACGGGCGTCGGTAATCGGACGGCTCTGGATTTTCCTTGCGGCGTGAAGGCGCATCTTCGGCGTTGATTTGAGGGCCGATTTGGGCCTCGAGCCCAAATTCAAAGGCCGCTTTGTTACAGTTGACAGAGAACGTCTTTCGTGTTTCTTTTTTTTTGGGGGTCCCTTTCTTTTGGGATTGTAAGGGATTTTGCAGTGGCGCAAACTGCAATATCCTCAAGTTTGGGCCCAATTTCTCAATTCCCTTTTTGTGTGGCCGGCGGCTTTGTTAGCGGAGAGCCTCGGAGGTGGGACGCTTGATTGGGCGTGTCGCGGGAACGATTTGATGTGACATTCGCGACGTTTCCTTGTTCGCAAAAGGCTCGGTAGATAGAGTTTTATCCGATGTGCCGGATGAATATACACGAGGATTAACCGCGCGAAGGGTTTCGATATCATGCGCTGACTGTAGAGCTTTATTCGGTTGGCCGATTGATCCCATCCTCCGTTTCGAGCGCGTCTGATCCGGCGAGGTCCTTGGGCCTCTAAACGCCTCTGGGACATAGCTGAGGTATTTGGTTGCCGGAATTAGCGCTTTCAAAGAGTTACTTAATCCAATGCGAGTCCCACCACCCATCATTGGACTTTGGTTTTTTTTTTGGGAGGATGCTTTTAGAGTTAATGAATTTTTCTTTTCTTTCAACTTTGCCTTTGCTAAATTGTTCAAATTTTGGTGTTACCCTCGCCCCGCTAATTTGACAAGTTTTAGGACTTGATTGCACCTCTTTTATAAGTTATAAGACTCGATTGCACGTTCGTGATAAATTTTAAGACTTCAAATGTACTTATCTAAAGTTTTATTTAGTCCATCGCTACTCCCCTTCTCCGTTTCGAGTGCGTTTGGTTTAGCATACACAGAGGCATTTGGGCCTCCAAATGCCTTTAAGACAGAGCCGAGGTATTTGGTCCGGCATGTGAGCGAAAATCAGCATTTACAAAGTCCTTTAAATCTTGACCTAAGAAAAAAAGTCATTTAATCCGACGCAAGTCCTACCTAACATCGGCATTTGGTATCTTTGAAAGGATGCTCTTAAGATTAGTGAGTTTTTTTCTCTTCCTTTCAACTTCGCTTTCGCTAATTTATTGAAAGCTCCTCGATCCAATGAAGTCCCACCTATCATTGATATTAAATATTATCTAAAGTCCTACTTATTGAACGGGGGATTTTCAAGCTGATAGGCATGCGGTCCTATCGGTAAATGGATTGGTGGGACTAACGGGTACGGGATTTGACTTCGTAGCTTTCTACGAGAGGTAGAGAAAAAGTCAGGAAAAGGAGAGTTAAAAGAAATATGATGGATAAAAAAAAAAGATTCAAATTTCAAAACGGAAAGAAAGCGCGTGGAGACTTTTCCGCCCGCGAGGCATCGGTCCTTTTCGCGTGTGCACTTCCGTCCACGGGCATCAACGAGCATTCCCACTTGCTTCCTCCTCTTTTGCTTTTTTTAGCGGCATGTGATCTTGGTCGTCGATCCTTTGGTAATGATTTGTGCCCTCCATGAATGAGCGAGGTAAAAATTCACCCTTCGGTTTTTCGTAGCATTAAATCGCGCAAGCAATGAACCGGCGAGCGCCTCGATCGGTTCGGTTCGATTCGATTCGGGCTCTTTCTGAGATAAAATCAGTTCGGTTCCTTATAGCAAGAATTCGATGCTGTCAATGCCTAATCCGATTCTTTTTCTGGCATCGGAATCGTCGATTGAACCCCTTAGATCGGTTCTGCGGTAGAATCGACTATTTTGGATCAAAAGGACCTAAAATAGAAACTTCTCCGAGCAAAGAATTGATTCGACTTCGTAAAATCCACTGTATTTACGGAAATCCGATATTTCGTTATTTAATCATTATTTAGAAGATAATGCTCGATAAAACTTTCAAGTTGGAAATTTCGAGAAAAGTAAATAAATATCGATCCTTAGGTACCGGCCAGTTCCATAACTAGCTCATCCTATCACCAGTTTTGAACTTTCTGGAGTTTGTTATAGGCCCGATAGGGGTCTCGAGTCTTGTCTTTCACTTTTGAGGATCGAAGCACTCGCCATGCACGCTCCTAGAATAAAGTGGAGCTTGTCTAAGGCTTTCACCATACACTGCTGCCAATTGCATTATGCCGCGTCGAATGTGTCCAAGAAGTATCTTGTCGTGTGAAAAATCTCTGGTCGGCCTCTAGAAACGCGGCTAGTTTTATGATAAAATATTCAGTGGTTACGAAGGACCACGTCAATTACGGACATGATATGTATTTTTTACTCGTGTCTAATAATAATAGATTGACGCGTAGAGTTATAAAATGAAATGGAACTTTTAACTTTGCTCTTCTTTCTCCTCCATCCATGACCACCCGTCGTTGCTTGCGGTCATGACTCCAGAGCTGGCCTAAACTTACAGATTTGGAAGTTCGCTGTCCTTGTCGAGCGGTTGCGATGAACTAAACGATGCAGAGGACTCCGCGGGACAGATGGAGTGAAGAGAAGGTGATGCTGACGAGAGAGATGGCGATGGTGGTGGAGCGGAAATATAGGGGACAAGGTCAAAAGAGACGGACTGCGTGTTTGTGTTTTTGAGCGTGTGACAGACCCCAAGCTCCATTTATCCGGCTGCACTTGTTTTCTCAACGAAACCTCCAACGCCATGGCTGTAGATCTGGAGATGGGGCAGCAGCTAGTTCCTCCAGATCCGGAGCGCGAGACCAGATCTGTACCTGGACGAGCAAGAAGACGGAGCCACCAACGAGGTGGCGGGTACTCTCGGAGGACGAAGGAGGAAGAAGAGAGATCGAATTTCTCTTTGTTTTTATTCCAACTAAAAGCAGAAACGCGTCAACTCGTTATAGGACATAAAGTAAAGAAAAAACGCGCACACCGCGTCGTCTTTGAGGGACAGAAGGGGCCCTCTTCTTCGACGCCGCGGGTTCCGGGATACCAACTACTACTACTACTACTACTACTACTACTACTACGTTCCCATTACTTGGTCGACGTGCGTGGATTTACATTTAGGTCAACCGTTGACCCACACCTTCTCATGACAACATTGGGTACATCATCGACCCACCCATGGGCCATGACAACGAACCCTGTACTATTTAAATCCTAAAACATACGTGTGTGTTTGTGTTTTTTGATTTAAAACGTGATACTTCTAATACGGGATACCCATAATTAAAAAAGTCGTGGAAAAGGCGACATGAACGCCTGACAATTTTTGGCGCGAAGCTTCCTCGAAGCTTCGTCTGCACCCAGCCACGATGCAAAAAGGCTGAAGGAAATTTCCTCTCCTTTTCATTTCGACGCGGTTCGAGATATTATATTCCGAGGCAGGAGAGTCGTCCGCTCTTTTTGGCCAACCATTGCTTCAGGCCGGAGGCTCGTGGAATTCTCCTCCGTTTCCGGTAACCACCATCTCCCCCGCTATTCCTCGCCCTCCCGGCAGCTCGGTTTCTCTCTTGCGTTCTGGTGTCTGTTCGTTCGTTCGTGCGTAGGGGTCTGTTTCCTCCTATCTTCGCTTGTTCGTGAGTAGGACGGAGTCTATTTCGTCCTATCTTCGCTCCGAGCCATAAAGAGCTCGGGGCATCCTCGTGCTCGCCGCTGCCGCCAAATGTTGGCCGATTGCACCGCTATGCACGCGTGTTCTGTTCATCAGACAACTGCCCGTTGCGCATTTACCGCTCTTGTTTTGTGGGCCCCGTTTTGTTTTTCTACTGGTCTGTTTCTTTTGTCTGCTTTTTTACCTGATTCGAGGTTTTTGTTCCTTTCTCTCGTCACGCGAAGGTGGTGGCCCCAAATGAGCCGTTAGAAGCTTTGTTTATTGCCCGGGGTGTGCCATCTCTCCTTGCGACGGTGTTTAGCGTTTCGGATTCGGCACGCGCCGAGTACCTCGTCGTCGAACGGGCTGTAGCCCGATGTGGAGGTGGGCCGTTGCTCCCCCAAGGAAGACGACGACGACGACGAAGTTTCGACCCCGCCCGGCCCCTTCGACATCACGCATACCAAGAATGCCTCCCTAGAGACTCTCAAAAGATGGACGGTAACACTCTTTTTTTTTTTATTTGGCTTCTTCTCTTTTATTCGTCGTCGATGTACGTCGTGTGCACATGTTTTTTTTTCTTTTTTCTATATGCTGTTGTCCCAATGATAACGTGTCTGCTATTTTGCTGGAGAGTGCCGCGGGAAATCCGTTCCTGTTGCGGTCGGATCGATGTGAAACTTACCATTATGGAGCCAATCTGCCTGACTAGGCAAATTGTCCAAACTCATTCATTTGCATGCATTTTTGTATGAATTGCTACGTGTGCACCTCATGCTCAGTACATTGTATGTAGGCAACTGCTATTTCAGGCTAATGCAATGCCATCTTGATTCAATTGCAATGTCTCACAACGCAATGGGAGTGTAGTAAGCGCGAATTATGATATAACACTAAGGTAACGATACCGCAAGTGTGACGGCCCAGGCGGCGGTGTGCAAGGAGGAGGGATAGTGGTGCGTCTGCGCCTCAGTCCTCGGACGTGCACAGGGAAGGGGAGAGCCTCTTATCCCACATTGCCTAGGGAGGGAGTCTTGGACAAGCTTATAAGGTTTAGGGTTCTATATTTGTGTAACACATTTTAAAGCCGCGATGGTCGATCGACTCAGAACGAATAATATTACACAATGTAGACCGAAATGTTACAGATGGTATTAAAGTTGACTCCCGACCACATGTAGGGCCACAGCGAGAGCGCTATGCCCATAAGGGGTGGAGAGTGTGACGGCTCAGGTGGCGGTGCATGGGGAGGAGAGATGGCGGTGCATCTGCGCCTCGGTCCTCAGATGCGTGCAAGGAAGGGCCATGCGCAGGGAGGAGAGATGGCTGGGGTGGAGAGTGCAACAGCCCAAGCGACGGTGTGCGGGGAGGAGGGATGGCTGTGCGTCCGTGCCTCGGTCCTCAAATGTGCGCAAGGAAGGGGGGAGAGCCTTTCTTGTCCCATATCGCCTAGGGGGAGTTTTGGACTGGCTTATAAGGCTTGGGGTTTTATATCTGTGTAATGCATTCTAAAACCGTGAGGATTAGTGGGCCTAAAGCGGACAATATTACATAGTATATAATTGAGGTGTTACAGCAAATACCTGAACGTTTACCCATCTTACAATAGAGTACCCAAACTTTCTTTTGCTCAGTCAAATACCTCAAATTTTCAAATGTGGATCAATATGAAACTCCTGTTAAAATCATGGAACAAATGTAGGTAAATAACAGTCGACTATACTCATTGTGTCTGATGTGGCCTCATGGAATGATGCCACATCAACAGGGACATATTGGATAGCCAAGATCATCCAAGTCTACACTATTTCTCTCTCGTCATCACCCAACATCTAGATGTAGATGAAATAATTTTTGCTTAGTAAGCGAGCCACATTATCAATTGGGCCTAATCTTTGCGAAGCGAGCTATCTCAGCAAAATCACATGACATGGCAATTTATTTAACAGAGGCTTCACATCGAGTTAGATTTCATGACGAATAAGTTCATGTACTTGATTGTAAAATGGATAAAATTTCAGGTACTTGCGGGGTCATTAGCCCGAGTATTGAAGAACCTATCGACATGCTGCTGTAGATGCTACTTCGGGGGGACCCGACCCATTTGGTAGAAAAATAGGAAAACACAACTGTATAGGGTTATTTCGCAATTTGACATGTGATTATTCTGAAGAGCGTCTGCATAGAATTCGTTCCTTAGCTTCCAGTTCTCTGAGCTGTTCGTTGGGAAGACGGCGAGTTCCGCGAGACCAGATCTGTATCTGGACGAGTAAGGAGGCGGAGCCACGAGCGAGGCGGGAACTCCCGGACGACGAAGCAGGAAGAAGAGAGATCGAATTTCTCTTTGTTTTTATTCCAACTAAAAGCAGAAACGCGTCAACTCATTATAGGACACAAGTAAAGAAAAAACGCGCACACCGACCGCGTCTTTCAGGGACTAAAGGGGCCGTCCTCTTTGACACTGCATGTTCCCAGATACCTACTACTACTGCTACTTTCCCATATTACTTGGTCGACGTGCATGGATTTACGTTTAGGACAGTCGTTGACCCACCCCTTCTCATGACAACATCAGGTCGATCATTGACCCACCCATGACGAAGAACCCCGTACTATTTAAATCCTAAAACATATTTACCGAAAAAAAGAAAGAAAACCCACGAACGTCGACGTTTATACATATATATATATATATATATATATATATATGTATGTGTGTGTGTTTGTGTTTTTTGATTTAAAACGTGATACTTCCAATACTGGATACCCATGATTAAAAAAGTCAGTGGAAAAGACGACATGAACGCATGACAATTTTAGGCGCGAAGCTTCCTCGAAGCTTCGTGTGCACCCAGCCACGATGCAAAAGGCTGAAGGAAATTTCCTCCCTCTTTCATTTCGACGCGGTTGGAGATATTATATTCCGAGGCAGGAGAATCGTTCGCTCTTTTGGCCAACCATTGCTTCAGGCCGGAGGCTCGTGGAATTCTCCTCCGTTTCCGGTAACCACCATCTCCCCCGCTATTCCTCGCCCTCCCGGCAGCTCGGTTTCTCTCTTGCGTTCTGGTGTCTGTTCGTTCGTTCGTTCGTTCGTAGGGGTCTGTTTCGTCCTATCTTCGCTCCGAGCCCTAAAGAGCTCGGGGCATCCTCGTGCTCGCCGCTGCCGCCAAATGTTGGCCGATTGCACCGCTATTCACGCGTGTTCTATTCATTAGACAACCGCCCGTTGCGCATTTACCGTTCTTTGTTTTGTAGGCCTCGTTTTGTTTTTCTGCTCCTGCTGTTTTTCTACTGGTCTTTTTCTTTTGTCTGCTTTTTTTCCTTATTCGAGGTTTTTGTTCCTTTCTCTCGTCAGGCGAAGGTGGTGGCCCCAAATGAGCCGTTAGAACTTAGAAGCTTGTTTATTGGCCTGGGTGTGCCATCTCTCCTTGCGACAGTGTTTAGCGTTTCGGATTCGACACGCCATGAGTACCTCGTCGTCGAACGGGCCATTGCCACGCCCCTCGATCTCCCGCCTGCAGCCCGATGTGGAGGTAGGCCGTTGCTCCCCCAAGGAAGAAGACGACGACGATGAAGTTTCGGCCCCGCCCGGCCCTTTCGACATCACGCATACCAAGAATGCCTCCATAGAGACTCTCAAAAGATGGAGGGTAACCCTCATTTCTTATTTTGCTTCTTCTCTTTTATTCGTTGTCGATGTACATCGTGTGCACGTGTTTTTTTTTCTATATGCTGTTGTCCCAATGATAACGTGTCTGCTATTGTGCTGGAGAGGGCCACAAGAAATCCGGCTGCAGTCGGATTGATGTGAAACTTGCCATTATGTAGCCAATCTGCATGACTAGGCAAATGGTTCAAACTCATTCATTTGCATACATTGTGTATGAATTGCTACGTGTGCACCTCATGCTCAGTACATTGTATATAGGTAACTGCTATTTCAGGCTAATGCAATGCCATCTTGATTCAATTGCAATGTCTCACAACGCGATGGGAGTGTAGTAAGCGCGAATTATGATATAACACTTGTTGTTTGCTTAAATGTTAAGAGGTAACGACACTGCAAGTACCTGAACTTTTGCCCGTCTTATACTAGAGTACCCAAACTTTCTTTTGCTCGATCAAGCACCTCAAATTTTGAAATGTGGATCAATATGAAGCTCCTATTAAAACCATGGAAGGAACGCAGGTAAATAACAGTTGACTATACTCATCGTGTTTGATGCGGCCTCATGGAATGATGCCACACCAACAGGGACATATTGGACAGCCAAAATCATCCAAGTCTGCACTATTTCTCTCTCCTCATCACCCAACATCTAGATGTAGATGAAATAATTTTTGCTTAGTAAGCGAGACACGTTATCAAGCCACCTCGACAAAATCACATGACATGGCAATTTAGTTAACAAATGCCTCACATTGAGTCAGATTTCATGATGAATAAGTTCATGTACTTGATTGTAAAATGGATTAAATTTCAGGTACTTGTGGGGTCATTAGCCCGAGTATTGAAGAACCTATTGACATGCTGCTGTAGATGCTACTTTAGGGGACCCGACCCATTCGGTAGAAAAATAGGAAAACACAACTGTATAGGGTTATTTCGCAATTTGACATGTGATTATTCTGAAGAGCGTCTGTATAGAATTTGTTCCTTAGCTTCCAGTTCTCTGAGTTTGTAGAAAGAATGTAAATGTTTTCATGGGCAAGAATCAGATGAAGACACACTTTGGTTGCTAAGGGGAACTGATGAGTGCTGAGTTGGATCAGCTTGTAAATCCTCATAATATATACACAGAAGCGTTGGGCAAATCAATTCCACGAACTATGTATCTTAGTTCTAATTTTCGTAGGCTCTATGAAACTTAATGGTGAGGTATTAATCAAAAGGAGTATATGTTGCACAGGTGCCTAGACTTCTAGTTGATTTTCTATTAATGTATGAGACCATCTCCTTACCTCCTATATTTCTCTTTCCCCATGCATGTTACTACGTTCATAGCAAAAATGAGTATGTTTTGGGAATGATGTGCATGATTTGATTCGTAAGCGACTCTATCTGAAAGTTGGCGCGTCACTTTATGTGTTTAAGATATGGGACGTCTTCTAGGAGGTTTGGACATGTAAGATGACAGATTTTTTGCTGCACAACGAGAAATTGCAATATTACGAGATTGACTCAAGTGGAAAAGAGTTGGACTAACGGAGATCCTTGAAGATGTCAATGCAAACTCCAAACAAGAGCTTTGGAGTAAACTCAAGATGTTGTTCAATCTGTTATATGCTCGTTCAAGAGATTGGATTCATTAAGTGGCAAGTTTAATTTAATCAATTCAATTACACATGAATTTTTTTTTTCAAGACAATAAAAATAAGGTTGACAATGCTGTACATCTGGAGTATTGAGTTGTCAAGTATCAATCTGTACACAAAATGAGTTAGTAGAATTGGAAATGCTCCATCGGATTTGCATACACCAAAAAGATATACAATATGGAATGACTGCATCTGAGGAAAAGTTGGCACGACTTAAATTAATGATAAGATTAGAAAAACTCATCCGGATAAGATAGATTGGGACATGTGAAACAAGGGAAGGACTTGGTAGGATGACGTGACATCATGATGCTGGTGTTCGGAGAAAGTGGAAAAATACTTCGATGGATACTCTTAGGAAAGATGGTTGGGCACTCGGATGGAGGACCGAGTGCAATGGCATAACTAGATCCAAGTGCTTGACCTAACTAAGTGAGAAAATGGCTCGGTTGCCATAGCTTTGGACTGAAGTGCACATTGGTCCTTTATCCCTGGTTAACTAAAGCCATATTCAAAGGGTGTTACCAACTTGCATACATCATCTAAAGTTGAGAGTTGACCAAATTGTGTAAAAGTGGAATTTTGTCATTGGGAAGAAGGAAAATAGAAGGCAAGAAGTTGATTGTAGTTTTAACAAGTATAATACTACACTATAGTAGTTAGACTGGAAGCATTGTCAATTGCCTTCATGCCGGGGATATAGGGTGTGTGCAGCCAGACTTTTGCTTTCTATCTCTTGCTCTTTTCTTTTTTCCCTTTTTCTTGTATTGTCTAAAGTTTGAGTCTTATTAACTTCGAAATTGAAATCCTTGAAAAATACAAATAGTGATAAGTAGAGTCATTAAGAACTTTTTTTTTTGCATAATTTCTTGAAAGTTAAATAATTTTTTTGTTTGAAAAATCAAAGAGGCAAAGCAAAAGGTAGCTTTCTTTAAAAGTTAAAACAGACATTGAACGTTGGCTCTATAAGTTCCTAGTACGGCCACCAGAGGCACACCCAAGGTAGTGTTAGTGGGGTCCACCGACTAGTAAATCAACGAATCTTCTGTACAAAACTTTGCTTTATTTTCAATCTCAAATATTAGGCAAAATATCTCTCTTGCTTCTTGTGGCCTCATCACCTTG
The DNA here is from genome assembly GCA_031216235.1 of Syzygium jambos. Classification (NCBI taxonomy): domain Eukaryota; kingdom Viridiplantae; phylum Streptophyta; class Magnoliopsida; order Myrtales; family Myrtaceae; genus Syzygium; species Syzygium jambos. Next base: position 31,097,302 of record CM062229.1, on the reverse strand, counting down.
CCCCCATGACCTTAAGTCACTTGTTCACTTCTAGGCCATGACTGAACCTTGTGGCCTCATGTTTTGGCATCTTCAAATAAGCGACAGCAAGTTTGTTCTTTTATTCAATTCAAATAGCTCTTCCATATTGAGAAATATAAGTGTTAAAACCAAAAGGAGTTGATAGCAGTAACAACATGCATTTAACGCGTCCATATAATGGTTTTGTTAGAAAATCCAATCAAAAAGCTTAAGCCCTTAGCTGAAGGGAGACTACATGTATGTGAGGTCATTATAAGCCTCATAAACAAGCGATGTGAGATACTTTGACATGAATGGATTTGAACTGAAGGTCCTTCAACTTTGCAGCAAGCAGCACTAGTGTTGAATGCATCTCGGCGGTTTCGATATACATTAGATTTGAGAAAGGAAGAAGACAAAGAGCAACGGCGAAGGATGATTAGAGCCCATGCCCAAGTCATAAGAGTAAGATTATTTTGGTGCAAATGTTTCCTTTGATGTGTTTGAGAGATTTTGATTCTAACCATCCACTAAAATTGCATTAGGCAGCTGTGCTTTTCAGATTGGCAGGAGAACGACAGATTGGTAAATAAGTCTCTCTTTGCTTATCTCTGCATCTTTTTTTGAAGGTTTTATATTAACAAGTTTGACTTTGCACGAGGTTCAACTGGAATTAGCTGGTAATTGAGAAGTGGACATTATATTAGTCACTGATCAGACTTATTCTAAATAGAAATAACCATTCTCAAATATTCAAGAGGAAATGGCTTTGACACATTGAAAGATGAGGGCTATCTATATGAAGTATTGCATTGACTTTGTTAGAGTAATTGAATAATAAACCATGTCTTCATCTAACAGCTTAAGCTTTAATAACAGTTGGCAATAGTCCTACAGAATCTCACATGGTATCAGAGCTGGAGGTCCTAAGTTCACATCTTTCCAGGCCTCTAATTGCTTCCCCAATTAAATATATCCACGCTTAGTGCTAGGCAAAAAGACCACATTAAGCGTGATGGGGAGTGTTAGAGTAATTGAATAATAAGCCATACCTTCATCTTATAACTTAAGCTTTTAGAACAGTTGGCGGTGGTCCCACAAAATCTTACAGACTTTAATATGGTCTTTCCACATATTACTGCTATTGTATGAGGCACCTAGCATTTCGCAATAATAATCTACATCGGGACGATCTTTTTAGCCAGAAAATAGCTCCTTCAGTTATAAAAAAGCTATTCAGTGTGTTAGAGCTGCAAATGGTGTGGACAGCCAGCTGTTCTATGGACAAGCTGCATCAAACTGTATGCCCCTAAAAGGCTTCCTGCTTCTCTCCTCCTCTCCTGCCAAAAATGGTCGGAGGACCAAGACCGAGACTTTCTTTATCGCAAGTTTATTTAGTTCTGTAAGCCATTAGTCGGTACCTCAATGTTAATTAAGGTAGTTAAGATTTGGTGTATCAAATGTGTCCCTTTGTGCTCTATAACTAGAGCTTCTATCGAGTCTTGCATTAAGTCAATTAAGCAAAGACATAGTCATATGTGATTTCTCTCTCCCTCTCTTTTGTGATCCTAAAATCTAAAGAGTTATTGATGGCTTTTCTTCCTTACACCCTGGGATTGCTGAAATCCTCGTATTCATCTATTGCAATACAGGGGTTGGTCCAAATGTGACACCTCCTATTGCAATTGGCGATTATGGAATTGGGCTGGAGCAGCTTGCATCCATGACTCGTGACCACAACTTTTCAGCTCTGCAGCAATATGGGGGGGCAAGTTCATCTTGCACAATTCTTGCTTTCTGAAGCCAATATGTTCAGCTTGTTGATGTGTCAATTGCCACTTCATCAGGTTAAGGGTTTATCCAATATGTTGAAGACAAATTTAGAGAGAGGAATTTCTGGGGATGAGACTGATATATTGAAGCGGAGGAATACATTTGGTTCCAATACATATCCTCAAAAGAAGGGACGGAGTTTTCTGGTACTTTCACTTATAGTTCTTATCCTTGACATGTTCCTGAGGACTTATACAAGGAGTGGATTTCGCCTCTTCAGAGTGTCATTAACATTTGTTTTCTTCTCTAGAGGTTCCTCTGGGAAGCCTGGCAAGACTTGACTCTCATCATCCTAATAGTAGCGGCTGCAGCATCGTTGGTGCTTGGAATAAAGACTGAGGTAAACTTGGTCTTCTTGCTTTTTTAGAATAGATGTTACAGCAATATTTTCTATTTTCAGGAGGTTGGTTATTTTTATACAATAAACCTTTTTCTTATTATGGTGACCATACGAACTATATTCTAATACATGTTATTTTATTTGCATGTTTCTCTTGTTCTTGTTGATTTTTTTCGTATGCCAATACATACTTTCAACAACGCATATATGGCTTTGGGTAATTGATACAAGAGTACACTAAATGGGACTCTGTAAAAGAGGATGTAATTATTTTTCTCTTGGAGATATTTTACATCAATATGGTCTGTAGTCTAGTATTGGAAGATGGGAGGTGAATTTAATATGATCCTTTCATTATTTGTCATTAAATGGATTGTAATATTTTATTAGAGAGAACTGTCTTTCAAGTTTTTACTGTGTTTAGCATTTGAAATGTTGGTTTTGGGAACTTTCTATCTTTTGGCATGATATAGGAGCAATCATTGACGCATGTCAAGAAAAAGCAGTCTATTGCTAATATGGAATGACACATTATGAGTTTTGATCTCTCTTTGTTCTTATGTATTCCTTAATGCTAGATGTTTTCACTATGACCTTGTGGTGTTATCAATGTGTCCTACTACAGAAGTAAAGTGTCTAAACCGTGAAAAAAATTACGATGGATATCTTTTGCTTCTATCTGTTGGGGTCCTAATAAGAAGTTTTTTTTTCGTCCATGTATGAAATATAAATTCTTTTTCCCACACATGCAGTTACCCTCATATTTGCTCTCCTCATTATGAACTCTTGACAGGGTATAAAGGAAGGCTGGTATGATGGAGGAAGCATTGCCTTTGCCGTTTTTCTTGTAATTGTCGTGACAGGTGTGGAAACTCTTCTTTGGACTAGAGTTATTAGGGTTTCAGCATGTATGATTGTAGTATTACAGTTTGTTAATCACCCAAGATAAGTGTTTTTGGCTTTCACAGCATATTTATCACGAAAGCAGTACTCTTGTAGTCTAATGGTCATTTTCATCTTTTCTAAATCAGCTGTCAGTGACTATCGACAATCTCTGCAGTTTCAAAATCTAAATGAGGAGAAACGAAATATCCAATTAGAGGTACATACATCAGTCATTCTATGCCTTTTTATGAGTTTCTATTCTTGATGATGGTTGATATATCACTTTGAAAATTTCACAGATAATGAGAGGTGGTAGGATGATCAAGGTTTCTATACGTGACCTCGTTGTTGGTGACATTGTCCCTCTTAACATAGGTGATCAGGTGAGTGCCTTTGGTGCTTCTTTGACATTCTTCAGATATGAGCCTTATTTTCTACTCAATGTTGTCTCTGGATTTTCCAGGTTCCTGCTGATGGAATCTTAGTCAGTGGTCACTCTCTGGCAATTGACGAATCTAGCATGACTGGTGAAAGCAAAATTGTGAGCTATGCATACCTTGGCATTCTCTTAGGAATTTTTTGTAATGTATTTTTCTAAATGTGCTGTTTTGGCAGGTTCACAAGGATCATAAAGCACCTTTCTTGATGTCTGGTTGCAAAGTAGCTGATGGTGTTGGCACTATGCTGGTAACAGTTTTGCTTTCTCATGTTATTTCCTTTTGGAATACCCTATGATGCTTTTTTGTGGTCATGAAGCAACCAAGAGATTCATGATATGGGCTAGCTTGGTCAGAAACAATTTTGCTGGTTTTATTGTTGTTGAACTGTTTTGATTTTGCGATAACAATAATTTTATCTTAGAATTGGGTTATATATCTCCCCTTCCTATCGTACTCTCTGTTAGTCAGATGAGTACTGGCATGTGGTATTTGGAGGTTCTGTTTGCACTATTATCTCATTCATGTTTCTAATATAAGTTCACTAGATATTCTTTCAGATCTTCATTTTGTTTTTTGTTTCTGACCTTAAACTTATCTTCAGGTAACTGGTGTTGGAATCAATACTGAATGGGGATTGTTAATGGCAAGTATCTCAGAGGATACTGGTGAAGAGACCCCATTGCAGGTTTTCTAGCGTTCATCCTAACTTAGAAAATAAGCAATCCCTCTATTTTGACGTACTTGTATCCCATCCTAATGTGTTTTATAAATATCCTTCACTAGGTGCGCTTGAATGGTGTTGCAACATTTATAGGCATTGTAGGTCTTGCAGTAGCTCTTTCTGTGCTTGTAATCCTTTTGGTGAGGTGAGTTCCAGTTTGTCAAGTTTATTAATTTAGTTAGGAAATACCAAATTTTCGTTGACTTTCTGGTTTTAATAGGATATGATTTTTCAGGTACTTTACCGGCAATACAGAAGATGCTTCCGGAAATGTCCAATTTGTTAAGGGGAGCACCAGCATCAGTCGTGTTGTAGATGACATCATTAAGATTGTTACTATTGCAGTAAGTACAATGTCTTGTTCTTCTTTTATTCATGTATGCACTTATATTTATACATAAGTTGTCTCTACACTTATATATGTACATATATTACTCTGTCTAATTACTTCAATGACGAACTGTATTCAGGTCACTATTGTGGTGGTTGCTGTGCCCGAAGGACTTCCCTTGGCTGTAACCTTGACGTAAGTATGAATTGCTATTAGATATATAGAAACTTATCCACAAGAAGGGATTGTCACTCTTGTTTGTTTGTTTTTTTTCTTTAAATTCTCACTATGGTTTACTGCACAATTGATGCTGTATATCAGATTGGCGTATTCGATGCGGAAAATGATGGCCGACAAAGCCCTGGCAAGTCCGATTACCTTGGGACACTAGTGATTTTTCCTTTGCTTAATGATTATAGATGGGAGTGTTGCTTCGATAGTTCAGTTATAAACAGTATTATATCCATAGGTTCGTAGACTCTCAGCCTGTGAAACTATGGGATCAGCTACGACCATTTGCAGTGATAAGACTGGGACATTGACCTTGAATCAGGTTAGCTTTGGAATCCTTCTTCTGACACCATCTGCTTATTTCCTGAAATTTTCTCGTCCTCCTCCACCTTTAGGGTGCATTTTTGGTTTGTGTATGTGTGTGTATTTTCTTGCTTCTTTTTTTTTTTTCTCATGTGGTTGCTTGTGTTCCTCTTCCTTTTCTTTTATTCACTGATGATGAGAACATTTTTGAGTAATCTTCAGCTTCCTTATCATGTATAGCATGAGTATTAATATGCAGTTTGGTTATTGTAGATGACAGTGGTTGAGGCTTATGCTGGTCGAAAGAAATTGGATCCACCAAATGACTCCTCACAATTGCATAAAGTGGTTATGTCTCTGTTACACGAGGGTGTTGCACAAAATACTCAAGGCAATGTATATGTACCAAAGGTATGGCTATCTATCTGGAACGACTTGTAAGATATAATGAGATGTTTCTCCTGGCTGAAAGTAGTTTAATTCCACAAAACTGTTGCTTGTGGATTTTAATCAGGCTGTTTAACTTTTTTAACATGTTCTATTTGTCATCTTCACTTTAATAATTCTTCAAGTAGGACCAATAATTTATGACGCTATATTTGCTGGTTAAGAAGAACCTCACAATATTGTTTTTCAATTTGTCCCAATTCCTTATTCTGTTAATGTCTTTTGCGGAGCTTTACTTTAGCCTAACATGTCAGGTTTAACTCCAATGAGATGATAGGAAGTGTTGCCCAGTCGACAGACAAACACATGCTTACATTTGTTAAATCTCAAAGAAGCTGGAATTGAAATGACTGATGAAAAACCTGGTCTTATACATGAGACTTGGAGATATAATTTATGTATCAAAAGCAGGTCCTACAACTGTGATATGGGCATGAGCTAGATTTTCATTACTTGTGAAGGAAAAGAATTCTTGCTTGCTTCTAGAAGTGCTTCTGAGACAATGGCTTTCCATTTTAGTTTGCAGCAACACCCTTCTGCTTCATTTTCTTTAGTCAAAATAAACAGTTGTTTTATTTTACATGTAGCATTGACAGCTGATTAATGTTTCGTTCTGGGTCTGGGTTTCTTGAAAATACTACAGCTCTTATGTTGTCTGGAAGTAGATTTGATGAAGAGGGGCCAGTATTATAGAGATAGAAAAATGAAACTTTCCTTGCTGTATCGTAAATCGGGGGGGCCTTTCTCCGAAATTACTTCAAGTTGAGATTCAAAAATAACCAGAGAGAGGAACAGTCTAGAGAGGAGATAGCATCCCGTGTGTAATTTTGCATCAACAAACTTGACATATTCAAGCTCATTGCTTGTAGGGTGGAGAGGATGTTGAGATTTCTGGATCACCCACAGAAAAAGCCATTCTTTTGTGGGCAGTTAAGGTACTGCTGTATAGCATTTTAGTTTTTGTCTCTGCTATGCTTTGCTTGGGAGTTTGTTGAGGCTGTCTGTATTTATGGTGCAGTTGGGGATGAGGTTTGATGTAAGCAGATCAGAGTCTACAGTTCTCCATGTTGTCCCGTTCAACTCACACAAGAAACGTGGAGGTGTTGCTATCAAACGGGTATTCCTTAGTCAATCAATGTTACCCTTTGTTCTTGGTAATCTATGTGTGGTTCCCGCTCCCTATATTTTCTCGGATATGATAGGTCCAGGAATGTTAGCTGGCTAAAGCATTGAATACCTTTCCTTGGAATTATGTCAAGTCCTGTGGCACAAGGTGCCTTTTGGATATGACTATTGAGCAGAGGGGATTATGAGAATTCTAGAAATTCTTTTACTTGTGGAGTAATTGTCATTTGAGGAAACATTTCTGCAACTATTGCAATCATTAGCACAACTTTGAAGCCCCAACACATTGTATATAAGTAGAGTTCTCTGAGCATAATGGACATGGTTAGTTCCCAACAATGCCTTTGAACAAGTTGAATGAATAGAAGTGAAATGACCACGTTTTAGACCTTAAGTTTAGATAGAGTTTACACATGGTTTGTACTTTCCCAAATAGCATGGTATTTGACAGGCATAGGAAGAATAATTCACAAAGCAAACCCTACCTTGTTGAATAGTACATGGCCAGTTGGGTCTTTTCACTCTAGCTTCATGCTTTGTGAGAGCAGAGATAATGTTGGACACTCATTGTTAAAGTAGAAAGTATAAAATGTTGGCCAAAAAGAAAAGAAGAGAGGAAAATTGCAAAAAAGAAAAAAAAGAGAAGAAAAATTGATTTTTTTTTAGTTATCTCATTCATCTAACACGTGAGAATATTTTGTGTTTTTGTCCATTAAGGGTGCTTCATGCTTACATTTGTTAAAGATGCTAAACCTTGAAACATGTTATACTGTCCAGCATATTAGAGTTTTCCATGGTTCTTCTCCCTTTGTGAAAGAGCACTTGCTCCAATCTCTCTGTCTTTTTGGTGGAATGAATTAGATTCTCAGCTCACGTGCTAACATTACTATTTCCATCCCTAATTTTGTTAGCAATTCTAAAACTTACTGATGAAGTTCACACTGATGTTATTTAGACTCTTCTAAATCAGAATTATTGTTTCAAGCTCACAAGGTTATACTCATGAAATTGCCATATGCTGTAATTTCGGAGAATTAGGATTTTGAGTCTATTGCATTTGATCTTGTGGTTAACACTTGATTAACCGAAACTCATCAATTAAGTTATATCTTTGGGATTGTGTTGATGATACTATAAACACTTGATTTAGTAAATATCTAATGTTGATTAATCAACCAGGTGAATTAGAGTTTAGATAATGTAACTTTTTTGCAAGTTTTGTTAGAATGTCGTCATATTTTGATCAATAAGTCTAACAACAAAAACATGATCCTTGGTGATGTTGATGTTACTATAAACACTTGATTTAGTAAATATCTAATGTTGATTAATCAACCAGGTGAATTTGAGTTTAGATAATGTAACTTTTTGCAAGTTTTCTTAGAATGTTGTCACAGTTTGATCAATAAGTCTAACAACACGAACATGATTCTTGATGAACCAAAAGACATGACAATTTGCTGAGCCAAAATGGTAGAACAATCCTTTGATACAAGAGACTTGTTTTCCTGTAAAATGGGTATAGTGGCTTTTTGGAGCTAATGGGGTGCAAATTATGTCGTTTTGTGCTTTTGACTTGTGCATTTGAGTTTATGCATGTTTAAGATTTCATCAATAAGGAACTCATTGTATCTAGATCTAGAGATTAAAAGAAGCCATGAGTCTGTTCTCCTGCTTTTGAATAAAAATTTGCTTGTGAAATTTGTTGTTCAAGATGTTGTCTGATAGAAACCAGATGCTGTTTTGAAATCTCTGGAAGTGTAGGTTTTATTTTTTGACTCTCCTACTGAGATTCTATTTCCATTATCCCTGTCTTTTTGCAGAATAACTCTGAAGTTTATATACATTGGAAGGGAGCAGCAGAGTTGGTCTTAGCTTCATGTACGAGATATGTTGACTTAAATGGTCAATTCCAGCCCATTGATGAAGAAAAGGTTGAAACAATGTCCTTTTGCCTTGGTCAAGTTGAAACGTTAAGTTACTACAGTATGGGGAAGACAAGTTTTGGTTAATCTTCTGGTTGTGATCTACCAGATTCAGATATCAATTAAAGAAGATTATTCTATTACATTCTATGTATTGTGTTTGTTCTGATAGAATTATATGTGATAATTTAAATACTATGCAGGGAGGTCCCTGCATTTGCTGTTCTACCTCATCATTTTCTTTTACAACAGTTGCTAAGTCACTTCTTGTAGGTGCTGTCTAATTGTCTAAATGACTAGCAGTGGATTAGTGTATGTCATAAAATTTTCTAGCCCATTTCAGCATAAATTGAGCTACTATTGAGCCTGTCTATCATATCGTGGAGTGGCGATAAAATTTGTTTGGTTAGCTTCAGACTGTAATAGTTTGTTTGATATCTCGTGTGATGCTGTAGTACTTGAGGCTTTCGCCTCTTTGCTATATGAAGGCATTTCACGAGGTTGGATTGGCAAATAGCCATTCCATCCTTCTATTGCTTAAGAAATGGAGGATTAATAGCGATGCTTTATCCATATATTATCCTTTGATGTTTAAAGCAACTCAATGTGCATGGAGTTTTCATTGGTTACTTTTGCTTTTTAATTTGTATTATTGCAGGATTTCTTCAAGCAAGCTATTGATGACATGGCGGCAAGAAGCTTGCGTTGTGTTGCCATTGCTTGTAGGCAACTTGATCTTGACAGCATTCCAGCAGATGAGGAGAGTCTTGACAAATGGGCGCTCCCCGAAGATGACCTTGCGTTGGTGGCAATTGTTGGTATAAAGGTATGCACAAACAGTTATATCTCTACATACAGGGATCTTCCCTTTACATTGTTTTCTGAATATATGTTTTGGAGTATGTACAACCATACGAGCGGACGTCTTGAATGAGTACCTTGAGGTAGAAATACTGTAATCAGTGAATTACTTGAACCCCTTCTTGTGCTCACATATAAAGCTGCTACACTTGTTAGAATATTTAAAAAAATAAACCACGCCTTCAATTAACGGCTCAAGCTTTTAGAACAGCTGGTAGTGGTCCCATAAAATCTCACATGATATCAGAGTTGGAGGTCCTGGGTTCGAATTTTTCTATGCTCCATTTGCCTCCCCAATTAAATATTTCTATGCTTAGTACTAGGCAAAAAGACCAAAGTAAGTGAGGGGGAGTGTCAGAATATTTAAAATATAAACCACACCTTCATCTAATAGCTTAAGCTTTTAGAATAGTTGGTAGTAGTCCCACAAAATCTCATACTTCTTAATTGTGACAGAGAGATATAGAGTGTTACTAAGCTGATTAGAGAACCCGCAGAAAAATAACGAGAGAAAAGAAGGAAGAGAGAAGAAAAAGAAAGGAGAAGAAGAGAGAAAGAAAGAGATTGTAAAATCCAAGAAAGGGGTTCTTGGTTTCTGTGTATGTAACAGAAACCCTACACCCATCACAATATATTTATATTAAATATGAATTGTATATGACCATAATGCCCTTATATATGTAAAAAGGAATAAAACCTAGAAAATAAAAATAATTCTCTAACACTCCCCCTCAAGCTGGAGCATATAGATCACCCATGCCCAGCTTGGAACAACCAGCAACAAAGGCAGGACGAAACAACGCTTTAGTGAACATATCAGCAAACTGATCTCTAGAGGCAACGTAAGGAGTGGCAACCAACTTCTGCTTCACAGCATCACGAACAAAGTGACAGTCAACTTCTATATGCTTAGTTCGCTCTTGAAAAACAGGATTTCCAGCAATATAAATAGCTGCTTGATTATCACACATCATATCAATAGGATGATTAATACAAAATCCAAGCTCCTGGAGAAGAGATTTCAACCACAGCAATTCAGCCACAGTTTGTGCCATAGCACGATATTCAGCCTCCGCACTAGATCTGGCAATGGTAGTCTGTTTTTTACTTCTCCAAGTAACCAAATTACCACCAAGAAAGGTGCAATACCCAGTCGTAGACCGCCGATCACACTTTGACCCAGCCCAATCAGCATCAGAATAGCCAACTAAGGTGGAAGAACCATTCGGTTTATAAATCAGTCCCTTACCAGGAGAGCCTTTAAGATATCGAAGAATGCGACAAACAGCATCCCAATGAGCCTTCTTGGGTGATTCCATAAACTGACTCACCACACTAACGGCAAAAGAAATATCGGGACGTGTAACAGTGAGATAAATTAGTTTCCCAACTAGACGTCGATACCGATGTTTATCTTCAATATCATCTCCATCATCAACTCCAAACTTTTGATTTGGATCCATAGGAGTATCAACTGGCTTGGAAGCTAGTGTACCAGTCTCAGATAAAAGATCAAGAACATACTTTCGCTGAGACAAATTAATACCTTTCCTACTTCGTAAAACTTCAATACCTAGAAAATACCTAAGAGCTCCCAAGTCTTTAATCTGAAATTGCTGTTGAAGAAAAGATTTAATCTCAGAAATTCCGGTCGCATCACTACCAGAGACAATTATATCATCCACATAAACAACAAGAATGACCACTCCCGACTCCTCCTTGCGAACAAAAACAGAATGATCAGAATAACATTGGTGAAAACCACACTTGGAAATCACTAAACTGAATTTCTCAAACCATGCTCTAGGAGATTGTTTCAACCCATAAATGGCTTTATGTAGCCGGCATACTTTACTGCGATCCTCCCCCTGGGCAACATACCCAGGAGGTTGCTCCATATATACTTCTTCAGACAAATCACCATAAAGAAAAGCATTCTTGACATCCAATTGATATAATGGCCAATCAAAATTCACAGCAAGAGAAATAATAACACGAACAGAATTGAGACGTGCCACGGGGGAAAAAGTCTCAAAATAATCCACTCCATAAGTTTGAGTAAAACCTTTAGCAACAAGCCGAGCTTTGAGACGCTCAACTGAGCCATCCGGGTTATACTTGATAGTGTACACCCAACGACACTTCACCACATCTTTCCCAAGAGGAAGATCAACCAAAGACCACGTTTGGCGGGACACCAAAGCTTCCATTTCTACATCCATAGCTCTCTTCCACTCGAGATGAGACAAGGCCTCAGTGGTAGAAGTAGGAATTGTGTGAGTATGTAATGATAGAGCAAAGTCATGCAATGGAGGAGGAAGATGTGAAAAAGACACATAACGCTCGATAGGGTAAGCAAAAGAGGATTTTTGTGTGCAAGAACGAGTACCTTTGCGAAGGGCAATCGGAAGATCATCCGGACCAGGAGACAAGGAGGGAGATTGAACGGAGGGCACGGAAGAGCTGGAGACTGGTGGTGCCGTAAACTGCTTTCGCCGCTGATATACCTGCAAGGGAGGAGGTACGGAAGGACTAACGGAATCTAAGGGAATAAGTTGTGGAATAGGAGGATCAACTACAATGTCAGTTGAAAACTCTTTACCCTCAGTAGAATAGTATGGTGTGCCCTCGAAAAAAAGTAATGTCAGCACTGACATATTGAGTACAATTCATAGGATCATAACACCGATATCCCTTTTGAGTACGTGAATACCCGAGAAAAACACATTTAGTAGCACGAGGGGATAGTTTATCAACACCAGGTCGTAGATTATGGACAAAACAGACACACCCAAAGACACGCGGGGTAAGAGGAAATAACGACTTGTCAGGAAATACAATACTGATTGGTGACTGTTGATTGAGGACAGTGGAAGGCATACGATTTATGAGGTAACAAGCAGTAAGGACAGCATCACTCCAAAATGATTTTGGGACATGCATATGTAACAAGAGTGAACGAGCAACTTCTAGAAGGTGACGGTTCTTTCTCTCGGCCACACCATTCTGCTGAGGGGTATAAGTACAACTTGTTTGATGTATAATGCCAAGACTAGAACAAAACAAAGAAATTGATTTTTGTGTGTATTCTAGAGCATTATCTGTTCGCAAAATTTTAAGGGATGTATTAAACTGATTAGTAACCTCACGATGAAATAATTGAAAAACATGTAAAAATTCAGAACGATCATTAAGCATATAGAGCCATGTTAGACGGGAATAATCATCCACAAAAGTAACAAAGTACTTAAAACCATTTCTATTAGCAACACGGGAAGGTCCCCAGATGTCCGAATGAACAAGTTCTAATAAAGTAGATGCACGAGAATCACTACGACTAGGAAAAGAACTACGATGATGTTTCCCAAGTTCACAAGCCTCACACTCAAGAGTAGAAATTGATTTACACTCGGGAATTATTTGCTGTAACTTAAATAAAGATAAATGCCCTAAACGGGAATGCCATAATAGGGGGGTAATAGGACTAGCAGCTAGACCATTGGCGTCAGCAGTGGAGACACCATCCAGATAATAGAGTCCATCATGTTCATGCCCTCCACCAATCTTCTTCTTTGTCTGAAGGTCCTGAAAAATGCAATAGGAGGGGTAAAATGTAACAGAACAATCAAGATTTTTAGTTAACTGACTAACAGATAACAAATTCAACGGAAGTTGGGGAACATGTAAAACGGAGGACAAGGATAAGGAGGGTGTAAGTGAGACAGCCCCTGATCCAACCACTTGAGTAGAGGAACCATTAGCTAGAATAACTTCAGGTGTAGGACTAGAGTTATGGTGTGAAGAAAATAATTCTTGCTTACCCGTCATATGACTAGAAGCTCCCGAGTCAATGACCCAAGAGGTGCCAGGAGACAAAGTAGAGAAAAAGGCCATGTTACCTGTACGTGCAAGAGTGGCAGTGGATGAGAAATTGGAAGCCTCCAGTTGTTGGACACGCTTGATGAGTTGTGCGACCATATCATCCCGAGACGCGGACTCAGAAGAACTACCCCCACTTGGGATAGATGGATTCGTGTCGCCGTAAGACACATTTCCAGCGCTCCCTTCAAACATAGCAGCATTTGCAGTAACTAATCGCTGAGCCCACTCGGGCTTGCCATGCTTGGCCCAACATGTGTCAACAATATGACCAGATTTGCCACAGTATATACACTGACGGCTATCTCGATCAGAATTTTGTCCACTACGTCCACCACCACGACCGCGACCTCCCCCTAAACCACGACCTCTATTAGAAAATCCACCACGACCACGAACACCACTACTAGCCACAAATGCTGAATTATCTTTAGATGATGTAGAAGACGGAGGGACAATGCGCTGAATCCGACAAAATGCTTCATTTATAGAAGGAACTTTCTCTCCAGCAAGAAGCTGACTCTTCATAGGCTGTAAGTCAGCATTCAAGCCTGATAAAAACTTGGCCACCTGAAATTCAGCTCGTTGTGTCTTTAGTGTCTCAAGATCAGTAGTGATGGGCTGATAAAGATTAAGTTCTTCCCACATGCCTTTCAAAGCACTATAATACTCTCCAAGAGACTTGTCCCCCTGTTTAAAATTAAAGATCTTCTCATAAAGCTCATAGACTCTAGACATGTTTTTGTCTTGTGAGTAACTCTCCATAAGATCATCCCACACTCCCTTGGCAGTTGTGTGGAACATGACATTAGCAGCAATGGATGGTTCCATGCTATTCCATAACCACACCAAAAGTGTATCATTCTCTCTCATCCAGTCACTATAGTCTTTAGAGTTTTCAGCAGGGGGTTCTGTAGTAAGATAATTAAGTTTCCCTTTGGCATTAATATAAACCTTCACAGCTTGAGCCCATAGCAAGTAATTGGAGGATCCATTCAATTTAATGGTGGTAATCTGAACATTGACACTGTCCGTAGAAGACTTAGTGCCATTCATGGTGAAAATCTCAATATCAATATATCTACCACCGATCACAAAGGCCGAAACTTCAGTGCAAGAAATAAAACAGCAATACCAACATATAATCAGATGCAATTGGCTCCATCAATCAAACAAAGGGATGCTGAAATCTTATAAATATAGGCTGCATAATCAACGAAATACCCTGATCCTTGAATCTGCTGATCAGGAAGTGTTGTAATCCATTGTCACAAACAGAACCTGATAAATCTGATTTCTCCTGATCTTATATGTATTGGGACTTGAAGAGAAAATAAGTAAAAATTGTAGCTTTAGGTGGCTACGCACCAGAGAAGGAACAGGGTTATTAGGGGACTCTCAAACCAGCAATAGGACCAGGGAATCAGGTAGTCAAACCATGCTCTGATACCATGTTACTAAGCTGATTAGAGAACCCGCAGAAAAATAACGAGAGAAAAGAAGGAAGAGAGAAGAAAAAGAAAGGAGAAGAAGAGAGAAAGAAAGAGATTGTAAAATCCAAGAAAGGGGTTCTTGGTTTCTGTGTATGTAACAGAAACCCTACACCCATCACAATATATTTATATTAAATATGAATTGTATATGACCATAATGCCCTTATATATGTAAAAAGGAATAAAACCTAGAAAATAAAAATAATTCTCTAACATAGAGAAAGTTCCAATTAGTATGTGCTTAGCTTATGGCAATCCATTGCTTTGTTTTTGTATTGTTACATCATTTTTTACGTGGGAACCAGACCAAGTAGGCATAAATAGCATATACAGTCATATCTTATCACGTTGCCTTAGGTAGTGATATATTTATGCACAGCTGCATGTCATTTAACAGATTTAATTTTTCTATGGCTTTCAACTTTGATGCATATTATTGCATTCCCAATGCCTTTTTTGACTGTGATGTCATTTGCAGGATCCATGTCGTCCAGGGGTCAAAGATGCTGTGAAAGTTTGCGTAGAAGCTGGAGTCAAGGCAAGTCTTTTATATATGGCCACTTAATAAAATTAGGAGGAGTGTCGTATAATATCTGGATTCTTGGAAATCCTTTGTCTAATTGATCAGAAGAGAACTCTTTAACCCTGAGTATTTCCGTCACTAATCACTTAAGAAACAAGATGTGGCCTAGCGGTGGTCCACCTTCCTGATCCTTGAGGATAGTGATATTTTATGGCATAGGATAGGTATATACTCAGTATATATGAAGAATGGGATCCTTAATTAATGAAGATAAGTACTAGCTACCTAATTGTGGTGAGACCTACTGTAACCATATGCATGTGATTTAATAGGTGCGCATGGTCACAGGAGACAATATCCAAACAGCGAAAGCAATAGCTTTGGAGTGTGGAATACTTGGTCCTAGTGACAATACCTCTGCACCTAATGTTATTGAAGGACGTGTATTCCGTGCATTGTCTGAGAAGGACCGAGAACAAGTTGCGAAAGGAATAACGGTATGGATAACTTCATAGATTTTCTAGTAAGGTTGTAAGGGCATTTTAACTCCATGTTCATGTTTAGGTGATGGGGCGGTCTTCTCCTAATGACAAGCTGTTACTCGTGCAAGCATTACGCAAAGGAGGTGATGTTGTTGCTGTAACAGGGGATGGAACCAATGATGCTCCTGCTCTTCATGAGGTCTGATACCAAGCAACTTGACGTAAAAAGCCTGTGTGCATACTTGCATATATAATCATGTACTAATATTCAGATAAAACATGTCATTTATGGGCCACTGTATTGCTTCTTATGAGCTCTTAGTTTGGGAGTAGAATAAAAGTTGGATGAGGTATCAAACATGTTGGATTTTAAGCCACGTGGGTGAATACCTGTTCTATAAATAAAAAAATCCGTTTCCGTATTAGTAATTAGTATTGATGGCTGATTGGTGTGAAATGTTCTCTCTTTTATGTCCGTGGAAGAATTTATGCAGATGAATATGGTCATCTGATCTGATCCTAATTTGCCTCTCTTGCTATATTGGTGCATTATCGTTTGGGAATTTTTTATCACGTTTGAAATGTTCTGTTTTTAGATAATTTATTAATTTATTATCTTAGTGATTGCATTTTTACTATGTTGTTGTTTAGGCAGATATTGGTCTCGCCATGGGCGTTCAAGGGACAGAAGTTGCGAAAGAGAGTGCAGACATCATAATTTTGGATGATGATTTCACTTCTGTCGTTAAGGTTAGTAAAATGTTCCCTCTTGACCTGAGGATATAAGCATAGGTTATCTGCTGTAAATGTTACAGTGTTTTCATCTGTAGATGTGGCCTTGGAGTCATCATAGATCTGAAATGGCAGGGTAAATGTTCCTGCCTCTACATGTGCTTTTTGAGACAATCTCCGGCTACAGAAATGGTGGTCCTGTACTACTGGTTTCTTTTGACTGCTATACCTATTGGTTTTCAGCACCTGTACTTTCAACTCTATAAGGATGAGTGCTGATCATTGTACATTTACATCCAGCAATGGTTATTGGGATTTTTGTACTTTGGCTGATTTAATTTTACATCATCGGATAACCTTTTTAATATTGTAATTTTGACATCTTCTGTGTAATAGGCTGAGGAATTTGATGGAGGGGGACTTTGTCTAGAATTTCAGAAGATTAACTTCTATAGTTGTTTTTGGCCCTAGATTGACTTATACAGTTGAGTTAATTCCAAGTCTTCTCAACCTCGGTGTTCACCAAATTTATAATATCACGTCCATTTCCTCTGTGTAGGTTGTGCGATGGGGCCGTTCTGTATATGCAAATATTCAGAAATTTATCCAGTTCCAACTGACCGTCAATGTTGCAGCACTGGTTATCAATGTTGTGGCATCAATATCGTCTGGTGATGTTCCTTTAAATGCAGTGCAGGTCTGTAGCTCTGCTGTCTATTTACCATGAACTATGTCCATACTAGTAACATTTGTCAGAACTGTGTAATTTTATAGCCCTTAATTTTGCTTCTTTCAGAAATTTCAGATGTTGGATTTGGGGTATGAAATAGGGGAAGGATAGACAAGAAAGAAGCTGTCCAGTTTGAGATTGACTGGTGGCCAAGGCCCTGAGCATTAGATTTTTATGCCTACTCATCCATCTTAAACCCTTTTGTTTTAGTCTACATACCACTACGGGCCTTGAAGCAGAGTCACAGGCTGTGTGTCAAGAGTTTTTGCTACTTTTCTTTGACTGACATGACTAGTGTATCGCGTTCTAGCTATAGGGAAGATAACATTACTTCCAAGTGTTCCTACTTCAAACCTACATGACAAAGTGTAAATCATTCCTTTTCATTTTCCTTCTCACATGTATGAGATGAACAATTCCCTTGGGCCTTGAAATTTTTGTGTGTAGAATAGACAGAAGGAAATGGATACTTATTCTCTTTTTAGAACTGTAGGATTGGTGATTATCAGACATTGTTTCTTCTGTATACCAGGATACCTTGTCTTTTGGGTATTTGATTCCATTATTGCAAATAAATATGGAATTTGTTGAGCAACCATGCGGTTCAACGTGACAAAGTCACTATTTCCTTTAACTTCTATTTTATGGCCATCAACTAATTCCTTTGACTGGAAATGCAGTTTATTGACTAGTGGTGCTTAGTATGCCTTTCTTCTCAATGCAGCTTCTGTGGGTCAACCTTATAATGGATACTCTTGGAGCACTTGCACTGGCTACAGAACCTCCAACAGATCATCTTATGGATAGATCTCCCGTTGGTCGAAGGTTATCTCTCTGGCCAATTCCAATATGCTGTTATATATGAATAAACGGGGAAATACAAAATCTGGCAGTTTCTGTGTTTCGTGTATAATGCCTTCTAGTACTCTTGGTTAGTTCAATTAGCAGATATAAACTGTTGAAAAATATTATTTTACCGGTCAATGCTGTATTTCTATTAACCAAACCATACATGGGTGAAAGAAAGGTCCTTTGGGAATTTTGATTAGACAATTGCTCTTGGCAATTTGTCATGACATACCTTTTTCTTTGCCCTAGCGGCAATATTCAAAGCACTAGTCTGTACTTTTGGACTTTACTACGGTCAAAACTTTTATTCTTGGCGGTTTTGAATTATCAATCTTATTATCCTAGGATACTGAATATTTGAACTGAGTGCTTTATGTTTGCCATGGCACCTGTCGGTCATTTCTGTAAGCGTACGCATATTTGGCATTGAGGTGATTCACC
Source organism: Syzygium jambos (assembly GCA_031216235.1). Classification (NCBI taxonomy): domain Eukaryota; kingdom Viridiplantae; phylum Streptophyta; class Magnoliopsida; order Myrtales; family Myrtaceae; genus Syzygium; species Syzygium jambos. The sequence continues at coordinate 31,078,731 of CM062229.1, read as the reverse complement.
ATGCTAAAGGCTTAGAATTAAACCGGTTCATGGGACTTGCCGGGCGTTTCATGAGTCTATAGGAAGTATGCTTGTGTCTTTGGATTATTAAGGAAAAAGAAATTCACGTCGTATTGGTTTTGCAAGATATGTTACTACACAGAGATGCTAGGGGGTGTCGAATGTGGAAATGGTTGCACAAAAAAGGAGAACAACATGCTTAGCACGAAATACTTAGGGATATATTTTTTGGAGTAACTTTTATTTTGACAGATTCATTGATGGCCATTTTTCTGTCTTTCAGGGAACCCCTCATAACCAACATAATGTGGAGAAATTTAATCATACAGGTATATTTTCTCTCCACTTGTCTTTTGATAATATTCATTTTCTACATCGAAGTTAACTTTTATTTTGGCAGGCATTTTATCAAGTTTGTGTACTTCTTGTGCTGAATTTCTCGGGGAAAAGTATACTTCGGTTGAATGGTGAAAATACGCAACGCACTACTATGGTGAAGAATTCAGTGATCTTTAATGCATTTGTCCTTTGTCAAGTAAGTATACCAACAATTTCATGATTCCATGCTCATACTCCTTTGGTTTATCTTACCATTTAACTCAGGTAATTGATTAGGATGGCATTTGCTATCTTAATTTTCCGTTATATTATATTTCTAGCCATGAAGCTCAAATTGGTGGGTTGCTATTGATTGCAGATCTTTAATGAGTTTAATGCTCGGAAGCCTGATGAATTTAATGTGTTCAGTGGAGTAACTGGAAACCACCTGTTCATGGCTATTGTAGGAATGACCTTAGTACTTCAAGTGGGTGGCCCTTTTTGTCATTTTTTTGCTCTATTTATACGTATATACCGTGAACTGATAGTGCTGTTTTGATTTTTTTCTAGATAATCATTATTGAGTTCCTTGGTAAATTCACTACCACAGTGAAATTGGATTGGAAGCTGTGGCTGGTGTGCGTTGGGATTGGCATTGTCAGGTTAGTTCCATTCCTTGGCATGTTAATAAGAGTTCGTACATGTGTCTGGGACAGTAAAGTTCACAGTGGAAGGTATTTGAAGTATAGGTGTTGAAATCATAAATGCATTATTTGTCAAAATCTTGGACTGGATTAACTTGGGATGTCATTCTCTTCGTAAGTTTTATGAAGAGTTCGGTGGTATGGTTGTATACCATTAAGATGGAGATCGAACATTTTTCTTACTATTTCAAACATGCTTCAGAGAAGTTAATAAATATTTGAGACTGGCCAATTTTGAGATCTTTAAAATTTTTGTCCTGAGTTTGAACATTAGGGACCTGGGAAATTTCACTTGTCCTTCTGATACTAGATAATTGAATCCCATTTCATCATCTTTCCTTTCCCAGTAAAATTAACTACTTATCTGTTCATTTCATTGAATAATTTATTGTCAACAAACAGCTGGCCGCTTGCTATAGTTGGGAAACTCATTCCTGTTCCTAAGACTCCTCTAGCGAAGTACTTTGTTAGGCCATTCCGCCGATGGAGACGTGCTTGAAACAGTTAAATTCAAGATCGTTTGCTTGTGTGAAGGGCGTTAAAGAACTCAATTTGGGATCATTAGTGTAATCAAGTCCCCTTACCTATGGCATGAAGGCTTTCTGCTTGAAGACTCTTGTTTTTCTAGACAGCGAACATAATACGTGGTCTTTTTTCATATTAATCTGGCATTGTGTTTGTTACTTCCTGTCTTTGGGTTATGTTTAGCCTTTGTGGAGATTATTAAGTGAACTTTAAGGTACAGTAGTACTAAGTGTAAATAAGAAGCTTATAAGTCCAAAGCGTGGGATTGCTTGCCTAGCTGAATCTATTAGATTGCTGACCCGACTTGATTTTTTTGCAACACCTGCATGTTCAGTTGTAAGGGATGGAAGTGCCCCATGACTGTGGAATGTTCTTAAATGGAGCATCTTTAATGAAGCTATACAAATACAACCTGAAAAAATGTGTTGACATCTTAACAAGTGGGAGTGTGATGCAATATTTAGTCAGTGCTGAGGGTTCTGGTACAATTTCTTATCAAATTTGTACGAGATGATATCTGAATACCTGTGTGCAAGCTGGTGACGTATTGTGAACAGTGAAAGGGGGGTGGGATCAGTGCTCTCGAAAGCCTGAGGGTAAATGATATTTTAAGATGAAGTTGACAAATGCAGAAATTATCCTTTCATACGATGATGCAGTTAGGAAAGCGGGTCACCGCAAAATTGATGACAGTTTCAAGATGCATAGAGAGAAACTAGGGAGTGCATCCATTTGACCAGCTTAGTACTTTCTTAGTAGATGCTCGTCTGATTGAGAGTTGTCCTGCTGCTGCTGATGAAGGGAAATGGACCAGGAAGGGTCACCTTGTGGCTGGGGCGGTGGTTGGTGTTGCGAGTGTGCAGAGTGATGGGCTATCATTTCACCCTTAGTCTTCATTATCTCACTGTCAATCTGGCTGATTTGTTGTTGTAGTTGAGTGATGATTCCAACGCATCCGTAGACAGGGTCTTGAACCCGGGCTATTGCTTCATATGAAATGCACTCTGCTGCCTCCGCCCGTAGATGCCCGGGGACTTGCTGTTCCATCATTGCCATGGCATTACAGTTAATCACCAAAAATCATGAAACAAATGAACAAATTGTCATTCTAAGAGATACAGCCCCATCTTCGTGCTAATATAGATTTCGTTATCCTCTCCCACAGCAAATGGGACTTCTTAGTTTAAAGTACATGACTGGAATGATTTCGTTATCCTCTCCCACAGCAAATGGGATTACTTAGTTTAAAGTACATGACTGGAATTTAGAACACGAACTATTTCGTTAGACGAACAGCATACGATCATTTACTTCTTTGAGCTTCTGTTAGTATACTAAAACCAGCAAACTTGGTTTCATATTTCTTTAGCCAGAAAACTTGGTTGCACGGCATAATTATCACCAGAGACATGGACACTGACATTTTTATACTATCAATGAAATATATGCACAAGTGAAACATAATACGGAAATCCTGTACTGAAGAAGTTGTCAACAAACCATTGAGACATTGAAGAGAAATTTAAACATTTTGTTTTTTTGGGCATATGAACTGACCTGAAGCATTTTAGTGACATTGCTGGCACCAAAGATCTTATGGACACAAACAAATCTTTGTGGATTCGAGGAAGGGAAATAAGGAGCCAATATGCAATCTTGAGGACATTTTCTTCTCAGATATTTGCAGGCAGCACATCTGCTAAAGCTTGACATGTGAGATTTTCTAAAGATTTCGCGCACCAAAAATTTCCAGAAAATCACACCCAAATGATTCTGATGATGCCGTGGAGATCTTCTACTGTATAAAATGCTAAGACTGAAAAATCCATCTTATAAATTTGGTCATTTTAGAATTTTAACACTAATATGGAAGGTGAAAACGGCTACTTTTTCAAAATATCCTCGGCAGATGTATGGAAAGTGGTGAGGAAATGGAAGCAATTTGACACAAATTCCTCCAAATGATGAAAGTCGATAAACCAATTATAGCAATGCACGCATTGTATTTTTGGACAGAGATATAACGGTAAAACCAAGACGAGTGGGTTCCCTCGAGCAAGAAAACGAAATTGATTTGGGCGCATGTCAGTTCATGATGTGAGGTTTTAGCCATAACCGGAAAAAGTTTAATCAAGGGATTGCCTTTACCTACACTAAGAGTGCTATTTCTTCTCTAACATGTACAAAAAAAAAAAAAGCAACGTTGAGTTGCTAGGTCCATAAAATAGTTAGTTCATAACGGCACGATCGCGCAAATCCTACCACTTTGTTAATTGAAGATGCGAACCTCGACTTGCTTCAAAAAAGTAAAGTATGTCCATGACTCAAACCAGCGAATGAACATAAGCAACAACGTACATATCGCTGTATGGGGAATAAATTATCACCAGCTTTTCCGGATGATCTAAGATGGCCTCACAATCTTTAAGGAAAGAAGATTTGTAGCAAGAGTGGGGCTAAGCTCGGACTTTGAATAGATGAAGCATTCAAAATGCTTGAGGTTGGTTTAATTTGGTCAGACTGCAAGGAATTACACTCCATCTATTTCTTGTAAAATTGCACGATCCTTGGTAATGTCTCAACTCCCAAGTAATCAAAGAAATGGCATCTTGTAAGTATACCTTCTAATTCTAATTACATAACTTTTGAATGGAATGGTTGGGGCCAGAGATGACCATGCAAGAGGTCCTGCCGCATCGTATAGAGTTGGAGCACACTGTCGTTGGGAATCACTAAACATTTGAAGATCATATTGAAAAATCACCTTAACAAAGACTTCAGAAGGGTTTCTTGGTACAATTGTAGGGGACCATATAGTATAACCAATCATTCTGTCTGCTTATAGAAAAAATGATGAGGCACACGCACAAAAAGACCATTTCTGAAGGGCTTCGTTCTGTCTTTTGGCTTCTTTTTTTACAGAGACCTAGCAAAAACATGAATAAGCCAAATGGTTCTTCTTCGAAACATAGGTGGAGATATAATTGGCGGCTGATGCAGATGAACCCTCAATGTTGGCAGGAACAAGTATTTGAGTCCTTCCAGAAGCAATCCTGTTACCAGCTACATTGGCATAAAACAAGCCTGAGATCGCAGGTACAAAAATGTCACTTTGAGAACATATGTAGTAGTCGATGACTTTTTCATATTCTGACTCTTCTGAATCAAGGAACTTTGACTTCTTGTCCACAGGCATTATCCCATCCTGCTCAAAAATTTTAGAGGCCAAAAAGGATCCATCAGAATAATGTCAAGTCTTTCTAGAACCAAAGATATATTAGATGTGAAGGATGCCTAGTAAAAATATTATTAGCAACTTGAGTGTCAGCCAAAAGATTAAGGTAATTTTTAAATGACCAAGACACAACTCTCCAAAGAAAGCAGGCCATATGAAATTAGTAGACTAGTAGTTTGTAGAATGCTACCGTAGTGAACAGATTTGAACGCTCACTGAAAGAAAACAACCAGAAATATCTCACCTTGGTGTAAGTTTTGGGAAAAAACTTCTTCAGAGCATTAAGGCTGCCATCCCACCTTGATTGGGTTAAATAGATTGTAGTGTCCTTGTCAATACCAATCTTCTGCAGAAACTCCAAAATCTCTTGCGCACCAAAACAACTTTTTGTCCCCTGGCAATTCTTCTTTTCCAACATGTCTACCCTTAGGTCCACCGCTAAGAACTGACCATCAGATTTCCGACTCAATGTTCTCAGACGCTCAACCATTGAGTCAACGACTTCATGTACCTCTGGCTGCAACTCCAAAGTTCCAAACATGGCCAAACATGATGTAGAATCAAGGTCACTCTTTTGACTTGGCTTTTTCATGTTTACTGAGGAGAAGTAAGTTGCCAGTCTTATGTTACCCTTTGACTTAAATTTAGGTTCAACATGATCAACAATATACTCTTCTGTCACTGTATTTGGGACCTTGACAACCGCAAGATTCCGTGTTGATATACCAGAAGGTGGTTCTTTTGCTACTCTGACAATTCCATCCAGGCTTCTTACAAACTTAGCAACATCGTATATCTCTCCAAAGCTCCTGAAGAATGGACGAATGTCAGGCACAAACACAGTACGCAGTTCCTCTACTATCATATGGCAAACTCATATGTTCGGGTTCCATTTATGATACTTAAGATAGGCCTTGTCCTGGATCCTAGAATCCAATGGAGACCTTAGTTATGTTGGACATATCTATGAGACGTGGTAAGTGTGCTATAGAATGATTAACTTTGTTTTAAGTCAGAGGAGGTTTGCTTTTCTAGAGACTGCTATTTTCATCGACAATAATTTTTGGAAATTGGGTATACATGTGAAAATCTGAGAACACAAATGCACAGTGCTACAAACCTCCGATCCCCTGGTTTGCTTCCTCTGATGTCAGGGAGTACTAGAGTTGCTCCTAAATATTTTGCTACAACCACTGCGGCTGCAACCTGAAGAATTCATACACAATAAGGCCACTTGAGAGAGAGAGAGAGAGAGAGAGAGAGAGAGAGAGAGAGAGAGAGAGAGAGAGAGAACACAGTGTTTTTTCCTATTGACCAGTATACTTATGTAGTCCAAAATAGCATTGTCTAAGAGGAATGGCCTCAATCTCATTTATCTCAGAAAATGCTTCTTCAATATCAAAACAGTTGTAGCATACTATCTTTGTTGCTAACATTGCATAAATTTCAGTTTGAAAATGCAGCATAAACTCTGCTGAGAAATGGACACAAGATGAGGATACTTTCGAAATGCAAAACCAAATTTGAACTTTTAAGAACTGGCAAGAAGTTAGGCCAAAAAAGTCCTTTCCAGTGAACATTGGAGTGCATCAGCGCATGGACAGTTTATATGTACAAGTTGACCTAAAAACCACAAAGATTGAACGTCCACTTAGAGTTAAAAATGTAAGAATTAATAGAAAAGGAAATGCAAATATCTAGCCGTAACTATTTGGGTGGTGAAATTAGAAATTGCAGATGTCCAGCAAAGGAAGCACTGCACGAGAAGATAGCTCCACATCATGGAAGTATACAGTCGACCGAGAAACTAATATTTATGGAAAAGTGAACTGGCATGATAATTAAATCCACTAGATGCATGAGTCACCTGGGAGACATGGTATTCGGGACCATTGGTCAATGAGAAAATGACGAAGCCCTTTGAGTCCTCTACTAAGTCTGTAAACCAAAATTGAGGCAAAAACAGGCAAAGACACAAGCATTTCAGTCAGCATCAACACAGTGGCAGGAATACAGCGACTCATTAGGACCAAATGCAATCAAAAGTACCAGAAGTAGGTCTGCTCCAGCATTGTTTCAGCTCTTGGCTTTCTTCTTTCCAAGGACCCTTGTTCCTTCTAGACAGTGAAACCAGCGACTTCGCTCCTAACTTGCTGTCGTCAAAACGGGCATCATCCGACACTCCCGGAAGCTTTTCCTATGACAGAACAAAACAAACAACATCAATTCATCTTCAGACGCAGACGTAGCCAATATGTCCATGTTGCAACCAAGATCCAGACTTTGCATATATAGGTATAGGGACATCTCGCTTTATGACTGGGATATGACTGGGAACCCACAGTTCAAGATGCATCATTTGTCTTTCCCTTTGATGCATCGACACAATCATTCTCGGGAAAAAAGGACACGATTTTGGAAATCTCTTCGGCAATCCTCACCGTCTCTCCAGTACCCAGATGTAAACGGTACGATGCGCGTAAGCATAGCTCAAAGACTGAACTTTTACCAACTAATTCGCCCATAAAAGCTGATAACCACAGCAATGCCAATCGAAAAAAAGTGAGTTATGGACGGAGTACTGACAAATGACTTGAGATTATCTGAGAAGAGAGTCTAAAAAGAGGAAAACTAGATAACATGCCCGTGCATATCTAGCGCAAAAAGGAGCTATTCGAGGATAATTGGAGCAGATACAGAAGCGAAAGCCAGAGATCAATGCCCAGACAATCGAATGCAGAATTCGTACTTACTTCGACTGAATCAAAATGGTCTCTTTTGATCATCTGACCCAGCATTACAAACATGGTTATGGTCAGAATTCCAGCCACCACTTGCCTCAAATCTACACCCATTGCTCTCTCTCTCTCTCTCTCTAGATCCTGTCTCACTCCACTTATCTCAGGGCTCTCTCAGTCTACGGAGATGAAGGGAGAGGCAAAAGGGGAGAGCTCAAGCTTTGAGAGAGAGCAGAGCACCAAAGAGTGAGAGAGGCTCTGAATGGAATGGGAAGGAAGGTCTAACGACAGTGACGTCTGCTCATTTATTTCTTTGTTACTGTCTGTCTTTCTTAGGAGCTCATAACTCCACCGACACTTTCCCGGAAAATGATGGGCTGCCTAAATTTCCTGCTACAATTTTGTTTGCTGCTAATATTTTGATTAAAAAAAAGTCCTCTTAATTGTCGCCCAAAAAAGAAAAAGGAAAACACAACCAGCCCCATCAAATGCTTCCTCTTTCCTCTTTTTCTATAGTTGCATTTAATGTGGGGACACTGATAATATGTTAATACAATGCAATACCGATGTAACGCCCTTTCTGTTCTTTCCTTTTTGTAAGAACTTGCAAGCAATGACTTTAATTAACCAGAAAGTAAATCCCTTGCCAAAAGACAAAGGACCCAGATTGGAAGATGGACATGTGCTTGGTGTACCTGCTCCCACTCTGGGACATAGCGATGTGATTAATTTCCAAAACAGTCCAAAACCAGCTCCCCTTTTAGCCCCAAACCTAGTAAGCAGGCATTAATTATGCTTCCCAATCGCTACATGCTCCCGCAGAGCAGATAACCACGGATTCTTCCTAAGTTAATTAGTGTCCGGAGCTAGAGACAGAATCAGGATTAGCAGGTACAACCTGGTAAGTTCCGAGGAAAAAGGTTGGGAGTTGTAGATGGTTGGGTAATAATTACTCCATCACGACTGAGGAGCCATGTAAAAAGGTAATGATTGTCATGTGACAGTTGTGCTTCATCGATGTTGGACAAGAGAGCCAGGCGGTGAATTTCCATCTTCATTGGCCTTGGACAGGAGGGTCTTGACCCAAGAAATGGAAGGGGTTGTATATCTTATTAAAGACCGATTCCGTCTGACCACAAAGGCACGACCTACTAATTGCATTGTAAGCCACGTAAATCCAAGTTCCTCACAGGTCGATGCAGTCCAAATGATGGGGAGATGAGTGCAAGCTTATATACCATGGAATATTCCCATGAAAATAAGGTCCCCACCAAAATGTTTGATACCTAAATGTATTTGGAAATTTATAGGTCAAAAATCATAGACACTACTTAGCTAGATCTTTTGATAAGTGTGGCACTCATGACCAAAGATTCATCAATTTGTGTAATTATGTACGGTATGAAATCTCCAAACACCTTTCCTATTAAAGTACGTTTGAATCTATGTAATTCGTACTTTTTTCATAATTTATATCTACCGATTTGTCTTACAGCCACATTGATTTATATTATCACCTAGAGTGCTAGTATTTCCGACCATTTTAATTGGACGATGTTATAAGCGAGTGAATTTTGTGAAACCGTTGCATGAGTCGGAAATTCAAATTTCTGCATATCGAGCAAAAAGAGTATCTCTCCCAAGGAGTAAACTAGAAAACAGCCAAAAAGAAGGAAGAATCAACGTCCTCTAATCAGGAAGAAAATACCAAAAGAGCGTAAATCAAGGAAAGCGTAGAAAGAAATGTCAGAAATGTCCAAAATGGGAGGGCCAAACTCACCTGCCAATCCGCCTTAGACAATGGATCCCAAGTCAAGATACATTAAACTTTATCATTTAGGAGGACCATATGGTGTACTAATCAGTAATTTATTCTTCTAGCGTCTGGATCTGACCAATCAGCATATCTTAAGTCCGTCACGATAAAGTATGCGCAAACTTGAAACTAATCAATTTCTCCTTTGTCAGGCCCATCAGAGTAATCAAAACCAAAATGATAATGATAATAGCAATAAGGAGTGATTGAAACGCCCCAACCTAAAACAAGGTAGAATAGAATAAGTAATGGCTTTCAATGCAGGCCCGAATCCAGATGGACTTTCGGTATCGAACACAGTGTTTTGTGGAGTGTGAAGACTGACTGGGAAAAAAAAAAGCTTTGTTTAAGGTGATGAAAGCGGCTTCATCATTTGCTGCTGACGGTGGGAGTGAGAGGACCGAGACTGCTCAACCTTCATCGCCATTGATTGATTCAAGGGGAGAAGAAACGAAACCCATGATGGATTGAGAGGATTTCAGCAGAAATTTACGCTTCGAATCATTCTATTTGTCTATTTTTCTATTCTAGAAACAGATTTGGAACAGAATCCGTTTGGTATCGCAATTTCATTTTTTTTTATTTCTAGAACAAATTTTGATTTCGGAAATAAGATTAAAACATAAATGAGAAGGAAAAATTTTTTACTTTTCTATTTTTGGAACAAAACGAGAAATGAAAATTCTTTTCATCGTTCGTCCTCGCTACTAGCCGGTCGCCCACTCGCCGCCCCATCGCCATCCACTTGCTGGCCACCGTCTCCCGCCATTTGCCGTCTCCTACCGCCAGTAGCCATGTGCCGCTGCTCGCCATCCATTGGCCGCTATGGGCTGCCGCCCGCCATTCACCGGCCACTGTCTCTTGCTGCCGACTGCCATGGGCAGCTGCCTATCGTTCGCCGTCTCCTCCCATGGGTCACCGCCCACCATTCGTCATCTCTCATTTGTCGGCCGCCGTGGGCTGGTGGCCTCCCGCCGCCACTTGTTGCTGCCCGATGCCAGCCACCGCTCGACGCCAGCCGTTGTCCTCTGCACTGGCCGCGTTGCCGTCGGTTGCCGCCTCCCATTGCCAGTTGCCCTCCTCCTGTCGTCACTTGCCTACCGCTGCTTGACGCCAGCCGCCGTCCTACGCATTGACCGCGTTGCCGTCTATTGCCGCCTCCCGCTGCAGGGCTGCCCTCCTCCCGCCGCTACCCGCCTCCCGCTACCCCCCGTGGCTACTCGATGCTAGCCGCCTCCAGCTGCCGTCCTCCACACTGGCCGCGTTGCCATCCTCCGCCGCCTCCCCTTGTTGTCTGCCCCCCATCTACTCGTTGACCATCCGAAGAGAAGAAATTTTGTGCCGACATCAAATAAATTTTTATTTCGGGAACAGAATTTTGTATCATTATCAAACTCGTATTTTTGCTAAGAAATTCATCCATAGAACAGAAATAGAAAATTTATTTATGGCCAGAAATCGATTTCTGAAATAGAATGATTGTCATTCGCGCCGTTACTAATCAAATCGCCAAATTGCAATCAAATCAATCACAGATCAGAGGGCGTGGCCCATATGGCCATTTGAGTTTGGGTCCATCACGTGATCTCCTGTTTTCGATCCCTGTTTTTTTTTTTTTTTAAATTTTTATGTTTTTGAGGCCCGTTATTATCATGGTAGACAAAAGGGGACTCAAATTTTCTATTTTTCGACACATGTTGTGTTTTCTTGTTTATTTAGATATTGGGGCACGCATAGACAGAAAACTGGCGGACAGAGACAAGATTATAGTACGTGGACTCGGATGAACAATCACATGCGCTCAGGAGAAAGATCTGACGAGAGGGCCCTAAAGTAAAGTTTCTCAATTTCCCATTTATTTTTGTGAAAGAGAAAGGGTAGAGGCTCACATGACTTGAGTGGCAGATTTGTGGATTGCAGCTCCAAGTTGGTCCTTCCCTTCCTCTTTGTTCTTTCTTTTCTGGGCCTTGTTGATTGCTTCTTTTTCAAGCCACTTTGTCGTGGTGGGGATCGAGTGAGTCCAATTCACTGTTGCAGCAAGTTTTGGTCGTGGGCCGAGCGGGGATGTTCTGAACAGGAGCCAAGCCATCCAAGAGTTAGACAACAGAGGAGCCGTGAGAGACCCACCTGATCATATAAGTTATTGATATTGTATAAGGGACGTAAGAGTCTGGACTTTGCCAATCTGTTTCAAATTGCCTTACCCTCTTTGGCTATGCGGAATCTATAAGAAATAGAGTTCCATCCCGTGTTCAGGATTGATATTCACATCTGTGTTTAGATTATGCATATTTTGCCAAATCACAAACAGTTTGCTTATTGGAAAGTAAATAGTGAAAAAAAATTATAGACATTATAACGATTGGAGCTTCTACCATATTTGGAGATGTGACCTTTTCAACCTGATCATGGGCCTGATGGCCCATGGATATGCTCAGGCTTGCTTTCCCACAAAATTGGTTGGCTTAGGCAAAGAGATTTGAAAGTTATGCTGTTGATTTCACGCAAGAGAGAGTTGACTTGCCTTGGAGGGAGACTTTTTTGGTCTCAATGAAGCTTGCTTTTACCTTCACCTTCCTCTCATGATGCTGCTGCAGTTTGTATATATGATGTTGGTGTTCTTATAACCAGGCACCACGATCGTGTTGATGCATGATACACTACCTAATTATCTGATCATATTGGGTTATCCGACTTAAATTTATTGTGAATTTTGCATTTGCCATTTAATGGATTCTTCAACTACGAGCATGTCAAGGCCAAAGAATGCTGATACAGATGATCTGCAAGCCTATGCAGAAGTAGATCACAAAGGAGGATAAAGGGAGATTCAACAGCACATAAATACACAAGCACCCAATGATGCAGTATGATCTGGACAAAGAGAACCTCACGTTAGTTGAGGTTTGGCTTCCCATCTTTAAGCTTCCTTATTTTTTCTTTTCCCATTTTTCTTGAAGTGATTTTTCAGTAGGTCTGCTGACATAGATGAGCCGCATATGTTTCACTAAGAAGCTAATGTGGTTTCTATTCTTGCCGGATCATTGTGTGCGTAATATGCTAAAATCATTGCAAAAATTGGCTTTCGCTTGCTGTTAATTTTCTTCTGGAAGGAAGTTCTTCATCTTTCCTCCAATTCAAAGAGAACTATTCAACTTATCTAAAACTGGCACTTCCATGATTTTGTGGTGTGCTATTATAAGTATTATTTATGATTTGTTCGCTCTGCTGCTGTTGATGATTTCCAACTTGTAAACAATATGCCTAACCTGAACTAATACTGCCATCTATAATTGAGGAGTACGAGAAGCAAGTGAAAGGAAAGGGCAGTCTTTCACCAAATGATGTTGCTCCTGGAAATCTCAATAGAAAGATACAGGAAATTCTTTGGGAAGACGATGTGCTAAAGCATGAACTTGAGAAAATAACTACAAGAATAGAGTCACTGGAGAGCATACGTGTCCAGTATCTCATCCAAAGGTCAAAAACCAGCTTTGAAGAAGAACAACATTTCGGGCACAAATTCCTCTAGTTGTGCTTCCAACATTTCATCTCGTTTGCATGGAGTTGCAAGCTCCTCATTTATTTTTCCAGGTACGGATTGGATATTTGTCCCTTCGATTTCACATCATTCCCATACTGAGAAACTAGGGAAGGCAGCACCTGATAGCGTCGGGAGAGAGAAAACATGTCATGGGAAAGTTTAATTTTGACTAGTTAAGCATAGCCACTGGCAAGAATAGTCACAGGCAAAAGTAAGATTTGATAACTAAATAAATAGCTGCTCTGCATCAACTTACTAGGCCTTAACCACATTTTCTGCTACTAGGTAATCGTTGGCTTTCCATTTGATCTCCCACTTTAATGCATTGTTTGTGGCGACTGGATTATTATAGCAGGAGTTCATCAATTGTGCCCCATTTGGAGTTTGTGTAAATGAATAAACTATCTATCAATTGTTTGGCATATGCTAACTAACAAGATAAAATCACATGCCAGAAGAACATAGAATGCTAGATCTATTTTTCCATGCAGACACCGATCTTTGTCTTTTATCATTAGGTGGAGCTATTTCTACATTGAAAGACTTTCGTGGAAGGCTTATTGTGAATCTAATGATAGGATCACGTTAATGTGGATTTTGCAGAGAAATAGCTATAAGATCGGCGAGATGGAGGCATTGAGCAAAGCCTACCTCAGTGCCACAACCAACATGAGCAATGAAGTCACATTCTTTGCAGTAATAAATCGGATGCTTGAGTTCTTTTCTTTCCTCAAAGGAGTCACAGTAATATTCATCCGTACCATCTTAACCAATGACAATACTGGTTAGAATGAGGGGATGGAGGTGACGCCTGTGCTTGACAGTTTCAGGTAATGAAAGGAGAGCTCAGTGGATAAGGGCAGTGTAACCGCAGTTAGCAACCATAAAATTGAGCGACGATGTGTATTCATCAGTTTCATCACAGATGCCTCAGTGACTTCGATATCTGTCTTCTCTAAGCGGTAGATGTGGTGGCTAGTGTCCAGAATGTCCTTCTTAGTTTTGACAGGAGCACTATCAAGGCACAGGTTGAATGAGCAATCGACACATTGTTACATGAAATGTGGAATATTTCATTTTACAGGTGCTACAGCTGGAAGAGGACGGCGACAGGGTCAGGGGGTGTAATTGGTGAAGAGGGTTGTGGATACTTCGCGGTCATCGATCAGCACATAATCTGTAAATTACGAAGGCACATTGGTTGCAGAATAAAGGATGGCCATTGACATTGCTGCCACATCCAGGGCACAGTGGATAAATTGAGTACTTGCAATTGAAGCAGCATGCTTATAAGGGGAGCTAGTAATCATCGCAATCTGGTAAGTTCATGCCGAGGGGATTGCTGCACTGGGGACATAAAACTCTGTCCTTGTCCAAAGGGAGCTCGTGTATGGAGTGCTGAATCTTCGCCATGTTCATGCCCACCCAGTTTGTCGAGGATCTGAGGCTAAGCTACATGATCAGCATCGATCGTCCACATAGTCAATATCCATCCTTTCTCAAGGGGGTGGGAAACGATATATCGCTTGCAGTAATTCTGTGCTAGTAATTAAAGTACCTTCAAATGCCACCGCAAACTTGTTTGAATGGTTGAGTCCAGCTATATTCTAAATATATTACATACAGGGGCTTAGCCACATTCTACGAATCAATTAATGAATGGACCATGGGGTTTGAGCAGTAGGATGAATGAAAGAATAGAAAGAAAGTTAATTTCGGATGAAGATAGTCCGATTATCCAAGTCTATCTCACTGGTTGACCCAGTGAAACGGTCCACTTGTGTGTGTGTGCGTGTGCGCGTGTGCGTGAGAGAGAGAGAGAGAGAGAGAGAGAGAGAGAGGATATGGAGATGGAGCATTTAAGCCACCGTCACCAGCTGATCGGATGCTATCAAACAAAATGGAGAAGTTAACTCTTTTGGGCGTTTCTTCCTGTTCAAGGTTCTGTTGTTGGACGCAAGGACTGCATCTTTTTGTTTTTTGCCCAAGAAGTGTGCCCAATTTTGCTTGGAGAGCTCCCAAACCCTCATCACCTCCATTGGCCTTTTGTCCTCAAAAAAGTTTTAGGACTTAAATTGCATTTTTTGAACAATTTAGGACTCAATTATACTTTCGTGACGAGTTTTAAGGAAGTAAACTTATCATGAAGGTGCAATTGAGTCTAAAATCTTTCAAAAAGTGCAATCGAATCATAAACTTATCAAATTGTTGTAATCGAGTCCTTTTGTTAACTTAATTTTACTTGACTAACGGAAATGCTAATATGATAATTTTTTTTTTGTCTATCCCATGTAACAATAATATGGCTAAAACGACGTATTTTTGATTTAAACATAATTTCTAATACAAAATTTATTCAAATTAGATTAAAAAACAAGCTAATTTTAAAAAAGAAGAAGACATAGGTGATGAGAAACCTGGTGAGGGCCCTCGCCACCTGGTTTCTCCCAACGCAAGACATCAAACTGGGAATCAGCATGTGTTTTATCAACGCAGTAGAGAGGGTGGGTGGCATCTCGAACCAAGTTAAAAGGTTCAGGGAGACTCGGTTGAGGAGCTAAGACATAACCTTAGGAGGCAAGATCAACCTTTAACACTATCTGTTAAGCTTAGCATGCAACAGAACAGGCCAGCTTCCTGTCCACGAGAAGTTAAGCAATCTGGCGACAATTTCGTTGAATGAATTAGTACGAATTTGAGGAAGCACGTAAGTTCTACTTTTAGGTCTACATCATGGCGGCAAGATTTCCTTTGCCGAAACTAGTCACACATCGAAAGAGAAATGGGGCACAATATTTCGATGAGGCTCTGTTACATGTTTTTTTCCTACTTGGATACCACCGCCAAGTATCTAATTCTAAGCCTCATTGCGCCAGGAAAACAAAATAAAAGAAGGAACCTATCTAAGCTCTCTCTTTAACTCTTTCTTTGAGAAACTTAATGAAGCCTGCCAGATTCTTGTAGGATGATCCACCCTCCTTCTCCACAGCTTGCCTTGCCAATCTACCAATCTCCCTTGCCCTGTCCCTAGCCTGCCTTCCTCTCTCCCCTCCCATCAGTGCCTTAACTCCATCCCTTATCACCTCGCTAGCAATTATGCCCCCGACACCACCTTCTCTCACCATAACCCCGGCCCGGAGCCCCATCACCACAAGCTTAGCATTCAGTGGCTGGTCATTACCTGTCGGCCACGCCAGTATCGGCACCTCCTCCGACAAGCTTTCCAGCACTGAGTTCCAGCCGCAATGACTCAAGAACCCGCCTATCGCCGGGTGCGACAAGATGCGCCGCTGGTCCACCCAGTCGTGCAACACCAGGCCCCTCCCTTTCAACCGATCCTCCCATCCGTTGTCTGGCAACACCCAAGTTGCCGATTTCACCGCCCATATGAACGGATGCCCTGCCATCTCCAGTCCATGAGCTATATTGTCCATTTGCAGGTCACTCAAGTGTGCCTGTGTTCCGAATGATACATATATCACTCCACTCGTTTCCACGCGCTCATCCAGCCACTTGATGTAGGGCTGAGGTGGGTCTGCTTGTTTGGATCCCACAGGTCTCTCTATCTGATTCTGGTCGTAGAGCAAAGCCGGCCCGATGCACCAAGCTCTTGCCCCCTGGCAGTAAAATGTTTCCAGGGCAGCAACATAATCACCTTCGAGCTCTTCAAAGCTGTTGACGATAACCCCCGCGCTGTTTGCATCAGTCTCCCCAATTTCTGATATAATATGCAAGAAAGGGTCATCTGGATCTTTGCACCGCTCCAAATCGGAGATGTCGAGCTTATAGAAAGCGAAAGGAACGCTCAACTTTGGCAGTTCGATTGGATCAGAATCGGGCATTGCCAAGATGGACGGGACATTCCCATAGGCAGTTTTCGAGATGACCAGAGACAAAACCCCCATCCCGTGGAAGACAATCCTAGGAATTCCGAAAGACCGACACACATCAAGCGTCCATCCTAGCAAAAAATCAGAAATCACGCAGAGGGGGTGAGACCCGGTTTCAGACATCTCCCTGAGAACACACTCAAAGGCGGGTCTCATGGATTTGGTGGCTTTCAGGAAAGGCACCAACAAAGCCATGGAAGGAAGATCAGCAGTGTTCTCGCATCCTTCAGGAAGCTCTGGGACTCTAGGAAATTGTATGGTGCGCAAGGAGATTTCAGAGTAGTCTGAGACCTTTGACAGGATGAGTGGGGCATTCTTTGGGGTGGTGATGATGGTGACTTTGACACCGAGGCTTGTTAGGGCCTTGCTTATGTCTAGTAATGGGAGTGCATGTCCCTGAGCCAGGTGAGGGAACACCACCACATGAGCACAAGGTGATGGCAATACCAGCCCTGCCATGGCTTCTAAAATCCAGTCAAGATCAAGATGGACAATATAATGGAGAAAGAAGAGTTAGAGAGAATTGCAAATTGGCATTTCGACAGAAGCTCGCAAAATAGAGACACATTCACAGAGATGGGAGCATCTAAATGCTCTGCTGGATAGTTCAATATGGACACGTAGTTTGATGAATTAGGCAAGTTCATCAAGTCAAAGATTTTACAACTTTTTTTCCAAATAAATCTATATGACGCAATAAGAAATAAAGATTTTGCAGATGAATATCAATTGTAATATTCAAAGCAGGGGGGCTATCGTGCTTAACGTGATCATAAAATGAAACAAAGTCATCTGTTGAATGGGTAATCAATAATATCAAAACAAGAAGCAATTCTCTATCTCTTCCTTGCTGTACGTTGCATCAACCTAGGGGGTGAACATAGACTTGTTTCAGGTTGCCGGCATCCGCGGCATTAACCACCTGATGATTGTGTCGGTTTCGCTTCTTCTCAGCTACGTCCGTGTGCCCCAGCAAATCATGTCCGACATTATCGGCTCCATCACTTACTTTGTATCCAGCTCTTCATAGATTTTGTTAGTTGTGGCTTTTGTCGACCAAACCGACCTTTATTTACTGTTAAAGACTTGGACATTTTTTAGCGCCAACAGGCATCATCCAACATCGAACGCATCGATCATGACCAGTGCCCACGGTCAAATGACAAATATGGCAGGTCTTTATTGGGAGATATCCGGTCACATATGGGGTATTGATCCCAGATGCGGTCTAAACCAACCAATAGATGTTCCTGTCCATGTTCGAGGAAATTGTCAACGCAATTCAAGAGAAAGGAGAGAAGAAAAGAAACATCAATAAAGGGCGCCTCGCGGTTCGGTTGATAATGGAGGAAATTAATTGCCGTTCTCCGGTGATTTGTTTCATAGCTGCCCCACTTGCAAAAACCTTTGGGAAACAACTCGGCGTTCAGAGCGGAAATCGTAGAAGCCAACATTTAGTGACAGTGTTTGATCCACTCCATGTTCGTATCGATAAATGTATCTTGATACGGGTACATACAGAATGGATGGCGACTTTATGCATCGAGCCGTGTCATTGGAGAGCGCCATATTTTTGTTAATCATGCTACAAAACTCATGTAGCTTGCCCTGTCAGTCTGTCACCTCCCATGTATATTCCCTATATTTGCACTCCCTCGTCTTCTTGAACTGAGAGCAGTTCCAGCGGACCAGATGGATTCGTGTATGAGAGGAAGCCCCACGCCGCGCTCGTTCAGGTCCACGGGTCGAATTTGGTGTCATTGGGTTGGGTAGGGCTGGACAAAATCGGTGGTGCATGCGAACCTGACATGTCATTTTGTCAACGATTTCTTGAAATATGTCAAACATCATTCTCTGCATACAATCTGTTCTCCCTCGAAAACACCTCCCATCGTTTACATCTTTGATTTCACTAAAGTATATCATCACTTCGATCGTATCAGTGATCAAGATACAGGAAAGAGACATGTCCCTTGTGCCTCAAAGCTTTCCAAAACAACACAAATATGTGAGTGCTACCGGTAGTCCACACATGTTTGATTGTCTTACCAGTTTATTTTTAACATCTAAGTTTTGCATTTAGTTATTTATTGTGTAAGAAAATTAAGGATCGGTCTCGAGTCTCTCGACCTCTAAACAGAAATACTATTAATCTCCATTTGCATATTATGAGTATTGTCATAAGTCCACACGAACCGCATTGTAATTTGACTGACTTAAGTAAGGGGGATATGAGCCTAATTTAATTGGCAAAAGGACACTAGAAGTACCAAAAGTTGTATACGACACTCACTTTAGTGCGAATTTTTTTTAAATCACTTAATTGTCACTTAAAAAAAAATGATTACTTAAGTACTCACTCCGAGTCGGGTCGCTGGAAATTTGACGTGGCAATCTTTTTTTTATCAATTTCTCCGACCCACATGGCCGCTGGTGTGCTTAGTCATCATTAATAGTTCAAACGCCGCTGTTTACATGTTTGCCCCAAATCTGAACCCCAAATCGAAACTCTAATTCGGTTTTAGGAGATGATGAATGGCTGTTTTCGCCGGTAAGAATAGCGGTATCCGTCGTTGCTAGATGTGCAGTGAGCAATGGCGTGAGACTCCAGCGAACCGCTATTGGTTGGATGATGGAGGATGGTTGGAAAACCTGAAACTTGCAGGCGGGATTTGCTGGATGATCACCGAACTGTGGATGCCGTAATTGCTGTGAGAGCTTGCCTGGGTGATGCCTCTGGTGCTGGGACTAGTTAGTCGCTGTAATGGTGCCGATTAGGGAGATTAAGGGCGCCGGCCAACCTACAAAAGGAGAAGGGAACAACAGCCGCATACTAACAAGCACAGCTCGCTGAGAATTTACTGGACAGCTTAGCTTAGAATTCTTTACCCAAACCAGCATTAGACAAAATCACCTAATCCTTTCCAATAAAGTTTTATTCATGCGTTCTGCAATACCATTCTATCGTGGTGTATATTATAGTATGATGCCTCATAATATATTCATTTTTGCAAAACTCATTAAACTTGCCTCCACAAAATCCCAGCCCATCATTTGTTCTTAGTCTCTTGATCTTTTTACTGGTCAGCTTCTCAATCAATGTTTTTCATTGCTTAAACGTAATAAAAATGTCACTCTCCTGCTTTAGAAAATAGATCAAAACCTTCCTTGAAAAATCATCAATGAAAATAGATACCTTGAACCAAGGCCATTTGAAGGAATTTTTGCACGCCTGCAAACATTAGAATGAATAGAATCCAGAGTGACCTTTCTTGTGTGAAGTTTTATTTAGAAACCAACCCTTATTCGTTTCTCGAAAATATAATGCTCACAGAAATCTAGTTTTCTAATTTTCTCAGTACACAAATAACCTCTCTTACTCAGCACATCCATCCCTCTGATTCTCATATGGCCTAATCTCACGTGCCATAATTTAGTGTTGCCTAATTATGTCATACCAAACGAAACTATAGTTGAACCAGCAATTGTAGTGCCTTACAGTTAATACGAAGTACAATTTTTCAGCCCTTTGTCATCAGAAATGAACCTCTCACATAACTCCACCTTCAGTTGTATACCTACAACTGTTAGCATCAAGTGTACCTAAAGAGTTGAGGTTCTTCTTCAGATCAAGAACGTGTCTGACATTTTCCAAGGTTCTGATTATGCCTTCGCGCATCTTAATACTGACAATTCCAATTCCAACTGCTTAGCATTTAGCTTTGTTTCCCATTAGAATAGCTCCATAATTATATTCCTTATACGTGAAGAACCAATCATGATTAGGACACATGTGATACAAACAACCTGAATAAAAAACCCAACTATCACTGCATTTGTCTTTATCATCTGCAGCCAATAACTAATCTTCGTTTTCTTCTTTAGCAACACCAGCTTGAGCCAGATTTTTCATTTCCTTGATTCTATCTATTTAAGTAATTATGATTATTTTACCAATTTGCATTTCCTTGATTTTGCTTATTCAAAATATTTTCTCTTTGTTGTTTTGCTTTTAGTTTCAGACAATTTTTCTTGATATGCCCCTTAGACTTATGGTAATTGCAAGTCTAATTCTTATGATTTGATTTTGACCTGCTCTTTCCATCATTGCTTTTCAAGGGACCTTCCCCTAATAACTAAACCAGCCCCATGATCATTGTCACATTCAAAGTCAATTACGTATCTAATTTCTTCTTATTTAGAAGACTAGTCTTGATATATTCAAGATCGATAATTTCTCCACTAACAATTATGGTCTCTCTAAACTTGTTATAAGAGGGAGGTAATGAAACTAACAATAAAAGAGCTTGATTTTCACCCTCAATCTTAATACCAATACTTCTTATTTTAGAGATAGTAACACTGAACTTAGAAAAATGAGACTTAAGCGAATTACCCTCAGCCATACAAAAAGTGAAGAGTCGTTGCTTGAGCTTCAATCAATTAGTGAGAGATTTTCTAAAAAATATATTCTCCAATTTCGTCTGTAAACGTGCAACTATTTTCTGATCTAGTACATTCGAGACAAAATTGGATAATAGACATAGCCTTTTCATTCAATTCTTCCCAAGTTTCATCCAACGTTCCTACGGTTTCTTTCCTTTCCCAAGTAGAGTCTTTTTCAAATCCAGTTGAGTAAGAACAACTAACATACGAACCCGCCATAGGTTGAAATTGCTATTCTCATCAAACTTTTCAATATCAAATTTCGTTGTTGAACTTGAAGTACTAACTAGAAAATCAAAAACTTTATGGCTCTAATATCATATATGACCAATGCAGAAACTACAACGAAATTAAAACTAAGAAGAATAAAAGAACACCTAGATTTAAGTGAAAAGCACTTGCAAGGAAAAATAACAGGGAAAAAAGCAAAATCCACTATGAAAATTCAAAAATTATAAAAGGCGGCTTGAAAAAGAAAACCTTAAAACTCTTTCTGTCTCACTTTTTTTTTGGGTCAAATTTCTGTCTATACTTCAAAACTGATAACTTGATGAAAACAATATTCATACGGCTCCAATGTTGGGCTAGCCCATGCCCTCCGCTGCCAACGCTAAACTTCCAATTATTTATTCTCAAGTCGGGTCATCACAAATTTTAATTTAGGTATCAAAATTCAATTTCGATTGAACACCCAAGCCAGATTTCAAGACATACTCAACACTATGTGACTCAGTGAATGTGCACAATGCAAGACATCAAAGTAGCGATCGGCATGTGCTTTATCCCACGCAGTAGAGATGGTGGGTGGCACCTTGAACCTTAAGTTAAAGGTTGAGGGAGACACAGTTGAGGAGCAAAGATGTAACCTTAGAGGCAAGACTAACCTTTAGTACTTTCTGTTGAGGAAGTCAACGTTTCAGCAAACTTTCTGTTAAGCTTAGCATGCATCAGGGCAGCTTCCTGTCCATGAGAAGTTACGCAATCTGGCGACAATTTCCGTAAATGAAATAGTACGAATTTAAGGAAGCACATAAGTTCTACTTTTATGTCTACATCATGGCGGCAAGATTTCCTTTGCCGAAACTAGTCACATATCGAAAGAGAAATGAGGCACAATATTTCGATGGGGCTCTGTTACATGTTTTATTTTTTTACTTGGTTACCACCTCCAAGTATCATCTAATTCTAGGCCTCATTGTGCCAGGAAAACAAATTAAAAGAACCTACCTAAACTCTCTCCTTAACTCTTTCTTTAAGAAACTTAATGAAGCCACCCAAATTCTTGTAGGATGATCCACCCTCCTTCGCCACAGCTTGCCTTGCCAATCTACCAATCTTTCTTGCCCTCTCCCTAGCCTGCCTTCCTCTCTCCCCTCCCATCAGTTCCTTAACTCCATCCCTTATCACCTCGCTAGCAATTGTCCCCCCGACGCCACCTTCTCTCACCATAACCCCGGCCCCGAGCCCCGTCACCACAAGCTTAGCATTCAGTGGCTGGTCATTACCCGTTGGCCACGCCAGTATTGGCACCTCCTCTGACAAGCTTTCCAGCACTGAGTTCCAGCCGCAATGACTCAAGAACCCGCCTATCGCTGGGTGCGACAGGATGCGCCGCTGGTCCACCCAATCGTGCACCACCAAGCCCCTCCCTTTCAACCGATCCTCCCATCCGTTGTCCGGCAACACCCAAGTTGCCGATTTTACTGCCCATATGAACGGATACCCTGCCATCTCCAGTCCATGAGCTATATTGTCCATTTGCAGGTCACTCGAGTGTGCTTGTGTTCCGAATGATACATATATCACTCCGCTCGTTTCAACACGCTCATCCAGCCACTTGATGTAGGACTGAGGTGGGTCTGCCTGTTTGGATCCCACAGGTCTCTCTATCTGATTCTGGTCGTAGAGCAAAGCCGGCCCGATGCACCAAGCTCTTGCCCCCTGGCAGTAAAATGTTTCCAGGGCAGCAACATAATCACCTTCGAGCTCTTCGAAGCTGTTGACGATTAGGCCCGCGCTGTTTGCATCTGCCTCTCCAAGCTCTGCTAGTATAGGCAAGAAAGGGTCATCCGGATCTTTGCACCGCTCCAAATCGGAGATGTCACACTTATAGACTGTGAAAGGAACGCTCAACTTCGGCAGTCTGATAGGATCGGAATCGGGCATCGCCATGAGGGACGGGACATTCCCGAAGACAGTTTTGAAGATGACCATAGACAAAACCCCCATCCCATGGAAGGCAATCCTAGGAATTCCGAAAGACCGACACACGTCGAGCGTCCATCCTAGGAAAAAATCACTAATCACGCAGAGCGGGAGAGACCCGGCTTCAGACATCTCCCTGAGAATACACTCAAAGGCGGGTCTCATGGACTTGGTGGCTTTCAAGAAAGGCACCAACAAAGCCATGGAAGGCAGATCGGCAGTGTTCTCGCATCCTTCAGGAAGCTCTGGGACTCTAGGAAACTGTATGGTGCGCAAGGAGATTTCAGAGTAGTTCGATACCTTTGACAGGATGAGTGGGGCATTCTTTGGGGTGGTGATGATGGTGACTTTGAGGCCGAGGCTTGCGAGGGCCTTGCATATGTCTAGTAATGGGAGTGCATGTCCCTGAGCCATGTGAGGGAACACCACCACACGAGCACAAGGTGATGGCGATACCAACCCTGTCATGGCTTCTAAAATTCAGTCAAGATGTAGATGAACAACAGTAGAGGAGGAAGAGAAGGGAGAAAATTGGGGGTAGGCATTTCGACGGAAGCCCGCATTAAATAGAGACATTAACGGGAATGGCAGAGCACATAAATGCTACGCTGTATAATTTAATATGAACTCATGTATGAATTAGTCAAGTTCATCAAAGTCAGAGATTTTATCCCGTGTTTCGAGATCAACTTGGATTACGCAATAAAAGAAGGATTTTGCCAATAATTATTCTAGGAAAATGCTGAGATGACCGTCCCTCCGACAACCACAGGAATTTTTTAGGAAACCGGTAAACTTCCTCAATCGATATCAAATTTTGACTCTACGTCTCCTTTTTTTTTTTTTTGAAACTTTTATAATTTTTTATTGCAAGCTTCGATTGAGAGACAAAATCATAAGAAACAAATTAAATTCTTCGGAAATCTATATCATAGCATCTACTAGTTAAATTAATGAATACAATATGCCAGGATGAGAGTACCAAGAATTTCATTGATTTTCATTCAATTAAGAATTCAGATGAAATTAGGCACCGTAGCTATTCTCAAATTTGATTTGGAATCAAGAAAGAATCGGGAGTTTTCAATCGTTACTGGTACTTGTTATTTATTCTGTTTTGAAATAAAATATCTTACAATAAATTGACTTTTTTATTCATATGAAATTATATAGGGTCGGGTGTCTCGTGGTCGTGCGAATCTTCTCAATGAACCAAACGTTGAAGCTATATTAGGTAAAATCTGTGTAAAAATCGATCAAAAATCATTTTTTTAACTTTAGCTTTGACTCATGTGATCCTGAGATTGATTTTATAATGTTTTAGATCCCAACACATCTTCATCTGCGATATTTGGATCAATGGGGGTAAATTTTTTGCTCTACTAATTCATTATTCTTATTTTGATCTTTTCTTTACTTCATTTGTTTTATTCATAATCGATTTTACCAATCTTAATTTTAGGTCATCAGAGAGTTCTTCTAAAGCAAATTGATTTGAGTGAAAGGAATGAGAAACCAATTTATTGCGCAATGATTTTATTATTACTTGCAAGTACAACGTTTTAAGGGTTTTTTCATCTTTTAAATTTAATAGAGGTGTATAATGACATTAACGATTTCTTTTAAGTAAGTGATTATATTTTTATACTTGTAATTATTTATATTTCGGTATCTAATTTATTTTTTCGTTCTTCATATTCGAGAAAATTGATTCTTTGGGCCCTCTTATGACTTTTTCTCTCAATTTGAGCTTGCAATAAGGAAACATAGAAATCAATTTTAAAAAAAAGAGAAAAAAAAACGTAAAGTCAAAATGAAACCGGCTGAGAAAGCTTACGGTTTCCTCAAAAAAAAAAGTCTTGTGGCTGACAATTGACTGCCACTCTTTCATTTTATGGAGGACGGTCATACTGGCCGAATCCATTATTCTATGGGCATCGTTGCAGTTTTCTGTGCAGTGGCTCTTCTGGTGCAATACCATCAAACCAAGACGCAGGTCTCTAACCCTTCCTCGCTACACGTCGCATCGCCCTTGGGGGTGACCATAGACAAGTGGCGAGGGCTAGTACCATACGTGTCTGATTGAACCCATGGTCGAGTCAGGATTAAATCCGAGCGGGATTTCCTCATCTCCTTCACGTGAACAGAGAACTTGGGATGAGCGATATGAGGACCAATTTATAGATGGCACTGAAACATAGAACTTATCTGTCGGAATCGTTTCTCAAATTTTTAAAATCTGAAATGTACCATATATATTGTGGAACTTGAAACCTACATTGTCACGGGTTCTAAGATCGATTTCATATCTATTGAAATTCCACATATATTCTTAATTAAACCATCGTAATGAATCGTTATTTCTAATGATCACGGGTGCATCATCAGACGTTATGGAATATCGCATGATTGAGCGAAGACATAAAACAAGAAAAACACAGAGACTTATTTCAAGTTGCCGATTTTCTAGATTTTTAGAATATGAAACTTACCAAGCATATTTTAGAACTTTGAAACCATGTTGATTTCCACCGGTTCGGTTGTATCCGGAATGCTCACCCCTACACAAGACAGAAAAATATCTGCCAAGCTCTGCGGTAAACGTTTATACAGTAGAAGTGCAGGGATTTCTTTGGCATCATCGATATCCCAAACGCCGGTCATGACCCGTCCCCTCAGTTAAATCACAAATAGGGCAGGTCTATATCTGGATCTTACTGGAAGATACCCGGTCAAACACAGCGTAGTGGCCCGAGATTGCCGTTATTTCGACAACTTTTTAGTTTGGTTTCAAGTAAACTTGAATTTGCGCGCATGCACCTATGTTGCTCAGCGGGCACAAGCCGATATCTAAGCCCTCCAGTACATGTTCTCGTCCATTTGAATAAACTCATCCTTGCTCGAGGAAATTGTCAACCCAGAAAGGAACTCAACAGTAAACTATGCTTCCTCGGCTGCTAATTAATTGCTCTTAAATTGCAAGTACTTTTTTCATTAGCTGCCCGAGTGCAAAAATCTTTGAAAAACGACTCGATGACCTACGTCCAAATCGAAAAATCTATCTTCATATGTAGAATGGACGCCGACGAGCCGTGTCATTGGAGAACACTAAATTACTGTCAGTTATGCTATAAAACTCCCCTAGCTCGCTCTGTCACCTTCCGTTTTATATTGCACTCCATTTGCACTCCCTCGTCTTCTTGAACCGACAGCAAATCCAGTTTGAGCAGATGGGTTTCGTGTATGAGAGGAAGCCCGCCCGCGCCGCGCTCGTTCGGGTCGACGGGACGAATCTGGTCTTATTGGGTCGGGCTGGGCTGGGCTGGGCTGGGCGAAATCGGTGATGCATGCGAACCGGACGTGCAACTTTATCAACGTTATCTTAAAATATTCCCGACATCTTTCTCCGCATTCGATGCGTTCTCCCCCGAAGACACCTTACCCAGTCGAGTTTTCCCTCGTCTACGTCCGTGATTTTACTATAATATCTCGTGCCTCGATCCCATCGGTGATTAAGATATAGGAACTTCCAAAACAATATGGACACGCGCCTTTCGCCGACTTGTCGCTTTAACTGGGCATGCTTCACACCTTTTCTTGTCGTTGCAGATGGCTTTCTCGTCCAACTCTCTGTGCCGTATCAATCCATCTTTCCCATTTAATAATCCAGCTTGACATGAGAATGAAGATTTCTTGTTTTCAGAAGAGAAGTAGGAGGATGGAAACGCTCAAGAAGTGTTCCTGAAGTCGATGGGGGACTCCCCCACTGTTGTAGTCTCACCATCTGGTGATACTCCATAAAATCTTAGCTTCTCTTCGCCTTTGGTTTTCCGAAACATCCTCACCTGGAACCAAATATTAATTCAGTGTCTCGTAAATAACCCATCTCATAAACTCACCAACTTCACCACTCGATTAATTTACTCGAGACAAGATGCGGCCGTATCCACTGTTAACCACAAAATTTTCCAAGTCTACTCAAAGGACAAGTGCCTAGAAAGTCCGTGCACTGTACATTAAGGTTGAAAGGATCTACTGTTATTCTTCCACTCGTACAAATATCACAACTTGTGGGCATTATCATCTCCCCCACTTTACCCAGTAACAGATTCAAAACCCAATCCATGGCAAATGAAGTTCTTTCTTCACCGGCCATTACTTTGCCTCCGGCATCCACCGATGGGTCCGCTCCTCGGCCTGGTGTTGTCGGTACGATTAGAGAAGCCATCGAGCTACTGGCAAGGAATTTCAAGCTTATGATCCAAACAATGCTCCTGATATTCTCTCCCTTCTCTTTCCTAGTCCTCCTTCATTATGTTCTAGCAGGGCCACTCATGGAGAAAGTCGAGGATGGCTACGAGCGCTCCGAGTTAGATCCGCGCGATTTAAGATCATTTGTGGGAATTGAGTCCGCATTCATGCTATCTTCCTGCATAATTTTTTTCCTGGGAATGCTATTGATAGTCTATGGATCGGCAGTCATTTATAACAACAAATCCATAAGCCTCAAACAACTGGTGTCAAGGATAAAATCCACATGGAAGAAGCCATTCATTACATGGTTTTTTGTCTGCATTTTGGCAATCTTGTACTGGGCTCTGGCTTTGGTGATAGTTCGATGGGTTAATCTCTACGTGTGGAGTTGGACAGCGGGAATCCTTGCTGCATCTTTGTATCTGTTCCTGGCTGCCCTTTGGAGTCTTGGTTTGGTTGTTTCTGTCTTGGAAGATGATGTTTCAGGACCGAAGGCCTTTCTAAGAGCTTTAAAGCTGATGAGGTGCAAAAAAATGGAAGCTTTCAGGCTAATGTCGATGCTGGAACTAATGAGTATTCCAATCTACATCGTGTTCTATGTCACATCAGCAGATGATGACGATAAGCTCGGCGTTCTCGCTCAGTTTGCTTTTGGAGCTGCTGCGACGCTGCTCTTCTGCACAGCGAAATTTTTCTCCTTTATGGTTTTCACTGTGTTCTACTATGAATGTCGACAGAATCACGGGGAGAAAATAGACCTGGAACTGGGTCAGGGGTACAAGATGGTTCCTACGGTAGCCCAATAAGATCCTTCTCTTCCTTGGGCTATATTATGGTTGTTATACATGAACTCCAATTTGAATTTTGTTTTTAGATCTCATCATCTTCACTCACTAGCATGGTGACTTGGAATGTATATGTAGCAGCGACAGATTCTAATGATGTTAACTTTTCTCAACAATTTCATGAACTGCCAGACTGATTCACTCACTATTTCTACATCACTAACAGCAGATGCCAGTAGCCGAAACTAGCAAGCATATGAAGAATATGCCGTTTTCACCGCCAATTAGCATGAGGAATCAGCAAGTCACAAGATGTCGGAACATTATGGCTACTCAGACCTAGATGGCCATTGGGGTGTAAGCTGATCCCACTTGTTAACCTCAAAGGAAAAATCATATGCCCTCCTTGGAAAAAGTGTATTCACTTCATAAAGAGACTTACACATACTGTGGCTCATTAGTCTCTCTTTAATCATCAGATGCCGAACTCACAGAACTAGGTATAATAACTCTCTGTTCATCAATGAATTCATGCAAAACTAATACAAGTGCATAATTCTGTCAGGCAATAATAGAGCAGCACCAAACACTCGCCCATTCTTGATCTGAGTGTCTCATATTGTTCTTCCACCTATATCCTGACCTGATCTGATCCACTTCTTTTTTTCTCTTTTCTTTGCTTTTCTTTATTCTTTTTCTAGAAACTGTTGGCCGGGAAGGTCGCCGGCTGACCATCTCTGGCCACAGGTGAGGGCCCGCGACCCTCGCTTGGTTTGGGCGTCCCTCACCAAGAGCGAGGGCCTTCACGTCCTCGCTCTTGGTCGGCGAGGGCGTCGCAGCCCTTGCCGGCCAACAGACGAGGGTCGATCCAGGTGAGGGCGACCATGCCAGCCAACAGTTTCTAGGAAATGAAAAAAGAAACAAAAGAAAAGAGAAAAAAAGATTAAAAAATCTGAAAAAATTATTAGAAAATGATAAATTTTGTCCACGTTAGCGCCGGCGGTACCACGTAAGACCGCCGGCGATTACGTCAGCAATTTACGACATAAATTGGCCAGATGGACTGAATTGATACCAATGCAAAAATTTTTAGGACTAAATTAATTTAATTGAAAGGTTTAAGACTGAATTGGTATTAATGCAATAGGTTTAGAAATTTCTTGATACTTTTCCCGACTGAATCAGGAAAGTTCAAAAAGGACGCAGGCCATTTGCATCATCATGTACAGACTCGAGGCCCAATTCACGCGATCCAACTTCAAAACGAGAGTACTCCGGTGAAGATGCACATGCACATTGCCCTTGCTAGCGAAGCCTGACCAGGCATCATTCGGTAGCATTTCTCGGCAACTTACCGTATAAGGGCGTCAACAATGTCGTGCACAAGAACAGAGATGTTGAACGTGGAAAACTGTAGCTTTCCCCGAAATTTCGAGTATTAATGTGAAGCCAACGCGGGTAAGGTCATGACCGATTCATCATCAAACCAAGGCCGTGCCGTGTGAAGAGAATTGACTTGTTTTGTTGTCCTTACCTTAGCAATGGCATAATTTTTTCCTTCGGTAGCCCTTTTCAGCTGATTACAGAGGCTTTGACTTTTCCTCGGATAAAGTGCGACTAAAATGGCATGAGAATTTGCCCATCAAGTTTATCTTTGTTGTGTGCATGACTTGGTCCAATACCGATATCGCACACCGGGTATGTCGTTTAAGTGTCAAAGTCAGCTATTTCCACCGTCTTTGGAATGCTTAGAGGAAACCTACCTCTGCTTGTTCCATCTTCCCCCCACTTCTCTTCATATATATATATGGCTGAGTAATGATCATATTCTGCATACAATTCAAAGATGTCAATCCAGATTAGGGAATGGATTTTGCTTGTCCGACAACATAGGAGTCAGCCTATGGAATATTCAAGAGATGGGCAAGAGCATGACTAAGCCAAACACAACCACAGGACCTTCTCTATTGATTTTTCCAACATCATAACTTATGATTCAAGAAACTTGAGCTTGACATATTACCCCGACTTCTCTACATATATATATGGATGAATAATGATCTCTCCCTAGATTATCTTGTTCTTGATGCTTTCATTCCTCGAGTCGACACATGATTACTCCAAACCTCAAACTGCACAAAACATGAACCCGAGATCTTTGTTTTCCATTTATCTATTGTACATCCCAATATGCTTGTTCTTAACACCATCAACTTGTCAGAATGTAACAGCAACAACGATAGATGTCGGAGTCATTCTAGATATGGACACATATGTTGGAAAGATGAGCAAGACATGCCTTGAGATGGCGATCGACGATTTCTACTCTGCTTACGATGATTACACTACAAGATTAGTCCTTCACACGAGAAACGCAACGAGCGATGCGGTCGTGGCTACATCTGCAGGTACGGGATGTGAAGTTTTATTCTCTTTGACACCTGATTGTGTTCCAAGTTGTTACGTGGTGATATAACTTACAAAGAAACAAAATACAATTGACTGCAGCAATGAGATTTCCCGCTAATGCAATTACTCAGAAATCATTCGTCATCTGTGAACAATGAATTTATTTGTATTCTTCCATCCATAGAAGTCAGCGTGAAACTTTAATGGCTAAAGGTTTTCTTTTCAGGTAAAGTATAGGAAACAACTCCTTAGATTACTGTCTTAAGATGCTAGCAAAGTGTATGTCTATGATGGAAAATGTGACTAATTTTCAAAGACCAATATAGAACCTGAAGTTCAATATGTTCTGATTTTGCAGCAATAGAATTGTTAAAGAATTATCAAGTCAAGGCCATTCTGGGGCCTCAGCAATCAAGACAAGCAGATTTTATAGCTGATATCGGCAACACAACTCACGTCCCTATAATTTCCTTCACTGCGACAAGCCCTTTGCTTTCGCACCTTGAAACACCCTACTTCATCAGAATGGCACAAGTGGACACCTCTCAGCTGAAAGCCATCGCTGCCATTGTCAAAGCCGCCGAGTGGAGGGAGGTTGTACCTATTTATGAACGCTCTCATTACGGAAGTGGAATCATCCCTTATCTTGCTGATGCCATGCAAGGAATTGGTACAAGGATACCGTACCGATGCGGAATCTCTCCTTCAGCTACAGATGATCAGATCCTGACAGAGCTCTCCAAGTTAATGACTATGCAAACACGGGTTTTCATCGTGCATATGTTGCCGAGTCTTGCATACCGACTTTTTCTCAAGGCAAATGAAGCTGGAATGATGAGAAAAGGATATGCCTGGATAGTCACGGATGGGATTGCAAGCCTTCTCGGCTCCATGGATTCTAATGTCATCAATTCTATGCAAGGAGTTATAGGGGTGAAGACTTACCTTCCTCAAACCAAAGAGCTAGACCAATTCACGAAGAGATGGGAAGAGCGATTTCACGAGGAATATCCAGGAATCAACCATGTTCAGCTAAATGCCTTTGGCCTAGGTGCCTATGATAGCATTTTTGCTTTAGCAATGGCAGTAGAAAAGGCTGATATAGCGAACTCACAATTTAGTAAACCAGCCATCCCGAATAATACGACCGACCTGGAAACCATTGGTGTCTCGGAGTCGGGACCAAAGCTCCTCCAGTCAGTTTTGAATACCAAATTCAATGGATTAAGTGGCAGAGTTGAATTCATAAATGGACGATTACCGATATCTTTCTTTCAGATAGTGAACTTGGTTGGAAATGATGCAATATCAATTGGACATTGGGCAGAGAATGGCATCATAGATCAACTTCCCGCCAGTAATGAGAACTCAACCAGCGAGAAGAATTATCTGAAAAAAATTGTTTGGCCTGGTAAATCAAGGAGGACCCCAAAAGGTTGGGATATTCCAGCAAATGAGAAGTTGAGGGTTGGAGTCCCCGTAAAAGCCGGATTTAGCCAATTCATAAATGTGGAAACAGATCCTCTGACAAATGCTCCCAATGTTACCGGTTATTGCAGAGATGTGTTTGAAGCTGTCATGAAATCGTTGTCATATGCTGTTCCGTATGAGTATGAACCCTTCGAGACTAGTGAAGGCAGTGGAGTGAGTGCAGGAAGTTATGATGAACTTGTTGCCAATGTCTCTACTGAGGTAATGAATTCTGAACTCGGATTTCACATGATTAAATCAAAGTTGCGTGTTTTACTGGAACAGTTTGCTTCCTGACCCCTATCTCAGTTTCCAACCTCTGGCTTATATTCTCGACTAAAGCGCTTCTGTTTTTTGGACCAACATGCAGCGTTTTGATGCTGTCATTGGCGACATAACCATCAGGGCAAACCGAGCTGAATTTGTGGATTTCACCCTTCCTTACACAGAGTCAGGTGTCTCCATGATTGTTCCAATCAAGGGTGATGATAAAAAAAGTGCATGGATCTTCTTGAAACCGCTGAAGGCAGAACTATGGATAACCATAGGAGCCTTTTTTGTGTACACTGGCATTGTAATATGGGTTCTTGAGCACCGGGTGAACAAAGACTTTAGAGGACCTCCACACAAACAAATTGGAATGATCTTGTGGTTCTCCTTCTCTACAATGGTCTATGCCCAGAGTAAGTCACCTCATCCATCTTTCTTCAATATACGTAGTCAAATAAGTCGTGAAATAGAAAGTTTGGTAACGAAAAATCAGTAAAGCTTGGTGATATTATTGGAGGAAGCAATGTCTTGTCTGATAATTGCAAAACTGCAAGATAATAAGCTATAGGTCCAGCGACCTTATACTGAATCATTAAAAAATAAGAAAGAATACTACTTTTGTCTTGTGATAGTGGAAACAGAAACCCAGATGGATGCTGCATATACAAAGAGTGGCTCTCTAACTGTAGCTTCTTTAATTTTTCAGGGGAAAAGGTAATCAGCAATTTGTCGAGATTTGTGTTGATCATATGGATCTTCACTGTCCTAGTACTTTCGTCAAGTTACACGGCAAGCTTGACCTCTCTATTAACTGTACAACAGCTCCAACCGACAGTCACAGATATCAATGCTCTCATAAGGAATGGTGATTGCATTGGGTACCAGGATGGTTCTTTTGTTCTGGATCTTTTGAAAAGCTTAGGGGTAGATGACTCAAAGCTCATAAAGATGAATACTTCAGAGGAATATTATGAGAATCTTTCTAAAGGCAGTATTAATGGTGGAGTATCTGCGATTGTGGACGAACTCCCTTATCTCAGGGCTGTTCTCGCTAAGAATTGTTCAAAATATAAGTTGGTCGGTCCAACCTACAAAGCTGCAGGTTTTGGATTTGTGAGTGTTCCTCACTCTCTCACTCAATATACACACGCACACATACGTAAGTACTTGCACAACTGCTGAAAGATTACCAAAGCAAAAGGTTGCTTGGTTAAACTTTTTTTGGTGGTATTGAACCAAAGTGTGCTCTAACATAGTTGGCTCGCACGAGCAGTTGCCATGACTATAATCTAATCCTTTGGCCACTTAAAATTGTAATGATTACAGTTGCTCTTCTCCATTTCAAAGCAGACAACACTTTCAGACAGAAATCTTTTCCCGACAAAGTTCGTTTGTTCTCTCTCTCTATTGATAGATGAAAGGCGATCCTCTGATCCGCTTTTCCTTCTATGTCTTCAGGCATTTCCGAAGGGTTCACCACTAGTTCCTGTCGTATCGAAGGCAGTCCTGGAAGTCATGGAGTCCTCCAACATGACTTCAATTACAAATGCATGGCTTGGGGATCAGGACAAGTGTTCAGAGGAAGACGAGACTACTTTAACCTCCAACAGCCTCCCGCTGGACAGTTTCAGGGGCCTTTTTATCATTGCAGCGCTGGCCTCAACCTCTGCGCTCTTCATCTTCTTCATCGACTTCTTCCACGAGAACAGACACATCTTAGCCTCCCGGCAACCGTTGAAGCAAAAAGTGGCAGCCATTGTGAAGACATTCGACGAGACGAAGGAAGACGCCCGTGAGGCGGCAAAGAAGGAAAAGTGCAAAGAAGAAGGAATCGAAATGGCTGCCGGAGGAGAAATCCATCTCACCCCAGGTGCAACCAGCTTTTCAAATGACGAACAAGGGCTGTTCTCACCGGATAACGGCTAATCATCCCCGGAACCTGGAACGCTGTATCACGCGTGGACTGTTACAGGGATGGATGAAGATAGGCACAGAAAGTATTCTTTTCACTCCAACTCCGATTCTTTCTTGTACGATAAAATCTAGTGACACTAACTTCGATAGCATTGTCCGTAGTCACGCTTCATCATCAGGGGCAACGGTTTCTTTTTTCGATCTTCCATTTTCATTCTTCAGGGATGTAATTATATACAGTTGGCTAATAATAAAAAAGGTTAATACCACGAAAAACCCTAAACTGGTACACTTGTGACACATTTACCCAAAACTATTTTTTTTATCATAAAAAACCCCAAACTGGTACATCTGCGACAATTTTACCCCGAACATACCGCAAAAAACCCCAAACTGGTACCCCGAACTAATTTTTAATATTTTTTTTTTTATTTTTTTGAATTTTTTTTTCTTTTTTTTTTCATTTTCAAACTTTGGCCGGTCGCCGGTCCGATGACCGGCCAGAGGCGGAAGCCGGCGTCGGGCGGCCCTCGCCCGATGCAAGCGAGGGCCACTCTCGCCGGATCTGGCGAGGGCGACCCTCGCCTGCGTCGAGCGAGGGCCATCCTCGCCTGCCCAGGGCAAGGGCGACCCTCGCTTGACTCAGGCGAGGGCGGCCCTCGCCGGCTTCCACCTCTGGCCGGTCGTCGGACCGGCGACCGGCCAGAGTTTGAAAATGGAAAAGAAAAGAATAAAAATAAATAAAAATTCGAAAAAAATAAAAAAAAATAATATTAAAATTTTAATTCAGGGTAAAACTATCACATATGTATCAATTTGGGGTTTTTTGTGGTAAGTTCAGGGTAAAATTGTCACAAGTGTACCAGTTTGGGGTTTTTGGTGGTCAAAATAATAGTTTAGGGTAAAATTGTCACAGGTGTATCAGTTTGGGATTTTTTATGGTCAAAAAAATAGTTTAGGGTAAATGTCTCACAAGTGTACCAGTTTAGGATTTTTCGTGGTATTAACCCTAATAAAAATCATCAATTTATTCACGTATGACTCAAAAAGGGAGACGATGGAATCTGGTGGTTAACTGCCGTACATGCCAAACCTGATGAATTAGCTAAAGCTCAACTGCGGGGCCAACTTGAGCATGTAGCTATTCACGAAACCTTGGATGGGGCAAAAAGATACCAAAAGTGTCATAAGTTATGTACGGAGGACACTTTGGTGCCATAAACTTTTTTCGGAACACTTTGGTGCCAAGTTGGAGAAAAAGAGATCACTTAAGTGCCAATTTGGCCGAAAATCCAACGTGGCATTTGTTATTAATTTTTGACGTCGATGTGGCTCGCCGGAGGATGAGTCAGCGTGTACAGTCAGCATTTTATATTTTAAATATTTTTTTCCTTTTTTTTTCCTCTTCTTTCCTCTTTCCTTTCTTTTCTTTTTTTTTCTTTTCTCCCCTCGCCGGCCGGTTGCCAGTGGCTGGCCCAACCATCGGCAAAGCCCGGGAAGGACTGGGCGAGGGCGGTCTTGCCCATGGCTAGCCATGGCGACCTTGCCCATGCCCGGCGAGGGCTGGCCTCGCCAGATCTGGGCAAGGCGACCCTCGCCGGCAACTGGCGAGGGGCGGCCTCGCCCATGGCCGGCGAGGGGCGGCCTCGCCAGATCTGGTCGAGGTGACCCTCGCCGGCGACTGGCGAGGCCGCCCCTCGTAATTTGACCGACTTAAGTAAGGGGGATATGAGCCTAATTTAATTGGTAAAAGGACACTAGAAGTACTAAAAGTTGTATACGATACTCACTTTAGTGCAAAATTTTTTTTTGAATCACTTAATTGTCACTTTAAAAAAAAAAATCATCACTTAAGTATTCACTTCGATTCGGGTCGCTGGAAATTCAATGTGGCAATTTTTTTTGCTCAATTTCTCCAACCCATGTGGCCGTTGGTGCGCTTAGTCATTGTTAATAGTTCAAATGCCGCTGTTTACATGTTTCCCCCAAATCTGAACCCCATATCGAAACTCTAATTCGGTTTTAAGAGAAGAAGAATGGCTGTTTTCGCCGGTAAGAATAGCGGTATCCGTCGTTGCTAGATGTCCAGTGAGCAATGGCGCGAGACTCCAGCGAACCGCTATTGTTCGGATGATGGAGGATGGTTGGAAAACCTGAAACTTGCAGGCGGGATTTGCTGCATGATCACCGAACTGTGGATACCGTAATTGCTGTGAGAGCTTGCCTGGGTGATGCCTCTGGTGCTGGGACTAGTTAGTCGCCGTAATGGTGCCGATTAGGGAGATTAAGGGCGCCGGCCAACCTACAAAAGGAGAAGGGAACAACAGCCGCATACTAACAAGCACAGCTCGCTGAGAATTTACTGGACAGCTTAGCTTAGAATTCTTTACCCAAACCAGCATTAGACAATATGCCCCTAATCCTTTCTAATAAAGTTTCATTTATGCCTTTTGCAATACCATTCTATTGTGGTATATATTATAGTATGATGCCTCACAATATATTCATTTTTGCATAACTCATTAAACTTGCCTCCACAAAATTCCAGCTCATTATTTGTTCTCAGCCTCTTGATTTTTTTACTGGTATGCTTCTCAATCAATGTTTTCCATTGCTTAAGTGTAATAAAAATATCACTCTCCTGCTTTAGAAAATAGATCAAAACCTTCCTTGAAAAATCATCAATGAGAATAGATACCTTGAACCAAGGCCGTTTGAAGGAATTTTTGCACACCTGCAAAGATTAGAATGACTAGAATCCAGAGAGACCTTTCTCGTGTGAATTTTTATTTAGAAACCAACCTTTTTTCGTTTCTCGAAAATATAATGCTCACAGAAATATAGTTTTCTAATTTTCTCACCACACATATAACCTCTCTTACTGAGCACATCCATCCCTCTGATTCTCATATGGCATAATCTCACATGCCATAATTTAGCGTTGCCTAATTATGTCATAGCAAATGAAACTATAGCTGAACCAGTAATCGGAGTGTCTTACAGTTAATACAAAGTGCAATTGTTGACCCCTTTCATCGTCAGAAATGAACCTCACATAACTCCACCTTCAATTGTATACCTACAACTGTTAGCATCCAGTGTACCTAAAGAGTTGAGGTTCTTCTTCAAATCAAGAATGTGTCTGACATTTTCCAAGGTTCTGATTATGCTGTCACGCATCTTAATACTGACAGTTCCAATTACAACCGCTTAGCATTTAGCTTTGTTTCCCATTAGAATAGCTCCATAATTATAATCCTTGTACGTGAAGAACCAATCATGATTAGGACACGTGATACAAACAGCTTGAATAAAAAACCCAACTATCACTGAATTTGTCATCATCTGCAACCAATAATTAATCTTCGTTTTCTTCTTTAGCAACACTAGCTTGAGCCGGATTTTTCATTTCCTTGATTCTATCTGTTCTAGTAATTCTAATTATTTTATCGATTTGCATTTCCTTGATTTTGCTTATTCAAAATATTTTCTCTTTGCTGTTTTGCTTTCAGTTTCAGACAATTTTTCTTGATATGCCCCTTAGACTTATGGTAATTGCAAGTCTAATTCTTATGGTACGATTTTGACCTGCTCTTTCCATCATTGCTTTTCAACAGACCTTCCCCTAGTAACTAAACCAGCCCCATGATCACTGCCGCATTCAAAGTCAATTATGTATCTAATTTCTTCTTATTTAGAAGACTAGTCTTGATATATTCAAGATCGATAATTTCTCCATTAACAATCATGGTCTCTCTAAACTTGTTATAAGAGGGAGGTAATGAAACTAACAATAAAAGAGCTTGATTTTCACCTTCAAACTTAATATCAATACTTCTTATTTTAGAGATAATAACACTGAACTTAGAAATATGAGACTTAAGCGAATCACCCTCAACCATACAAAAAGTGAAGAGTCGTTGCTTGAACTTCAATCAATTAGTGAGAGATTTTCTAAAAAATACATTCTCCAATTTCGTCTGTAAACGTGCAACTATTTTATGATCTAGCACATTCGAGACAAAATTGGATAATAGACATAGCCTTTTCAGTCAATTCTTCCCAAGTTTCATCCGACGTGCCTATCGGCTTCTTTCCTCTCCCAAGTAGAGTTTTTTTCAAATCCAGTTGAGTAAGAGCAACTAACATACGAAACCCACCATAGGTTAAAATTGCTATTCCCATTAAACTTTTCAATATCAAATTTCGTTGTTGAACTTGAAGCAATAACTAGAAAATCGAAAAACTTTATGGCTCTGATACCATATATGACCATTGCAGAAACTCCAATGAAATTAAAACTGAGAAGAATAAAAGAACACCTAGATTTATGTGGAAAGCACTTGCAAGGAAAAATAACGGGGAGAAAAGTAAAATCCACTATGAAAATTCAAGGATTATAAAAGGTGGCTCGAAAAAGAAAATCTTAAAACTCTTTCTGTCTCACTTTTTTTTTTCGTCAAATTTCTGTCTATACTTCAAAACTAATAACTTGATGAAAACAATATTCATACTGCTCCAATGTTGGGCTAGCCCATACCCTCCGCTACCAACACTAAACTTCCAATTATTTATTCTCAAGTCGGGTAGTCACAAATTTTAATTTAGGTATCAAAATTCAATTTCGATCGAACACCCAAACCAGACTTCAAGACATACTCAACACTACGAAAAAGTTTTCATCGCTAATTTCCAATGAATTTTGCGACAAAAAATTTTTCGTCGCTAATTTTCGATAAAATTTTTTGTTGCAAAATTCACGATGAATTTTGGCTGTGACGAAAAAAAAAATTTGTCGCTAACGAACTTTCGACACGGAAAATAATTTTTATGATATCCATCTCCACTGATTCTTCATATCCCCCTCAATGTTCTCTCTCCCCCTCTCTTTCGTTTCTCTCGATTTACCTATCTGCGCACGCGCAAATCAATCTCGATAAAGCTTTTCCGCCGGTAAGTGTCGTGGCTAATTTCATCACTAGATTTGTATTTTTTGGTATTATTGAAATTTTTTTTTCTCTTCCTTTCTGATTTGGTCGGTCGCCGGAGACATCGCCGGCCAGGGGACGAGGTCCAGCGGATCGGCCCTCGCCAGTCCACCTCGTCGAAGCCCAGGTGGGCTAGCCTCGCCATGGCTGGCGAGCTCGAGCTCGCCCAGATCTGGGCGAGTTCTGGGCGACCTCGAGCTCGCCGGCCATGGCGAGCTCGGCCCTCGCCGCCAGCGAGCTCGAGCTTGCCCAGAACTTGCCCAGGCGAGCTCGACGGCCATGGCGAGCTCGCCGGTCGCCGGTGGACGGACCGGCGATTGGCCAAGAAGAATGGAAAAAAAATAAAAAAAAAAAGGAA
The DNA here is from genome assembly GCA_031216235.1 of Syzygium jambos. NCBI lineage: Eukaryota > Viridiplantae > Streptophyta > Magnoliopsida > Myrtales > Myrtaceae > Syzygium > Syzygium jambos. Next base: position 31,038,862 of record CM062229.1, on the reverse strand, counting down.
AAGAAAAAGAAAGAGAAAAAAATAAAAAAATAATTAAAAAAAGCATCTTAAGTAATTTGTTTTTATTTAGGTACGTGTCCATTTGAAGGTCTGACAATCCAAGTGAACGTTGCAATTCTCATCAAATTGATCACTTTCTACTACAAAGATTTCAGTCAAATACTTGGTAAGTCTTCCTGACATGGTAATTTTTTCATTTTTTTCAATGTGAAAGTAATTGTTTCGTAAAAGACGAAATTTAAATTTTTGAAAATTTATGGTTTTAATTAACATGTTAAACAATAGATATGATATTTTTAATATTTTACGAGAATTTTTTAATTTTTATACAGACACAATGCAAAGAGACAGGGGTTGGATGTATAATAAGAACTTACCTAGACGTCGAGAATTGACCGATAAGTTTCGTATCGGGTTGGAACTATTTTTGGACTTTGCTAATAGTAAATATGAGTTCATGGATGGAAATAAGTTAAGGTGTCCATGTAAAAAGTGCAGTAATGGAAAATTTCAAGACATTGATAAAATTAGAGAACATCTTTGTAGATTTAGGTTTACTCCGAACTACTATAATTTGACTTGCCATGGTGAACCATTTATATCTGATGACGGATATCGAAAAAATGACCAATTTTTAGTTGGGGAAGAATGTAGTTATTATGACTAATTGAACCCATACTAGAGGATGGTGTTTGATGAAGCCGGTCATAATTTTGTTTCAGAATCGAATCATGTAAATACTGGTTTTACTCCTACACTTGAACAAGTAGGAACTAGTCATGCATCACAATTGGAAGAGGTAGGAGTTACAGGTTTTGATGAGAATGTGTGTGATCAAACTTTTCAATCTAATCAATTCTGGAAGTGTTAAAAACAACAGATGAACCTTTATAGGCAGGTTGTGACAACCACACGAAGGTATCGGTGACAGCAAGACTGTTAAATATCAAGGCAGAGCATAATGTGTCTGTGAATTGCTTCATCTCTTTTGTTAATGTAATGCAAGAAACAATGTCTCGTGATAACATCATGCCAAGTGACTTTTATCATATGAAAAAGCTAGTGGATAACTTAGGTCTTCCGGTTATAAGGATTGATGTATGTAGTAGGGGTTGTATGTTATATTGGAGAGATAATGAAAATGCAAAATCTTGCAAATTCTATAGCCAATCTAGGTACAAGATTAACAGGAGGCAGGGTCGTAATCAGAAGCGTAGACCATGTAAGCAAATATTTTACTTGCCCTTAATCCCCAGGTTGCAAAGGCTTTATGCGTCTCAAGCCACTGCTGAACACATGACTTGGCATGCAAATCATGAAACCGAAGAGGGTCTAATGTGTCATCCTTCAGATGTAGAGGCATGAAAACATTTTGATAGAACATACCCCGAGTTTGCGATAGAGCCTCGAAATATCGGGTTAGGTCTGTGTGCTGATGGATTTGCCCCATTTGGGAAATCAGGAAAAAATTATTCATGTTGGCAAGTTATCTTAACTTCGTACAATCTTCCACCCGGTATATGCATGAAGACACCTTATATGTTTTTGACATTGATTATGACTGACCCACAAAATCCGAAAAAATTAATAGATGTTTATATGCAACCATTGATTGAAGAGTTACAACGGTTATGAGACGAAGGTATTCCTGTGTAGAGGTGGCCACGGGCCGGTTTTGGCCCGGAACCGGCCCGGTCAAACCCGGGACCGGCCCGTTGACCGGGCCCGCGGTTTCGAACCGGAACCGGCCCGTGGCCTACGGGCCCGGTTCCACAAAAAAAAAAGAAACTACAGCAGGCGAGGAGGCGGCCAGCAGCCTCGACCTCGCCGGCAACTGGCGAGGCCGGCCTCGCCCGACGCCGGCGAGGTCGAGCCTCGCCAGATCTGGCGAGGGTTCGACCTCACCGGCGTCGGGCGAGGCCGGCCTCGCCTGCAACTGGCGAGGCTCGGCCTCGCCTGCAACTGGCGAGGCCGGCCTCGCCCGACGCCGGCGAGGTCGAACCCTCGCCAGATCTGGCGAGGCTCGACCTCGCCGGCGTCGGGCGAGGTCGGCCTCGCCAGTTGCAGGCGAGGTCGGCCTCGCCCGACGCCGGCGAGGTCGAGCCCTCGCCCGATCTGGCGAGGCCGGCCTCGCCCAGCCCAGGCGAGGGCGACCCTCGCCCGACGCCGGCGAGGCCGCCCTCGCCTTAGGCCGGCGACCTCCGCCGGCCCCTGCTATGGCCGGCGGAGGAAGAAAAAAAAAAAAATTTCTGAACCGGCCGGTTCCGGTTCGGAACCGGAACCGGAACCGTCAGGGGCGGTTCCGGTTCCGGTTCATGCTTGGCCACGAACCGGAACCGGTCGGTTCCGAACCGTGGCCATGTCTATTCCTGTGTATGACGTTTCTACCGATCAAACATTTGTACTGAAGGCTGCTCTTCTTTGGACGATAAATGATTTTCCAGCTTATGAAATGTTATCTGGATGGAGTTCAGCTGGGATCTTAGGATGTCCGATATGTATGGAGAGATCGAAGTCATTCATATTAAAGCACGGTAAGAAGCCCAACTATTTTGCCTGTCATAAGCAATTTTTGCCGCTAAAGCATACATTCAGAAGGAATAAAAAAGAGTTCATCAAGAATATTATCGAAAAAACACATCCACCATTGAGGTTGATCTGTGATCAAATTTAGGAGCGAGTGCAGGAGTTTCCAACGGTTGTTGAAAACCCTCACGGCACAACTATTGGGTACGGAAGTACACATAAGTGGAGTAAACGCAGTATATTTTGGGATCTACCATATTGAAAGGCACATCTTATTCATCATAATCTTGACGTTATGTACATAGAGAAGAACGTTTTCGATAATGTCATAAATACTGTGATGGATGTCACTGGAAAAATAAAAGACAACTTGAACGCAAGAAAAGATATGAGGGATATTTGCGATCGATCAACACTAGATGTGGATGCAAGCAGCAGGGGACAAAAATCAAAAGCAGTTTATACATTGGACAAAGAGCAGCGATGAGTCGTTTGTCAATGGTTGAAATCAGTGCGATTTCCTGATGGATATGCTTCGAATCTAGGGAGATGCTTCGATTTGAATGAATGCAAGTTGACAGGTTTGAAGAGTCATGATTGTCACGTATTTATGGAAAGACTAATTCCAATAGCCTTCAAGGAACTTCTACCAAACTTTATTTGGGGCGCCATTATAGAGTTAAGTAATTTCCTGCATGATATTTACTTAACAGCGTTGAAAGCATCACACATAGAGAAACTAGAGAGAGATATTCCAATTATTCTTTGCAACTTAGAAATGATATTTCCTCTATCGTTCTTTGATTCAATGGAGCATCTCTTAGTTCACTTGCCTTATGAGGCCAAAGTTGCAGATCCCGTCCAATTTCGATGGATGCATCCATTTGAGAGGTAAGTTTTTTGTTAAATAAATTTGAAATTACTTTATTATTTATTATGTTCCGATAAATTTTATTCTATTGCAACTAGGTTCTTATATCATTTGAAGAAAAAAGTGAAGAACAAGGCATGTGTCGAAGTTTCAATTTGTAATGCATATATTGTGGAAGAAGTGACAACATTTACATCATACTATTTTGAGTCGCACGTGCAGTGCAAGAGGCGGAGAGCAGGAAAAAATGATGAGGACCCCATTGATCCCAATTGCAAATCATTCTCTATTTTCAATTATTTGGGTCGATCAAGCGGCACATGTAAGTTTCGTCACTTAACAGGTGAAGAAAAGCAGGCAACCCATATATATATTTTACTAAACTGTCCAGAAGTTGAGCTATACTTCAAGTAATTGTACATGTGTAAGTATATGTGTTGTGTGTCAAACATTTACTAATATATAAATGGTATTTGTTAATAGGATTTTCCAAAATTCAATGTTTGGACTACCACCAAATCAGTTTGACCGTTTGTGTGAGGAGCAATTTGCAACATAGTTCACAACATATATAAGTTGTATGTGGACAAAATCCAAGTTATTCAAATTTTTTATACATCATATATTAAAATATATGTTATTGACATTGCGTATATGACCTTAGGTTCACAGTATTCATGATTATGTTGGAGAGCAAGGATTGCTATATCATCTGGCGTGGAGTCCAAAGTCAAGAGTACGAACTTGACCAGCATATTTCATAAATGGGTACAATTTTCACAATCGAAAATATGGAATGGAAAAAGCCATAATGAATAATGGTGTGTGTATTCAGTCATCTAATGGTGGCAATTCGAAAGATGATTTTTATGGCTTGTTGGATGAAATCGTGGAGATAGAGTACCATTGACCATTAATTTTGCGGATTGTGTTATTTAAGTGCATGTGGTTCGACCCCGTCAAAGGAATGAATGTGCATACGAAATTTAATTTGGTTGAAATAAATCACAAGAACAGATATATGAAATATGAACCATTTGTCTTGGCACGATAAGCAATTCAAGTATATTATGCTTCATATCCTAGTTTGAAACGTGATAAAGCCAATTGGTGGGCTGTATGTAAAACCAAAGCACGAAAAAAAATCGAGGAACACTGGAAGGACACAACATATCAACAAGAGAAAGTTCATCACATGATTGAAATTGATGAATATATCATTTCAACTTTACGAGATCCATGTGAAGCGATGATCGATGTGGATCCAACTGAAATTCGCGAATCAAATTTTGAAGTTGGTTCAGAATTTGATTATGAGACAGAGGATGAAGATGATGCGCATGAACAAGATGAAGATGAAGATGAAGCTGGAGATGATAGTGAAGACGAAGATGAAGATGGAGAATATGATTTTTGAGATTTTTTACTATTTATGTGTAATTATTATTATTATAGCGACATGCATTTTTTTCTCATAAATTTTTATTATTGTTGTTGTCGTAATTATTATTGTTGTCGTCGTCGTTGTTGTTATTATTAGAATCCGTGGCTAATTAGCCTCAGATTTAGCCACGGAATTGAAATAGTCGGGAAAAATGTTAGAATTTTGCCACGAATTTGAAATTCATGGCAAAACGTTGCACTATAGACTATTTTCGTGGCAAAATTCGTGGAAAATTTCCCACGAATTTTGCCACGAAATTCCAATATTCAGCCTTGGGGGCTTTTTTTAAATTCACGGGAAATTTCCCACGAATTTTCCCACGAATTTCAAATTCTTCGCAAAATATTGCACTATAGACTATTTTCGTGGAAAAATTCGTGGGAAATTTCCCACGAAATTTCCCACGAATTTCAAAAACCTCGGCCAATGTGGGGTTTTTTGAAATTCGTGGGAAATTTCCCACGAATTTTCCCATGAATTTCAAAAAATCCCCCATTGGCCGAATATTTGAATTTCGTGGGAAATTTCTAACGAATTTTCCCACAAATTGCAAAAAACCCACCATTGGCCGAGGTTTTTGAAATTCGTGGGAAATTTCCCACGAATTTTCCCACAAAAATAGTCTATAATGTAATATTTTGCCAAGAATTTGAAATTCATGGGAAATTTCCCACAAATTTTCCCACGAAAATAGTCTATAGTGGAATATTTTGCCACGAATTTGAAATTCGTTGCAAATATTACACTATAGTCTATTTTCGCCGAGACTTCACTTTTGTTCCATCTCCGATTCAATCTCCTTCGGTTCCACTTTCTTCTTTAATGCAACACTCAAATGATGAAGAAGATACCCGATTCATTATATGCCCATGTGGAGATTCGTAAGTACTTCATTTTTTTACGTATATATAAATTATCAATGTAAACAAAATTGTCCATGTTGCAAATTATCGATATGCTTCATTTCTCATTGTCCATATTGTTATAACATGTTTTCAGATTCACGGATTCTATGTATGTTGTGAGGGAACTTAATAAAATAGTCAATAGCTGTTGGATGAGCCAGTTTACTACTTTCAGCAGTGCTCCCATAGAAGTAAAGACTTTGTAGTGGAATGAGTTCAAGGTTAGTGTTGTCTTTCTATTTTCTCACAAACTAAGTTCGATGTAGTATATTGATGGTTAATAATGAATTTTGTCACGAATTGTCTGGTTCATTGTAATGGATATGTGACATGCGACCCTAATGGATAACTTTCAGTTGTTTTTCTATTGATTGTAGCGTAAGTTCACGTTAGATCAAATGGAAGAGGATGAGGTTAGAAGAATTTTCAAGAAGAAAATCGGTAATCACGTGCGATATGTGATAAATAAAGGGAAGAGAGGAAAAGAAAAGCTGACCTTTTTTACATCTGATAATTGGATGGAAATTACGAGAACTTGAGAAACTGAGAAGCATAAACAAATGTGTGAACAGAACAAGAAGAATTGAGCTTCTAGTTCTAGTGACGGGTCTGCATCTGCTACATATGCTGAGGGCTCTATCAGCACTAGGGAGCATAAAAGAAGAATGGTAAGTCTGTTTATACATATCAGTGTATTTAATTCAATGATTACTCATTTATGTTTATATTTTGTAGGCAAATGAATTGGGGATGGAACCCACATTTACAGCTACATTTGAACGCACATTAAAAAAAAAGGATAAGACATGGACTGACGCTCAAGCAAAAGTTATTAAGGTATGTAAGGTTATAGTTTGAACTTTATGGAAATTAGAATGAAAATCATGAATGTTTTTAATATTTATGGTAATATATATGAATTTATTTTATTTCCATTTATAATGTTAATATAGGAAAAATATAATGAACTTCTAATGAGCACTGCTAGTAGTGATGGTGGTGGTGATGGTGTTGTCGTGTCTGAGCTATCAGTTGACAGTATGGCATTATGGGTGAAGGCAACGGGTGGGCTGAAAGGAGGAAAAATATTTGGGATGGGATCTTTGTCAAGGATGTACAAAATGAAGGCTGCCGGAACTTCATCCTCCAATGCGACTGTTTTAAGGAGGACATGACATGAGGAGCATATGATCCAAGAATTGAACCAACTGAAACAGTTGCTTGTACAGAAAGACGAAGAAATGAAGCATTTACTTGGACAGAAGGACGAACAAATAAGGGTGATGCATCAACAAATGCAAATTATCATGCGACATCTTGACATCGATCGCAATGAGGTTCCTCCTCTACCTCATATGAATCCAATTGATGATGGGCATAATGCTGAGCCACACAATGATGCGACAATTGATGATGATGATGATGATGATGATGATGATGATGAAGCTGACGATTTTATTGTCAGTCCTTCCTAGTTCATTCTCGAGTACCAAAGCTGCCAACGTTTTTATGGTTGTCCTGTGTTCTTTTAATGTTTTGAATGTATCACCTGATATTCATTAGTGCTTAGCTGCCTCTTTGTATTATGAGATTGAATATCGAATATCATCATGTGAGACTTTGCAACTTATGCATTGTAGAAATTAATATTGCTAATAATTAGATTTAAATTTGAAATTGTCGCTAAACAAAATTCGTCGCAAACTTAGCGACGAATTTTGTCACGAATAAATTTCGTTGCAAATTACCAACAAAAATTGAAATTTTTTGTCGAAAAAATTCGCGATTTCCCATGATTTTTGCAACGAATAATTAGCCACAAATTTTGCAACGAATTTTCCCATGAATTTTGTTTTTGTCGGAAATTACCAACGAAAATTGTAATTTTTCGTCGGAAAATTTCGTGATTTCCCACGATTTTTCCAACGAATAATCAAGGACGAATTTATATACGATTTTTCCCACGAATTTAGTTTTCGTAAGAAATTACCAACGAAAATTGTAATTTTTTATTGGAAAAATTCGCCATTTCCCACGAATTTAGTTTTTGTCGGAAATTACCAACGAAAATTGTAATTTTTTGTCGGAACAATTCGCCATTTCCCACGAATTTAGTTTTCGTCGGAAATTACCAACGAAAGTTGTAATTTTTTGTCAGAAAAATTCGCGATTTCCCACGAATTTAGTTTTCGTCGAAAATTACCAACGAAAATTGTAATTTTTTGTCGGAAAAATTCACGATTTGCGAAGATTTTTCGAACAAATAATCAAGGACGAATTTATATATGATTTTTCCAATGAATTTACCCACGAATTTAGTTTTCGTCGGAAATTACCAACGAAAAATTGTGATTTTTTGTCAGAAAAATTCTCGATTTCCCATGAATTTTTTTTTCATCGGAAATTACTAACGAAAATTATTATTATTTGTCGAAAAAATTCACGAATTCCCACTATTTTTCCAACGAATAATTATCAACGAATTTTTCCAACGAATTATTAGCGACGAAATTTTCCACGAAATTTTGCAACGAATTTAGCCACGAATTGATTTTCGTCGCAAATTACCAACAAAAATTCAAGTTTTTTTTGTTCGTCGCTAATTTCGTTGGAAATTACCAACGAATGTTGCCATGATGTTTCGAACGAATAATGACCAACGAATTTTCCAACAAATTTAGCCATGAATTTATCTACGAATTTTGCAACGAATTTTTTTTCATCGGAATTTACCAACGAAAAATTAAATTTTTTTGTCGCAAAAATTTCCAACGCCGAATTACCAACGAATTTTTTTTCGTCGGAAATTCGTTTTGCGAATTTTACCCCAAATAATTACCAATGAATTTTCCCACGATTTTTGCAACGAATAATTACCGACGAATTTTTCAACGAACTTTTCAACAAATTTTCCAACGAATTTTGACATGAATTTTCCAACGAATTTTCTAACGAATTTTCCAACAAATTTTCCAACGAAAAAATTTTGTCGCAAATTATCAACGAAAATTTAAATTTTTTGTCGCAAAAATTTGCGACGATGAATTACCAACGAATTTTTTTTTTCGGTAATTTCGTTGGAAATTTGTTTTTTTGTAGTGAAGACATCAAAGTAGCGACCAGCATGTGTTTGATCCCACGCAGTAGAGATGGTGGGTGGCACCTTGAACCTTAGGTTAAAGGTTGAGGTAGACACAGTTGAGGATCAAAGATGTAACCTTAGAGGCAAGATTAACCTTTAATACTTTCTGTTGAGGAAGTCAACGTTTCAGCAAACTTTCTGTTAAGCTTAGCATGCATCAGGGCAGCTTCCTGTCCATGAGAAGTTACGCAATCTGGCGACAATTTCCGTAAATGAAATAGTACGAATTTAAGGAAGCACATAAGTTCTACTTTTATGTCTACATCATGGCGGCAAGATTTCCTTTGCCGAAACTAGTCACATATCGAAAGAGAAATGAGGCACAATATTTCGATGGGGCTCTGTTACATGTTTTATTTTTTTACTTGGTTACCACCTCCAAGTATCATCTAATTCTAGGCCTCATTGTGCCAGGAAAACAAATTAAAAGAACCTACCTAAACTCTCTCCTTAACTCTTTCTTTAAGAAACTTAATGAAGCCACCCAAATTCTTGTAGGATGATCCACCCTCCTTCGCCACAGCTTGCCTTGCCAATCTACCAATCTTTCTTGCCCTCTCCCTAGCCTGCCTTCCTCTCTCCCCTCCCATCAGTTCCTTAACTCCATCCCTTATCACCTCGCTAGCAATTGTCCCCCCGACGCCACCTTCTCTCACCATAACCCCGGCCCCGAGCCCCGTCACCACAAGCTTAGCATTCAGTGGCTGGTCATTACCCGTTGGCCACGCCAGTATTGGCACCTCCTCTGACAAGCTTTCCAGCACTGAGTTCCAGCCGCAATGACTCAAGAACCCGCCTATCGCTGGGTGCGACAGGATGCGCCGCTGGTCCACCCAATCGTGCACCACCAAGCCCCTCCCTTTCAACCGATCCTCCCATCCGTTGTCCGGCAACACCCAAGTTGCCGATTTTACTGCCCATATGAACGGATACCCTGCCATCTCCAGTCCATGAGCTATATTGTCCATTTGCAGGTCACTCGAGTGTGCTTGTGTTCCGAATGATACATATATCACTCCGCTCGTTTCAACACGCTCATCCAGCCACTTGATGTAGGACTGAGGTGGGTCTGCCTGTTTGGATCCCACAGGTCTCTCTATCTGATTCTGGTCGTAGAGCAAAGCCGGCCCGATGCACCAAGCTCTTGCCCCCTGGCAGTAAAATGTTTCCAGGGCAGCAACATAATCACCTTCGAGCTCTTCGAAGCTGTTGACGATTAGGCCCGCGCTGTTTGCATCTGCCTCTCCAAGCTCTGCTAGTATAGGCAAGAAAGGGTCATCCGGATCTTTGCACCGCTCCAAATCGGAGATGTCACACTTATAGACTGTGAAAGGAACGCTCAACTTCGGCAGTCTGATAGGATCGGAATCGGGCATCGCCATGAGGGACGGGACATTCCCGAAGACAGTTTTGAAGATGACCATAGACAAAACCCCCATCCCATGGAAGGCAATCCTAGGAATTCCGAAAGACCGACACACGTCGAGCGTCCATCCTAGGAAAAAATCACTAATCACGCAGAGCGGGAGAGACCCGGCTTCAGACATCTCCCTGAGAATACACTCAAAGGCGGGTCTCATGGACTTGGTGGCTTTCAAGAAAGGCACCAACAAAGCCATGGAAGGCAGATCGGCAGTGTTCTCGCATCCTTCAGGAAGCTCTGGGACTCTAGGAAACTGTATGGTGCGCAAGGAGATTTCAGAGTAGTTCGATACCTTTGACAGGATGAGTGGGGCATTCTTTGGGGTGGTGATGATGGTGACTTTGAGGCCGAGGCTTGCGAGGGCCTTGCATATGTCTAGTAATGGGAGTGCATGTCCCTGAGCCATGTGAGGGAACACCACCACACGAGCACAAGGTGATGGCGATACCAACCCTGTCATGGCTTCTAAAATTCAGTCAAGATGTAGATGAACAACAGTAGAGGAGGAAGAGAAGGGAGAAAATTGGGGGTAGGCATTTCGACGGAAGCCCGCATTAAATAGAGACATTAACGGGAATGGCAGAGCACATAAATGCTACGCTGTATAATTTAATATGAACTCATGTATGAATTAGTCAAGTTCATCAAAGTCAGAGATTTTATCCCGTGTTTCGAGATCAACTTGGATTACGCAATAAAAGAAGGATTTTGCCAATAATTATTCTAGGAAAATGCTGAGATGACCGTCCCTCCGACAACCACAGGAATTTTTTAGGAAACCGGTAAACTTCCTCAATCGATATCAAATTTTGACTCTACGTCTCCTTTTTTTTTTTTTTTTGAAACTTTTATAATTTTTTATTGCAAGCTTCGATTGAGAGACAAAATCATAAGAAACAAATTAAATTCTTCGGAAATCTATATCATAGCATCTACTAGTTAAATTAACGAATACAATATGCCAGGATGAGAGTACCAAGAATTTCATTGATTTTCATTCAATTAAGAATTCAGATGAAATTAGGCACCGTAGCTATTCTCAAATTTGATTTGGAATCAAGAAAGAATCGGGAGTTTTCAATCGTTACTGGTACTTGTTATTTATTCTGTTTTGAAATAAAATATCTTACAATAAATTGACTTTTTTATTCATATGAAATTATATAGGGTCGGGTGTCTCGTGGTCGTGCGAATCTTCTCAATGAACCAAACGTTGAAGCTATATTAGGTAAAATCTGTGTAAAAATCGATCAAAAATCATTTTTTTAACTTTAGCTTTGACTCATGTGATCCTGAGATTGATTTTATAATGTTTTAGATCCCAACACATCTTCATCTGCGATATTTGGATCAATGGGGGTAAATTTTTTGCTCTACTAATTCATTATTCTTATTTTGATCTTTTCTTTACTTCATTTGTTTTATTCATAATCGATTTTACCAATCTTAATTTTAGGTCATCAGAGAGTTCTTCTAAAGCAAATTGATTTGAGTGAAAGGAATGAGAAACCAATTTATTGCGCAATGATTTTATTATTACTTGCAAGTACAACGTTTTAAGGGTTTTTTCATCTTTTAAATTTAATAGAGGTGTATAATGACATTAACGATTTCTTTTAAGTAAGTGATTATATTTTTATACTTGTAATTATTTATATTTCGGTATCTAATTTATTTTTTCGTTCTTCATATTCGAGAAAATTGATTCTTTGGGCCCTCTTATGACTTTTTCTCTCAATTTGAGCTTGCAATAAGGAAACATAGAAATCAATTTTAAAAAAAAGAGAAAAAAAAACGTAAAGTCAAAATGAAACCGGCTGAGAAAGCTTACGGTTTCCTCAAAAAAAAAAGTCTTGTGGCTGACAATTGACTGCCACTCTTTCATTTTATGGAGGACGGTCATACTGGCCGAATCCATTATTCTATGGGCATCGTTGCAGTTTTCTGTGCAGTGGCTCTTCTGGTGCAATACCATCAAACCAAGACGCAGGTCTCTAACCCTTCCTCGCTACACGTCGCATCGCCCTTGGGGGTGACCATAGACAAGTGGCGAGGGCTAGTACCATACGTGTCTGATTGAACCCATGGTCGAGTCAGGATTAAATCCGAGCGGGATTTCCTCATCTCCTTCACGTGAACAGAGAACTTGGGATGAGCGATATGAGGACCAATTTATAGATGGCACTGAAACATAGAACTTATCTGTCGGAATCGTTTCTCAAATTTTTAAAATCTGAAATGTACCATATATATTGTGGAACTTGAAACCTACATTGTCACGGGTTCTAAGATCGATTTCATATCTATTGAAATTCCACATATATTCTTAATTAAACCATCGTAATGAATCGTTATTTCTAATGATCACGGGTGCATCATCAGACGTTATGGAATATCGCATGATTGAGCGAAGACATAAAACAAGAAAAACACAGAGACTTATTTCAAGTTGCCGATTTTCTAGATTTTTAGAATATGAAACTTACCAAGCATATTTTAGAACTTTGAAACCATGTTGATTTCCACCGGTTCGGTTGTATCCGGAATGCTCACCCCTACACAAGACAGAAAAATATCTGCCAAGCTCTGCGGTAAACGTTTATACAGTAGAAGTGCAGGGATTTCTTTGGCATCATCGATATCCCAAACGCCGGTCATGACCCGTCCCCTCAGTTAAATCACAAATAGGGCAGGTCTATATCTGGATCTTACTGGAAGATACCCGGTCAAACACAGCGTAGTGGCCCGAGATTGCCGTTATTTCGACAACTTTTTAGTTTGGTTTCAAGTAAACTTGAATTTGCGCGCATGCACCTATGTTGCTCAGCGGGCACAAGCCGATATCTAAGCCCTCCAGTACATGTTCTCGTCCATTTGAATAAACTCATCCTTGCTCGAGGAAATTGTCAACCCAGAAAGGAACTCAACAGTAAACTATGCTTCCTCGGCTGCTAATTAATTGCTCTTAAATTGCAAGTACTTTTTTCATTAGCTGCCCGAGTGCAAAAATCTTTGAAAAACGACTCGATGACCTACGTCCAAATCGAAAAATCTATCTTCATATGTAGAATGGACGCCGACGAGCCGTGTCATTGGAGAACACTAAATTACTGTCAGTTATGCTATAAAACTCCCCTAGCTCGCTCTGTCACCTTCCGTTTTATATTGCACTCCATTTGCACTCCCTCGTCTTCTTGAACCGACAGCAAATCCAGTTTGAGCAGATGGGTTTCGTGTATGAGAGGAAGCCCGCCCGCGCCGCGCTCGTTCGGGTCGACGGGACGAATCTGGTCTTATTGGGTCGGGCTGGGCTGGGCTGGGCTGGGCGAAATCGGTGATGCATGCGAACCGGACGTGCAACTTTATCAACGTTATCTTAAAATATTCCCGACATCTTTCTCCGCATTCGATGCGTTCTCCCCCGAAGACACCTCCCCCAGTCGAGTTTTCCCTCGTCTACGTCCGTGATTTTACTATAATATCTCGTGCCTCGATCCCATCGGTGATTAAGATATAGGAACTTCCAAAACAACATGGACACGCGTCTTTCGCCGACTTGTCGCTTTAACTGGGCATGCTTCATACCTTTTCTTGTCGTTGCAGATGGCTTTCTCGTCCAACTCTCTGTGCCGTATCAATCCATCTTTCCCATTTAATAATCCAGCTTGACATGAGAATGAAGATTTCTTGTTTTCGGAAGAGACGTAGGAGGATGGAAACGCTCAAGAAGTGTTCCTGAAGTCGATGGGGGACTCCCCCACTGTTATAGTATCACCATCTGGTGATACTCCATCAAATCTTAGCTTCTCTTAGCCTTTGGTTTTCCGAAACATCCTCACCTGGAACCAAATATTAAATCAGTGTCTTGGAAATAACCCATCTCATAAACTCACCAACTTCACCACTCGATTAATTTACTCGAGACAAGACGCGGCCGTATCCACTGTTGACCACAAAATATTCCAAGTCTACTCATAGGACAAGTGCCTAGAAAGTCCTTGTTCTGGACATTAAGGTTGAAAGGATCTACTGTTATTCTTCCACTCGTACAAATATCACAACTTGCGGGTATTATCATCTCCCCCACTTTACCCAGGAACAGAGTCCAACCCAATCCATGGCAAATGAAGTTCTTTCATCACCGGCCATTACTTTGCCTCGGGCATCCACCGATGGGTCCGCTCCTCGGCCTGGTGTTGTCGGTACGATTAGAGAAGCCATCGAGCTACTGGCAAGGAATCCCAAGCTTATGATCCAAACAATGCTCCTGATATTCTCTCCCTTCTCTTTCCTAGTCCTCCTTCATTATGTTCTAGCAGGGCCACTCATGGAGAAAGTCGAGGATGGCTACGAGCGCTCCGAGTTAGATCCGCGCGATTTAAGATCATTTGTGGGAATTGAGCCGGTATTCTTGCTATCTTCCTGCATAATTTTTTTCCTGGGAATGCTATTGATAGTCTATGGATCGGCAGTCATTTATAACAACAAATCCATAAGCCTCAAACAACTGGTGTCAAGGATAAAGTCCACATGGAAGAAGCCATTCATTACATGGTTTTTTGCCTGCATTTTGGCAATCTTGTACTGGGCCCTGGCTTTGGTGATAGTTCGATGGGTTAATCTCTACGTGTGGAGTTGGACAGCGGGAATCCTTGCTGCATCTTTGTATCTGTTCCTGGCTGCCCTTTGGAGTCTTGGTTTGGTTGTTTCTGTCTTGGAAGATGATGTTTCAGGACCGAAGGCCTTTCTAAGAGCTTTAAAGCTGATGAGGTGCAAAAAAATGGAAGCTTTCAGGCTAATGTCGATGCTGGAACTAATGAGTATTCCAATCTACATCGTGTTCTATGTCACATCAGCAGATGATGACGATAAGCTCGGCGTTCTCGCTCAGTTTGCTTTTGGAGCTGCTGCGACGCTGCTCTTCTGCACAGCGAAATTTTTTTCCTTTATGGTTTTCACTGTGTTCTACTATGAATGTCGACAGAATCACGGGGAGAAAATAGACCTGGAACTGGGTCAGGGGTACAAGATGGTTCCTACGGTAGCCCAATAAGATCCTTCTCTTCCTTGGGCTCTATTATAGTTGTTACACATGAACTCCAATTTGAATTTTGTTTTTAGATCTCATCATCTTCACTCACTTAGCATGGAGACTTGGAATGTATATGTAGCAGCAACAGATTCTAATGATGTTAACTTTTCTCAAAAATTTCATGAACTGCCAGACTGATTCACTTACTATTTCTACATCACTAACAGCAGATGCCAGTAGCCGAAACTAGCAAGCATATGAAGAATCTGCCGTTTTCACCGCCAATTAGCATGAGGAATCAGCAAGTCACAAGATGTCGGAACATTATGGCTACTCAGACCTAGATGGCCATTGGGGTGTAAGCTTATCCCAGTTGTTAACCTCAAAGGAAAAATCGTATAACCTCCTTGGAGAAAGTGTATTCACTTCATAAAGAGACTTACACATACTGTGGCTCATCAGTCTCTCTATAATCATCGGATGCTGAGCTCACAGAACTAGGTATAATAAATCTCTGTTCATCAATGAATTCATGCAAAACTAATACGAGTGCATAATTCTGTCAGGCAATAATAGAGCAGCACCAAACACTCGCCCATTCTTGATCTGAGTGTCTCATCCTGTTCTTCCACCTATATCCTGACCTGATCTGATCCACTTCTTTTTTTCTCTTTTCTTTTCTTTTCTTTATTCTTTTTCTAGAAATTGTTGGCCGGCAAGGTCACCGGCCGACCATCGCTGGCCATAGGTGAGGGCCGACGACCCTCACCTTGTCTGGGCATCCCTTGCCACGAGTGAGGGCCTTCACGTCCTCGCTCTTGGTGGGCGAGGGCATCATAGCCCTTGCCGGCCAACAGACGAGGGTCGATCTAGGCGAGGGCGACCATGCCAACCAACAGTTTCTAGAAAAAGAAAAAAGAAAGAAAAGAAAAAGAGAAAAAGGATTAAAAAATCTGAAAAAATTATTAAAAAATGATAAAATTTGTTTACGTTAGTGCTGGCGGTACCACGTAGGACCGCCGGCGACTACATCAGTAATTTACGGCCTAAATTTGCTAGGTGGACTGAATTGATACCAACGCGAAAATTTTTAGGACTAAATTGATTCAATTAAAAGGTTTAGAACTGAATTAGTACGGTGTAGTAGGTTTAAAAATTTCTTGATACTTTTCCCGACTGAATCAGGAAAGTTCAAAAAGGACGCAGGCCATTTGCATCATCATGTACAGACTCGAGGCCCAATTCACGCGATCCAACTCCAAAACGAGAGTACTCCAGTGAAGATGCACATGCACATTGCCCTAGCTAGCGAAGCCTGACCAGGCATCATTCGGTAGCATTTCTCGGCAACTTACCGTATAAGGGCGTCAACAATGTCGTGCACAAGAACAGAGATGTTGAACGTGGAAAACTGTTGCTTTCCCCGAAATTTCAAGTTTTAATGTGAAGCCAACGCGGGTAAGGTCATGACCGATTCATCATCAAACCAAGGCCGTGCCGTGTGAAGAGAATTGACTTGTTTTGTTGTCCTTACCTTAGCATTGGCATAATTTTTTCCTTCGGTATCCCTTTTCAGCTGATTACAGAGGCTTTGACTTTTCCTCGGATAAAGTGCGACTAAAATGGCATGAGAATTTGCCCATCAAGTTTATCTTTGTTGTGTGCATGACTTGGTCCAATACCGATATCGCACACCGGGTATGTCGTTTAAGTGTCAAAGTCAGCTATTTCCACCGTCTTTGGAATGCTTAGAGGAAACCTACCTCTGCTTGTTCCATCTTCCCCCCACTTCTCTTCATATATATATATATGGCTGAGAAATGATCCTATTCTGCATACAATTCAAAGGTGTCAATCCAGATTAGGGAATGGACTTTGCGTGTCCGACAACATAGGAGTCAACCTATGGAACAGTCAAGAGATGGGCAAGAGCATGGCTAAGCCAAACACAACCACAGGACCTTCTCTGTTGATTTTTCCAACATGCTAACTTCTGATTCAAGAAACTTGAGCTTGACATCTTCCCCCGACTTCTCTACATATATATATGGATGAATAATGATCTCTCCCTAGATTATCTTGTTCTTGATGCTTTCATTCCTCTAGTCGACACACGATTACTCCAAACCTCAAACTGCACAAAACATGAACCCGAGATCTTTGTTTTCCATTTATCTATTGTACATCCCAATATGCTTGTTCTTAACGCCATCAACGTGTCAGAATGTAACAGCAACAACGGTAGATGTCGGAGTCATTCTAGATATGGACACATATGTTGGAAAGATGAGCAAGACATGCCTTGAGATGGCGATCGGCGATTTCTACTCTGTTCACGATGATTACACTACAAGATTAGTCCTTCACACGAGAAACGCAACGAGCGATGCGGTCGTGGCTACATCTGCAGGTACGGGATGTGAAGTTTTATTCTCTTTGACACCTGATTGTGTTCCAAGTTGTTACGTGGTGATATAACTTACAAAGAAACAAAATACAATTGATTGCAGCTATGAGATTTCTCGCTAATGCAATTACTCAGAAATCATTCATCATCTCTGAAAAATGAATTTATTTGTATTCTTCCATCCATAGAAGTCAGCGTGAAATTTTCATGGCTAAAGGTTTTCTTTTCAGGTAAAGTATAGGAAACAACTCCTTAGATTACTGTCTTAAGATGCTAGCAAAGTGTATGTCTATGAGAGAAAATGTGACTAATTTTCAAAGACCAATTTAAAACCTGAAGTTCAATATGTTCTGATTTCGCAGCAATAGAATTGTTAAAGAATTATCAAGTCAAGGCCATTCTGGGGCCTCAGCAATCAAGACAAGCAGATTTTATAGCTGATATGGGCAACACAACTCACGTCCCTATAATTTCCTTCACCGCAACAAGCCCTTTGCTTTCGCACCTTGAAACACCCTACTTCATCCGAATGGCACAAGTAGACACCGTACCTCTCAGCTGAAAGCCATCGCTGCCATTGTCAAAGCTGCCGAGTGGAGGGAGGCTGTACCCATTTATGAACGCTCTCATTACGGAAGTGGAATCATCTCATATCTTGCTGATGCCATGCAAGGAATCGGTACAAGGATACAGCACCGGTGCGGAATCTCTCCTTCAGCTACAGATGATCAGATCCTGAAAGAGCTCTACAAGTTAATGACTAAGCAAACACGGGTTTTCATCGTGCATATGTTGCCAAATCTTGCATACCGACTTTTTCTCAAGGCAAATGAAGCTGGAATGATGAGAAAAGGATATGCCTGGATAGTCACGGATGGGATTGCAAGCCTTCTCAGCTCCATGGATTCCAATGTCATCAATTCTATGCAAGGAGTTATAGGGGTGAAGACTTACCTTCCTCAAACCAAAGAGCTAGACCAATTCACGAAGAGATGGGAAGAGCAATTTCATGAGGAATATCCAGGAATCAACCATGTTCAGCTAAATGCCTTTGGCCTAGGTGCCTATGATAGCATTTTTGCTTTAGCAACGGCAGTAGAAAAGGCTGATATAGCGAACTCACAATTTAGTAAACCAGCCATCCAGAATAATACGACTGACCTGGAAACCATTGGTGTCTCGGAGTCGGGACCAAAGCTCCTCCAGTCAGTTTTGAATACCAAATTCAATGGATTAACTGGCAGAGTTGAATTCATAAATGGACAATTACCGATATCTGCCTTTCAGATAGTGAACTTGGTTGGAAATGATGCAATATCAATTGGACATTGGGCAGAGAATGGCATCATAGATCAACTTCCCGCCAGTAATGAGAACTCAACCAGCGAGAAGAATTATCTGAAAAAAATTGTTTGGCCCGGTAAATCAAGGAGGACCCCAAAAGGTTGGGATATTCCAGCAAATGAGAAGAAGTTGAGGGTTGGAGTCCCCGTAAAAGCCGGATTTAGCCAATTCATAAATGTGGAAACAGATCCTCTGACAAATGCTCCCAATGTTACCGGTTATTGCAGAGATGTGTTTGAAGCTGTCATGAAATCGTTGTCATATGCTGTTCCGTATGAGTATGAACCCTTCGAGACTAGTGAAGGCAGTGGAGTGAGTGCAGGAAGTTATGATGAACTTGTTGCCAATGTCTCTACTGAGGTAATGATTTCTGAACTCGGATTTCACATGATTAAATCAAAGTTGCGTGTTTTACTCGAACAGTTTGCTTCCTGACCCCTATCTCAGTTTCCAACCTCTCGCTTATATTCTCGACTAAAGCGCTTCTGTTTTTGGACCAACATGCAGCGTTTTGATGCTGTCATTGGCGACATAACCATCAGGGCAAACCGAGCTGAATTTGTGGATTTCACCCTTCCTTACACAGAGTCAGGTGTCTCCATGATTGTTCCAATCAAGGGTCATGATAAAAAAAGTGCATGGATCTTCTTGAAACCGCTGAAGGCAGAACTATGGATAGCCATAGGAGCCTTCTTTGTGTACACTGGCATTGTAATATGGGTTCTTGAGCACCGGGTGAACAAAGACTTTAGAGGACCTCCACACAAACAAATTGGAATGATCTTGTGGTTCTCCTTCTCTACAATGGTCTATGCCCAGAGTAAGTCACCTCATCCATCTTTCTTCAATAGACGTAGTCAAATAAGTCGTGGAATAGAAAGTTTGGTAACAAAAAATCAGTAAAGCTTGGTGATATTATTGGAGGAAGCAATGTCTTGTCTGATAATTGCAAAACTGCAAGATAATAAGCTATAGGTCAAGCGACCTTATACTGAATCATTAAAAAATAAGAAAGAATACTACTTTTGTCTTGTGATAGTGGAAACAGAAACCCAGATGGATGCTGCATATACAAAGAGTGGCTCTCTAACTGTAGCTTCTTTAATTTTGCAGGGGAAAGGGTAATCAGCAATTTGTCGAGATTTGTGTTGATCATATGGATCTTCACTGTCCTAGTACTTTCGTCGAGTTACACGGCAAGCTTGACTTCTCTATTAACTGTACAACAGCTCCAACCGACAGTCACAGATATCAATGCTCTCATAAGGAATGGAGATTACATTGGGTACCAGGATGGTTCTTTTGTTCCGGATCTTTTGAAAAGCTTAGGGGTAAATGAGTCAAAGCTCATAAAGATGAATACTTCAGATGAATATGATGAGAATCTTTCTAAAGGCAGTATTAATGGTGGAGTATCTGCGATTGTGGACGAACTCCCTTATCTCAGGGCTGTTCTCGCTGAGTATTGTTCAAAATATAAGTTGGTTGGTCCAACCTACAAAGCTGCAGGTTTTGGATTTGTAAGTGTTCCTCACTCTCTCACTCAATATACACACGCACACATACTTAAGTACTTGCACAACTGCTGGAAGATTACCAAAGCAAAAGGTTGCTTGGTTGAACTTTTTTTGGTGGCATTGAACCAAAGTGTGCTCTATCATAGTTTGCTCGCACGAGTAGTTGCCATAACTATAATCCAATCCTATGGCCACTTAAAATTGTAATGATTATAGTTGCTCTTCTCCATTTCAAAACAGACAACACTTTCAGACAGAAATATTTTCCTAACAAAGTTCGTTCATTCTCTCTTTGTTGATAGATATTAGGCGATCCTCTGATCTGTATATTCCCTCTCTGTCTTCAGGCATTTCCGAAGGGCTCACCACTAGTTCCTGACGTATCGAGGGCAATCCTGAGAGTCATGGAGTCACCCGACATGAATTTAATTACAAAAGCATGGTTAGGGGATCAGGACAAGTGTTCAGAGGAAGACGAGACTACTTTAACCTCCAACAGCCTCCCGCTGGACAGTTTCAGGGGCCTTTTTATCATCGCGGCGCTTGCCTCAACCTCTGCACTCTTCATCTTCTTGATCAACTTCTTCCACGAGAACAGACACATCTTAGCCTCGCAGCAACCGTTGAAGCACAAAGTGGCAGCCATTGTGAAGACATTCGACGAGATGAAGGAAGACGCCCGCGAGGCGGCAAAGAAGGAAAAGTACAAAGAAGAAGGAATCGAAATGGCTGCCGGAGGAGAAATCCATCTCACCCCAGGTGCAACCAGCTTTTCAAATGACGAACAAGGGCTGTTCTCACCGGATAACGGCTTATCATCCCCGGAACCTGGAACGCTGTATCACGCGTGGACTGTTACAGGGATGGATGAAGATAGGCACAGAAAGTATTCTTTTCACTCCAACTCCGATTCTTTCTTGTACGATAAAATCTAGTGACACTAACTTCGATAGCATTGTCCGTAGTCATGCTTCATCATCAGGGGCAACGGTTTCTTTTTTCGATCTTCCATTTTCCTTCTTCAGGGATGTAATGATGTACAGTTGGCTAATAATAAAAAGGGTTAATACCACAAAAAACCCTAAATAGGTACACTTGTGACACATTTATCCCAAACTATTTTTTTGATCATAAAAAACCCAAAACTGGTACACCTGCGACAATTTTACCTCGAACATACAACAAAAAACCCCAAACTGGTACCCCGAACTAATTTTTAATATTATTATTATTATTTTTAAAATTTTTAATTTTCTTTTTTTTTTTTATTTTCAAACTCTGGCCGGTCGCCGGTCTGATGTCCGGCCAGAGGCGGAAGCCGGCGAGGGCGGCCCTCGCCGACGTCGGGCGGCCCTCGCCCGATGCAAGCGAGAGCCACTCTCGCCGGATCTGGCGAGGGCGACCCTCGCCTGCGTCGGGCGAGGGCCATCCTCGCCTGCCCAAGGCAAGGGCAACCCTCGCTCGACTCAGGCGAGGGCGGCCCTCGCCGGATCTAGCGAGGGCGACCCTCGACTGCGTCGGGCCCTCGCCGGCTCACCCTCGCCCGAGTCGGCGAGGCTCGCCCTCATCGGCTTCTGCCTCTAGCCGGTCGCCGGACCGGCGACCGGCCAGAGTTTGAAAATGAAAAAGAAACGAATAAAAATAAATAAAAATTCGAAAAAAATAAAAAAATAATAATATTAAAATTTTAATTCATGGTAAAATTGTCACATATGTATTAGTTTGGGGTTTTTTGTGGTAAGTTCAGGGTAAAATTGTCACAAGTGTACCGGTTTGGGGTTTTTGGTGGTCAAAAAAATAGTTTAGGGTAAAATTGTCATAGGTGTACCAGTTTGGGGTTTTTTATGGTCAAAAAAATAATTTGGGGTAAATGTGTCACAAGTGTACCAGTTTAGGGTTTTTCGTGGTATTAACCCTAATAAAAATCGTCAATTTATTCACTGACGACTCAAAAAGGGAGACGATGGAATCTGGTGGTTAACTGTCGTACATGCCAAACCTGATGAATTAGCTAAAGCTCAACTGCGGGGCCAACTTGAGCATGTAGCTATTCAAGAAACCTTGGATGGGGCAAAAGGACACCAGAAGTGCCATAAGTTGTGTATGGAGGACACTTTGGTGCCATAAACTTTTTTCGGAACACTTTGGTGTCAAGTTGGAGAAAAAGAGATCACTTAAGTGTCAATTTGGCCGGAAATCCGACGTGGCATTTGTTATTAATTTTTGACGTCGATGTGGCTCGCTGGAGGATGAGTCAGCGTGTACGGTCAGCATTTTATATTTTAAATATTTTTTTCCTTTTTTTTTCCTCTTCTTTCCTTTTTCCTTTCTTTTCTTTTTTTTCTTTTCTCCCCTCACCGGCCGGTTGCTAGTGGCCAGCCCGACCACCGGCGAAGCCCGGGAAGGGCTGGGCGAGGGCAGTCTTGCCCATGGCCGGCCATGGCGACCTTGCCCATGCCCGGCGAGGGCCGGTCTTGCCAGATCTGGGCAAGGCGACCCTCGCCGGCAACTGGCGAGGGGCGGCCTCGCCTATGGCCGGCGAGGGGCGGCCTTGCCAGATCTGGTCGAGGCGACCCTCGCCGGCGACTGGCGAGGCCGCCCCTCGTAATTTGACCGACTTAAGTAAGGGGGATATGAGCCTAATTTAATTGGTAAAAGGACACTAGAAGTACCAAAAGTTGTATACGATACTCACTTTAGTGCGAAATTTTTTTTTGAATCACTTAATTGTCACTTTTAAAAAAAAATCATCACTTAAGTATTCACTTCGATTCGGGTAGCTGGAAATTCAATGTGGCAATTTTTTTTTCTCAATTTCTCCAACCCACGTGGCCGCTGGTGTGCTTAGTCAGCGTTAATAGTTCAAATGCCGCTGTTTACATGTTTCCCCCAAATCGAAACTCTAATTCGGTTTTAAGAGAAGATGAATGGCTGTTTTCGCCGGTAAGAATGGCGGTATCCGTCGTTGCTAGATGTGCAGTGAGCAATGGCGTGAGACTCCAGCGAACCGCTATTGTTCGGATGACGGAGGATGGTTGGAAAACCTGAAACTTGCAGGCGGGATTTGCTGGATGATCACCGAACTGTGGATGCCGTAATTGCTGTGAGAGCTTGCCTGGGTGATGCCTCTGGTGCTGGGACTAGTTAGTCGCTGTAATGGTGCCGATTAGGGAGATTAAGGGCGCCGGCCAACCTACAAAAGGAGAAGGGAACAACAGCCGCATACTAACAAGCACAGCTCGCTGAGAATTTACTGGACAGCTTAGCTTAGAATTCTTTACCCAAACCAGCATTAGACAATATGCCCCTAATCCTTTCTAATAAAGTTTCATTTATGCCTTTTGCAATACCATTCTATTGTGGTATATATTATAGTATGATGCCTCACAATATATTCATTTTTGCATAACTCATTAAACTTGCCTCCACAAAATTCCAGCTCATTATTTGTTCTCAGCCTCTTGATTTTTTTACTGGTATGCTTCTCAATCAATGTTTTCCATTGCTTAAGTGTAATAAAAATATCACTCTCCTGCTTTAGAAAATAGATCAAAACCTTCCTTGAAAAATCATCAATGAGAATAGATACCTTGAACCAAGGCCGTTTGAAGGAATTTTTGCACACCTGCAAAGATTAGAATGAATAGAATCCAGAGAGACCTTTCTCGTGTGAATTTTTATTTAGAAACCAACCTTTTTTCGTTTCTCGAAAATATAATGCTCACAGAAATATAGTTTTCTAATTTTCTCACCACACAGATAACCTCTCTTACTGAGCACATCCATCCCTCTGATTCTCATATGGCATAATCTCACTACATGCCATAATTTAGCGTTGCCTAATTATGTCATAGCAAATGAAACTATAGCTGAACCAGTAATCGGAGTGTCTTACAGTTAATACAAAGTGCAATTGTTGACCCCTTTCATCGTCAGAAATGAACCTCTCACATAACTCCACCTTCAATTGTATACCTACAACTGTTAGCATCAAGTGTACCTAAAGAGTTGAGGTTCTTCTTCAGATCAAGAATGTGTCTGACATTTTCCAAGGTTCTGATTATGCTGTCGCGCATCTTAATACTGACAGTTCCAATTACAACCGCTTAGCATTTAGCTTTGTTTCCCATTAGAATAGCTCCATAATTATAATCCTTGTACGTGAAGAACCAATCATGATTAGGACACGTGATACAAACAGCTTGAATAAAAAACCCAACTATCACTGAATATGTCATCATCTGCAACCAACAATTAATCTTCGTTTTCTTCTTTAGCAACACCAGCTTGAGCCGGATTTTTCATTTCCTTGATTATATCTGTTCTAGTAATTCTAATTATTTTACCGATTTGCATTTCCTTGATTTTGCTTATTCAAAATATTTTCTCTTTGCTGTTTTGCTTTCAGTTTCAGACAATTTTTCTTGATATGCCCCTTAGACTTATGGTAATTGCAAGTCTAATTCTTATGGTACGATTTTGACCTGCTCTTCCATCATTGCTTTTCAACAGACCTTCCCCTAGTAACTAAACCAGCCCCATGATCAATGCCGCATTCAAAGTCAATTATGTATCTAATTTCTTCTTATTTAGAAGACTAGTCTTGATATATTCAAGATCGATAATTTCTCCATTAACAATCATGGTCTCTCTAAACTTGTTATAAGAGGGAGGTAATGAAACTAACAATAAAAGAGCTTGATTTTCACCTTCAATCTTAATATCAATACTTCTTATTTTAGAGATAATAACACTGAACTTAGAAATATGAGACTTAAGCGAATCACCCTCAACCATACAAAAAGTGAAGAGTCGTTGCTTGAACTTCAATCAATTAGTGAGAGATTTTCTAAAAAATACATCTCCAATTTCGTCTGTAAACGTGCAACTATTTTATGATCTAGCACATTCGAGACAAAATTGGATAATAGACATAGCCTTTTCAGTCAATTCTTCCCAAGTTTCATCCGACGTGCCTATCGGCTTCTTTCCTCTCCCAAGTAGAGTTTTTTTCAAATCCAGTTGAGTAAAAGCAACTAACATACGAACCCACCATAGGTTAAAATTGCTATTCTCATTAAACTTTTCAATATCAAATTTCGTTGTTGAACTTGAAGCAATAACTAGAAAATCGAAAAAATTTTATGGCTCTGATACCATATATGACCATTGCAGAAACTACAACGAAATTAAAACTGAGAAGAATAAAAGAACACCCAGATTTATGTGGAAAGCACTTGCAAGGAAAAATAACGGGGAGAAAAGAAAAATCCACTATGAAAATTCAAGGATTATAACTTTTTGTCTCTTTCTGTCTCACTTTTTTTTTTCGGCAAATTTCTGTCTATACTTCAAACTAATAACTTGATGAAAACAATATTCATACACTCCAATGTTGGGCTAGCCCATACTCTCCGCTACCAACACTAAACTTCCAATTATTTATTCTCAAGTCGGGTAGTCACAAGTTTTAATTTAGGTATCAAAATTCAATTTCGATCGAACACCCAAACCAGACTTCAAGACATACTCAACACTATGAAAAATTTTTCATCGCTAATTTCCAATGAATTTTGCGACAAAAAATTTTTCGTCGCTAATTTTCGATAAAATTTTTTGTTGCAAAATTCACGATGAATTTTGGCTGTGACGAAAAAAAAAATTTGTCGCTAACGAACTTTCGACACGGAAAATAATTTTTATGATATCCATCTCCACTGATTCTTCATATCCCCCTCAATGTTCTCTCTCCCCCTCTCTTTCGTTTCTCTCGATTTACCTATCTGCGCACGCGCAAATCAATCTCGGTAAAGCTTTTCCGCCGGTAAGTGTCGTGGCTAATTTCATTACTGGATTTGTATTTTTTGGTATTATTGAATTTTTTTTTCTCTTCCTTTCTTATTTGGCCGGTCGCCGGAGACATCGCCGGCCAGGGGACGGGGTCCAACGGATCGGCCCTCGCCAGTCCACCTCGCCGAAGCCCAGGTGGGCTAGCCTCGCCATGGCCGGCGAGCTGGAGCTCGCCCAGCCCAGATCTGGGCGAGCTCGAGCTCGCCGGCCATGGCGAGCTCGGCCCTCGTCGCCAGCGAGCTCGAGCTTGCCCAAAACTTGCCCAGGCGAGCTCGACGGCCATGGCGAGCTCGCCGGTCGCCAGTGGCCGGACCAGCGATCGGTCAAGAAGAATCGAAAAAAATAAAAAGAAAAGGAAAAGAAAAAGAAAGAGAAAAAAATAAAAAAATAATTAAAAAAAAGCATCTTAAGTAATTTATTTTTATTTTAGGTACGTGTCCATTTGAAGGTCTGACAATCCAAGTGAACGTTGCAATTCTCATCAAATTGATCACTTTCTACTACAAAGATTTCAGTCAAATACTTGGTAAGTCTTCCTGACATGGTAATTTTTTCATTTTTTTCAATGTGAAAGTAATTGTTTCGTAAAAAAAGAAATTTAAATTTTTGAAAATTTATGGTTTTAATTAACATGTTAAACAATAGATATGATATTTTTAATATTTTACGAGAATTTTTTAATTTTTATACAGACACAATGCAAAGAGACAGGAGTTGGATGTATAATAAGAACTTACCTGGACGTCGGGGATTGATCGATGAGTTTCATATCGGGTTGGAACCATTTTTGGACTTTGCTAATATTAAATATGAGTTCATGGATTAAAATAAGTTAAGGTGTCCATGTAAAAAGTGCAGTAATGGAAAATTTCAAGACATTGATAAAGTTAGAGAACATCTTTGTAGATTTGGGTTTACTCCGAACTACTATAATTGGACTTGCCATGGTGAACCATTTATATCTGATGACGGATATCGAAAAAATGACCAATTTTTAGTTGGGGAAGAATGTAGCTATTATGACCAATTGAACCCATACTAGAGGATGGTGTTTGATGAAGCCGGTCATAATTTTGTTTCAGAATCGAATCATTCAAGTACTAGTTTTACTCCTACACTTGAACAATCGGGAACTAGTCATGCATCACAATTGGAAGAGGTAGGAGTTACAGGTTTTGATGAGAATGTGTGTGATCAAACTTTTCAATCTAATCAGTTCTGGGAAGTGTTGAAAACAATAAATGAACCTTTATGGGCAGGTTGTGACAACCACACGAAGGTATCGGTGACAGCAAGACTGTTAAATATCAAGGCAGAGCATAATGTGTCTGTGGATTGCTTCATCTCTTTTGTTAATGTAATGCGGGAAACAATGTCTTGTGATAACATCATGCCAAGTGACTTTTATCATATGAAAAAGCTAGTGGATAACTTAGGTCTTCCAGTTGTAAGGATTGATGTATGTAGTAGGGGTTGTATGTTATATTGGAGAGATAATGAAAATGCAAAATCTTGCAAATTCTATAGCCAATCTAGGTACAAGATTAACAAGAGGCAGGGTTGTAATCAGAAGCGTAGACCATGTAAGCAAATATTTTACTTGCCCTTAATCCCCAGGTTGCAAAGGCTTTATGCGTCTCAAGCCACTGCTGAACACATGACTTGGCATGCAAATCATGAAACCGAAGAGGGTCTAATGTGTCATCCTTAAGATGCAGAGGCATGGAAACATTTTGATAGAATATACCCCGAGTTTACGATAGAGCCTCGAAATATCGGGTTAGGTCTGTGTGCTGATGGATTTGCCCCATTTGGGAAATCAGGAAAAAGTTATTCATGTTGGCCAGTTATCTTAACTTCGTACAATCTTCCACCCGGTATGTGCATGAAGACACCTTATATGTTTTTGACATTGATTGTGACTGACCCGCAAAATCCGAAAAAATTAATAGATGTTTATATGCAACTATTGATTGAAGAGTTACAACGGTTATAGGACGAAGGTATTCCTGTGTATGACGTTTCTACCGATCAAACATTTGTACTAAAGGCTGCTCTTCTTTGGACAATAAATGACTTTCCAGCTTATGAAATGTTATCTGGATGGAGTACAGCTGGGATCTTAGGATGTCCGATATGTATGGAGAGATCGAAGTCATTCAGATTAAAACACGGTAAGAAGCCTAACTATTTT
The DNA here is from genome assembly GCA_031216235.1 of Syzygium jambos. Lineage (NCBI taxonomy): Eukaryota > Viridiplantae > Streptophyta > Magnoliopsida > Myrtales > Myrtaceae > Syzygium > Syzygium jambos. The sequence continues at coordinate 31,010,207 of CM062229.1, read as the reverse complement.
GACTGTCATAAGCAATTTTTGCCGCTAAAGCATACATTCAGAAGGAATAAAAAAGAGTTCATCAAGAATATGATCGAAAGAACACATCCACCATTGAGGTTGATCGGTGATCTAATTTAGGAGCGAGTACAGGAGTTTCCAACGGTTGTTGAAAACCCTCATGGCACAACTATTGGGTACGGAAGTACACATAAGTGGACTAAACGCAGTATATTTTGGGATCTACCATATTGGAAGGCACATCTTATTCATCATAATCTTGACGTCATGTACATAGAGAAGAACGTTTTCGATAATGTCATAAATACTGTGATGGATGTCACTGGAAAAATAAAAGACAACTTGAACGCAAGAAAAGATATGAGGGATATTTGCGATCGGCCAACACTAGATGTGGATGCAAGCAGCAGGGGACCAAAATCAAAAGCAGTTTATACATTGGACAAAGAGCAGCGATGAGTCGTTTGTCAATGGTTGAAATCAGTGCGATTTCCTGGTGGATATGCTTCGAATCTAGGGAGATGCGTTGATTTGAATGAATGCAAGTTGACAGGTCTGAAGAGTCATGATTTGTACGTATTTATGGAAAGACTAATTCCAATAGCCTTCAAGGAACTTCTACCAAACTTTATTTGGGGCGTCATTATAGAGTTAAGTAATTTCCTGCATGATATTTGCTTAACAGCGTTGAAAGCATCACACATGGAGAAACTAGAGAGAGATATTCCAATCATTCTTTGCAACTTAGAAAGGATATTTCCTCCATCGTTCTTTGATTCAATGGAGCATCTCTTAGTTCACTTGCCTTATGAGGCCAAAGTTGCAGATCCCGTCCAATTTCGATGAATGTATCCATTTGAGAGGTAAGTTTTTTGTTAAATAAATTTGAAATTACTTTATTATATATTACGTTCCGATAAATTTTATTCTATTGCAACTAGGTTCTTATATCATTTGAAGAAAAAAGTGAAGAACAAGGCATGTGTCGAAGTTTCAATTTGTAATGCATATATTGTGGAAGAAGTGACAACATTTTCATCATACTATTTTGAGTCACACATGCAATGCAAGAGGCGGAGAGCAGGAAAAAATGATGAAGGCCCCATTGATCCCAATTGTAAATTATTCTCTATTTTCAATTATCTGGCGTAGAGTCCAAAGTCAAGAGTACGAACTTGACCAGCATATTTCATAAATGGGTACAATTTTCACAATCGAAAATATGGAATGGAAAAAGCCATAATGAATAGTGGTGTGTGTGTTCAGTCATCCAATGGTGGCAATTCGAAAGATGATTTTTATGACTTGTTGGATGAAATCGTGGAGATAGAGTACCATGGACCATTAATTTTGTGGATTGTGTTATTTAAGTGCATGTAGTTCGACCCCGTCAAAGGAATGAATGTGCATACGAAATTTAATTTGGTTGAAATAAATCACAAGAAAAGATATATAAAATATGAACCATTTGTCTTGACACGACAAGCAATTCAAGTATATTATGCTTCATATTCTAGTTTGAAACGTGATAAAGCCAATTGGTGGGCTGTATGTAAAACCAAAGCACGAAAAAAAATCGAGGAACACTGGAAGGACACAACATATCAACAAGAGAAAGTTCATCACACGATTGAAATTGATGAATATATCATTTCAACTTTACGAGATCCATGTGGAGCGATGATCGATGTGGATCCAACTGAAATTCGCGAATCAAATTTTGAAGTTGGTACAGAATTTGATTATGAGACAGATGATGAAGATGATGCGCATGAACAAGATGAAGATGAAGACGAAGATGAAGATGAAGATGAAGACAAAGCTGGAGATGAAAGTGAAGACGAAGATGAAGATGAAGAATATGATTTTTGAGATTTTTTACTATTTATGTGTAATTATTATTATTATTATAGCGACATGCATTTTTTTTCTCATAAATTTTTATTATTGTTGTTGTCGTAATTATTATTGTCGTCGTCGTCGTCGTTGTTATTATTAGAATCCGTGGCTAATTAGCCTCAGATTTAGCCACGGAATTGAAATAGTCGGGAAAAATGTTAGAATTTTGCCACGAATTTGAAATTCATGGCAAAATATTGCACTATAGACTATTTTCGTGGCAAAATTCGTGGAAAATTTTCCACGAATTTTTCCACGAAATTCCAATATTCATCCTTGGGGGCTTTTTTTAAATTCGCGGGAAATTTCCCACGAATTTTCCCACGAATTTCAAATTCTTCGCAAAATATTGCACTATAGACTATTTTCGTGGAAAAATTCGTGGGAAATTTCCCACGAATTTCAAAAACCTCGGCCAATGTGGGGTTTTTTGAAATTCGTGGGAAATTTCCCACGAATTTTCCCATGAATTTCAAAAAAGACCCAAATGCCGAATATTTGAATTTCGTGGGAAATTTCTCACGAATTTGAAATTCGTTGGAAATTTCCCACGAAAATAGTCTATAGTGGAATATTTTGCCACAAATTTGAAATTCGTTGGAAAATTCGTAGGAAATTTCCCACGAATATTCCCACGAATTTCAAAAAATCCACCATTAGCCAAGTTTTTTGAAATTCGTGGAAAATTTCTAACGAATTTTCCCACGAATTGCAAAAAACCCACCATTGGCCGAGGTTTTTGAAATTCGTGGGAAATTTCCCACGAATTTTCCCACAAAAATAGTCTATAATGTAATATTTTGCCAAGAATTTGAAATTCGTGGGAAATTTCCCACAAATTTTCCCACGAAAATAGTCTATAGTGGAATATTTTGCCATGAATTTGAAATTCGTTGCAAATATTACACTATAGTCTATTTTCGCCGAGACTTCACTTTTGTTCCATCTCCGATTCAATCTCCTTCGGTTCCACTTTCTTCTTTAATGCAACACTCGAATGATGAAGAAGATACCCGATTCATTATATGCCCATGTGGAGATTCGTAAGTACTTCATTTTTTTACATATATATAAATTATCAATGTAAATAAAATTGTCCATGTTGCGAATTATCGGTATGCTTCATTGTCTTATTGTCCATATTATTATAACATGTTTTCAGATTCACGGATTCTATGTATGTTGTGAGGGAACCTAATAAAATAGTTAATAACTGTTAGATGAGCCAGTTTACTACTTTCAGCAGCGCTCCCATAGAAGTAAAGACTTTGTGGTGGAATGAGTTCAAGGTTAGTGTTGTCTTTCTATTTTCTCACAAACTAAGTTCGATGTAGCATATTAATGGTTAATAATGAATTTTGTCACGAATTGTCTGGTACATTGTAATGGATATGTGACATGTGACCCTAATGGATAACTTTCAGTTGTTTTTCTATTGATTGTAGCGTAAGTTCACGTGGGATCAAATGGAAGAGGATGAGGTTAGAAGAATTTTCAAGAAGAAATCGGTGATCACGTGCGATATGTGATAAATAAAGCGAAGAGAAGAAAAGAAAAGCCGACCTTTTTTACATCTGACAATTGGATGGAAATTACGAGAACTTGAGAAACTGATAAGCATAAGCAAAGGTGTGAACAGAACAAGAAGAATCGAGCTTCTAGTTCTAGTGACGGGTCTGCATCTGCTATATATGCTGAGGGCTCTATCAGCACCAGGAAGCATAAAAGAAGAATGGTAAGTCTGTTTATACATGTCAGTGTATTTAATTCAATGATTACTCATTTATGTTTATATTTTGTAGGCAGATGAATTGGGGACGGAACCCACATTTACAGCTACATTTGAATGTACATTCCAAAAAAAGGATAAGACATGGACTGGCGCTCGAGCAAAAGTTATTAAAATATGTAAGGTTATAGTTTGGACTTTATGGAAACTAGAATGAAAATCATGAATATTTTTAATATTTATGGTAATATATATGAATTTATTTTATTTCCATCTATATTGTTAATATAGAAAAAATATAATGAACTTTTAATGAGCACTGCTAGTGGTGATGATGGTGGTGGTGATGGTGTTGCCGTGTTTGAGCTATCGGTTGACAATATAGCATTATGGGTGAAGGCAACGGGTGGGCTGAAAGGAGGAAAAATATTTGGTATGTGATCTTTGTCAAGGATGTACAAAATGAAGGCTGCTGGAACTTCATCCTCCAATGCGACTGTTTCAAGGAGGACACGACATGAGGAGCATATGACCCAAGAATTGAGCCAACTGAAACAGTTGCTTGTACAGAAAGACGAAGAAATGAAACATTTACTTGGACAGAAGGACGAACAAATAAGGGTGATGCATCAACAAATGCAAATTATCATGCGACATCTCGACATCGATCGCAATGAGGTTCCTCCTCTACCTCATATGAATCCAATTGATGATGAGTATAATGTTGAGCCACACAATGATGCGACAATTGATGATGATGATGATGATGATGATGAAGCTGATGATTTTATTGTCAGTCCTTCCTAGTTCATTCTCGAGTACCAAAGCTGCCAACGTTTTTATGGTTGTCCTGTGTTCTTTTAATGTTTTGAATGTATCACCTGATATTCATTAGTGCTTAGCTGCCTCTTTGTATTATGAGATTGAATATCGAATATCATCATGTGAGACTTTGCAACTTATGCATTGTAGAAATTAATATTGCTAATAATTAGATTTAAATTTGAAATTGTCGCTAAACAAAATTCGTCGCAAACTTAGCAACGAATTTTGTCACGAATAGATTTCGTTGCAAATTAGCAACAAAAATTGAAATTTTTTGTCAAAAAAATTCGCGATTTCTCACGATTTTTGCAACGAATTTTCCCATGAAATTTGTTTTCGTCGAAAATTACCAATGAAAATTGTAATTTTTAGTCAGAAAATTTCGTGATTTCTCACGATTTTTCCAACGAATAATCAAGGACGAATTTATATACGATTTTTCCCACGAATTTAGTTTTCGTAAGAAATTACCAACGAAAATTGTAATTTTTTGTTGGAAAAATTCGCGATTTCCCACGAATTTAGTTTTCGTCGGAAATTACCAACGAAAATTGTAATTTTTTGTCGGAACAATTCGCCATTTCCCACGAATTTAGTTTTCGTCGGAAATTACCAACGAAAGTTGTAATTTTTTGTCAGAAAAATTCGCGATTTCCCACGAATTTAGTTTTCGTCGGAAATTACCAACGAAAATTGTAATTTTTTGTCGGAAAAATTCACGATTTGCGACGATTTTTCCAACAAATAATCAGGGACGAATTTATATACGATTTTCTCAACGAATTTACCCACGAATTTAGTTTTCGTCGGAAATTACCAACGAAAAATTGTAATTTTTTGTCAGAAAAATTCTCGATTTCCTACGAATTTTTTTTTCATCGGAAATTACCAACGAAAATCATTATTTTTTGTCGGAAAAATTCACGATTTTCCACGATTTTTCCAACGAATAATTAGCAACGAATTTTTCCAACGAATTATTAGCGACGAATTTTTCCATGAAATTTTGCAACGAATTTAGCCACGAATTGATTTTCGTCGCAAATTACCAACGAAAATTCAAGTTTTTTTGTTTGTCGCTAATTTCGTTGGAAATTACCAACGAATGTTGCCATGATGTTTCGAACGAATAATTACCAACGAATTTTCCAACAAATTTAGCCATGAATTTATCTATGAATTTTGCAATGAATTTTTTTTCGTCGGAATTTACCAACGAAAAATTAAATTTTTTGTCGCAAAAATTTCCAACGCCGAATTACCAACGAATTTTTTTTCGTCGGAAATTCGTTGTACGAATTTTACCCCGAATAATTACCAACGAATTTTTCCACGATTTTTGCAATGAATAATTACCGACGAATTTTTCAACGAACTTTTCAACAAATTTTCCAACGAATTTTGACACGAATTTTCTAATGAATTTTCCAACGAATTTTCTAACGAATTTTCCAACAAATTTTCCAACGAAAAAATTTTGTCGCAAATTACCAACGAAAATTTAAATTTTTTGTCCCAAAAATTTGCGACGATGAATTACCAACGAATTTTTTTTTCGGTAATTTCGTTGGAAATTCATTTTCCGACGAATTTTGCCAAATTTTTCGTTGGAAAATTCGTTAGAAAACTCTTGTTTTTTTGTAGTGAAGACATCAAAGTAGCGACCAGCATGTGTTTTATCCCACGCAGTAGAGATGGTGGGTGGCACCTTGAACCTTAGGTTAAAGGTTGAGGGAGACACAGTTGAGGAGCAAAGATGTAACCTTAGAGGCAAGATTAACCTTTAATACTTTCTGTTGAGGAAGTCGACGTTTCAGCAAACTTTCTGTTAAGCTTAGCATGCATCAGGGCAGCTTCCTGTCCATGAGAAGTTACGCAATCTGGCGACAATTTCCGTAAATGAAATAGTACGAATTTAAGGAAGCACAAAAGTTCTACTTTTATGTCTACATCATGGCGGCAAGATTTCCTTTGCCGAAACTAGTCACATATCGAAAGAGAAATGAGGCACAATATTTCGATGAGGCTCTGTTACGTGTTTTATCTTTTACTTGGTTACCACCTCCAAGTATCATCTAATTCTAAGCCTCATTGTGCCAGGAAAACAAATTAAAAGAACCTACCTAAACTCTCTCCTTAACTCTTTCTTTAAGAAACTTAATGAAGCCACCCAAATTCTTGTAGGATGATCCACCCTCCTTCTCCACAGCTTGCCTTGCCAATCTACCAATCTTTCTTGCCCTCTCCCTAGCCTGCCTTCCTCTCTCCCCTCCCATCAGTTCCTTAACTCCATCCCTTATCACCTCGCTAGCAATTGTCCCCCCGACACCACCTTCTCTCACCATAACCCCGGCCCCGAGCCCCGTCACCACAAGCTTAGCATTCAGTGGCTGGTCATTACCCGTTGGCCACGCCAGTATCGGCACCTCCTCTGACAAGCTTTCCAGCACTGAGTTCCAGCCGCAATGACTCAAGAACCCGCCTATCGCTGGGTGCGACAGGATGCGCCGCTGGTCCACCCAATCGTGCACCACCAAGCCCCTCCCTTTCAACCGATCCTCCCATCCGTTGTCCGGCAACACCCAAGTTGCCGATTTTACTGCCCATATGAACGGATACCCTGCCATCTCCAGTCCATGAGCTATATTGTCCATTTGCAGGTCACTCGAGCGTGCTTGTGTTCCGAATGATACATATATCACTCCGCTCGTTTCAACACGCTCATCCAGCCACTTGATGTAGGACTGAGGTGGGTCTGCCTGTTTGGATCCCACAGGTCTCTCTATCTGATTCTGGTCGTAGAGCAAAGCCGGCCCGATGCACCAAGCTCTTGCCCCCTGGCAGTAAAATGTTTCCAGGGCAGCAACATAATCACCTTCGAGCTCTTCGAAGCTGTTGACGATTAGGCCCGCGCTGTTTGCATCCACCTCTCTAAGCTCTGCTAGTATAGGCAAGAAAGGGTCATTCGGGTCTTTGCACCGCTCCAAATCGGAGATGTCACACTTATAGACTGTGAAAGGAACGCTCAACTTCGGCAGTCTGATTGGATCGGAATCGGGCATCGCCATGAGGGATTGGACATTCCCGAAGGCAGTTTTGAAGATGACCATAGACAAAACCCCCAACCCATGGAAGGCAATCCTAGGAATCCCGAAAGACCGACACACGTCGAGCGTCCATCCTAGGAAAAAATCAGTAATCACACAGAGCGGGAGAGACCCGGCTTCAGACATCTCCCTGAGAATACACTCAAAGGCGGGTCTCATGGACCTGGTGGCTTTCAAGAAAGGCACCAACAAAGCCATGGAAGGCAGATCGGCAGTGTTCTCGCATCCTTCGGGAAGCTCTGGGACTCTAGGAAACTGTATGGTGCGCAAGGAGATTTCAGAGTAGTTCGATACCTTTGACAGGATGAGTGGGGCATTCTTTGGGGTGGTGATGATGGTGACTTTGAGGCCGAGGCTTGCGAGGGCCTTGCATATGTCTAGTAATGGGAGTGCATGTCCCTGAGCCATGTGAGGGAACACCACCACACGAGCACAAGGTGATGGCGATACCAACCCTGTCATGGCTTCTAAAATTCAGTCAAGATGTAGATGAACAACAGTAGAGGAGGAAGAGAAGGGAGAAAATTGGGGGTAGGCATTTCGACGGAAGCCCGCATTAAATAGAGACATTAACGGGAATGGCAGAGCACATAAATGCTACGCTGTATAATTTAATATAAACTCATGTATGCTACGCTGGATTACGCAATAAAAGAAGGATTTTGCCAATAATTATTCTAGGAAAATGCTGAGATGACCGTCCCTCCGTATGACGGTGGGACGGTCAATTGACAGCCACAGGAATTTTTTAGGAAACCGGTAAACTTCCTCAATCGATATCAAATTTTGACTCTACGTCTCCTTTTTTTTTTTTTGAAACTTTTATAATTTTTTATTGCAAGCTTCGATTGAGAGACAAAATCATAAGAAACAAATTAAATTCTTCGGAAATCTATATCATAGCATCTACTAGTTAAATTAACGAATACAATATGCCAGGATGAGAGTACCAAGAATTTCATTGATTTTCATTCAATTAAGAATTCAGATGAAATTAGGCACCGTAGCTATTCTCAAATTTGATTTGGAATCAAGAAAGAATCGGGAGTTTTCAATCGTTACTGGTACTTGTTATTTATTCTGTTTTGAAATAAAATATCTTACAATAATAGGGTCGGGTGTCTCGTGGTCGTGCGAATCTTCTCAATGAACCAAACGTTGAAGCTATATTAGGTAAAATCTGTGTCAAAATCGATCAAAAATCATTTTTTTTAACTTTAGCTTTGACTCATGTGATCCTGAGATTGATTTTATAATGTTTTAGATCCCAACACATCTTCATCTGCGATATTTGGATCAATGGGGGTAAATTTTTTGCTCTGCTAATTCATTATTCTTATTTTGATCTTTTCTTTACTTCATTTGTTTTATTCATAATCGATTTTACCAATCTTAATTTTAGGTCATCAGAGAGTTCTTCTAAAGCAAATTGATTTGAGTGAAAGGAATGAGAAACCAATTTATTGCGCAATGATTTTATTATTACTTGCAAGTACAACGTTTTAAGTGTTTTTTCATCTTTTAAATTTAATAGAGGTGTATAATGACATTAACGATTTCTTTTAAGTAAGTGATTATATTTTTATACTTGTAATTATTTATATTTCGGTATCTAATTTATTTTTTCGTTCTTCGTATTCGAGAAAATTGATTCTGTGAGCCCTCTTATGATTTTTTCTCTCAATTTGAGCTTGCAATAAGGAAACATAGAAATCAATTAAAAAAAAAAGGCATAAAGTCAAAATGAAACCGGTTGAGAAAGCTTACGGTTTCCTCAAAAAAGTCTTGCGGCTGACAATTGACTGCCACTCTTTCATCTTATGGAGGACGTCGGTCATGCTAGCCGAATCCATTATTCTATGGGCATCGTTGCAGTTTTCTAAGCAGAGTGGCTCTTCTGGTGCTGAACCGGAACCTCAAATGAAACGAAGTTGTCTGCCGTGTGCGGTAGTCAATACCATCAAACCAAGACGCAGGTCTCTAACCCTTCCTCGCTCCACGTCGCATCGCCCTTGGGGGTGACCATAGACAAGTGGCGAGGGCTAGTACCATACGTGTCTGATTGAACCCATGGTCGAGTCAGGATTAAATCCGAGCGGGATTTCCTCATCTCCTTCACGTGAACAGAGAACTTGGGATGAGCGATATGAGGACCAATTTATAGATGGCACTGAAACATAGAACTTATCTGTCGGAATCGTTTCTCAAATTTTTAAAATCTGAAATGTACCATATATATTGTGGAACTTGAAACCTACATCGTCACGGGTTCTAAGATCGATTTCATATCTATTGAAATTCCACATATATTCTTAATTAAACCATCGTAATGAATCGTTATTTCTAATGATCACAATTAGCTCCTACATCTATTGATCAAAACTCATATTTAGACACACGAAAAATGCGAAACATTAACAAAGTAAATGCTTGGGTCATGGATACTGCCGAAAATGAAAGTTGAGACTAACGATTTCAAATTACACACCCATCATCAGACGCTATGGAATATCGCATGATTGAGCGAAGACATAAAACAAGAAAAACACAGAGACTTATTTCAAGTTGCCGATTTTCTAGATTTTTAGAATATGAAACTTACCAAGCATATTTTAGAACTTGAAACTATATCGATTTCCACCGGTTCGGTTATACCCGGAATGCTCACCCCTACACAAGACAGAAAAATATCTGCCAAGCTCTGCGGTAAACGTTTAAACAGTAGAAGTGCAGGGATTTCTTTGGCATGATCGATATCCCAAACGCCGGTCATGACCCGTCCCCTCACCTAAATCACAAATAGGGCAGGTCCATATCTGGATCTTATTGGAAGATACCCGGTCAAACATAGCGTAGTGGCCCGAGATTGCCGTTATTTCGACGACTTTTTAGTTTGGTTTCAAGTAAACTTGAATTTGCGCGCATGCACCTATGTCGCTCAGCGGGCACAAGCCGATATCTAAGCCCTCCAGTACATGTTCTCGTCCATCTGAATAAACTCGTCCTTGCTCGAGGAAATTGTCAACCCATAAAGGAACTCAACAGTAAACTATGCTTCCCCGGCTACTAATTAATTGCTCTTGCATTGCAAGTACTTTTTTCATTATCTGCCCAAGTGCAAAAATCTTTGAAAAATGACTCGACGACCCTATGTCCAAATCGAAAAATCTATCTTCATATATAGAATGGAAATATCCATTTTAATATGTAGAATGGACGCCAACGCTATGCATTGCTATCGAGCCGTGTCATTGGAGAATGCTAAATTACTGTCAATTATGCTATAAAACTCCCCTAGCTCGCTCTGTCACCTTCCGTTTTATATTGCACTCCCTCGTCTTCTTGAACCGACAGCAAATCCAGTTTGAGCAGATGGGTTTCGTGTATGAGAGGAAGCCCGCCCACGCCGCTCTCGTTCGGGTCCACGGGACGAATCTGGTCTTATTGGGTCGGGCTGGGCTGGACGAAATCGGTGATGCATGCGAACCGGACGTGCAACTTTATCAACGTTAACTTAAAATATTCCCGACATCTTTCTCCGCATTCGATGCGTTCTCCCCCGAAGACACCTCCCCCAGTCGAGTTTTCCCTCGTCTACGTCCGTGATTTTACTATAATATCTCGTGCCTCGATCCCATCGGTGATTAAGATATAGGAACTTCCAAAACAACAGGGACACGCGTCTATCTCCTACTTGTCGCTTTAACTGGGCATGCTTCATGCCTTTTCTTGTCGTTGCAGATGGCTTTCTCGTCCAACTCTCTGTGCCGTATCAATCCTTCTTTCCCATTTAATAATCCAGCTTGACATGAGAATGAAGATTTCTTGTTTTCAGAAGAGAAGTAGGAGGATGGAAACGCTCAGGAAGTGTTCCCGAAGTCGATGGGGGACTCCCCCACTGTTATAGTATCACCATCTGGTGATACTCCATAAAATCTTAGCTTCTCTTCGCCTTTGGTTTTCCGAAACATCCTCACCTGGAACCAAATATTAATTCAGTGTCTCGGAAATAACCCATCTCATAAACTCACCAACTTCACCACTCGATTAATTTACTCGAGACAAGACGCGGCCGTATCCACTGTTAACCACAAAATTTTCCAAGTCTACTCAAAGGACAAGTGCCTAGAAAGTCCGTGCACTGTACATTAAGGTTGAAAGGATCTACTGTTATTCTTCCACTCGTACAAATATCACAACTTGTGGGCATTATCATCTCCCCCACTTTACCCAGTAACAGATTCAAAACCCAATCCATGGCAAATGAAGTTCTTTCTTCACCGGCCATTACTTTGCCTCCGGCATCCACCGATGGGTCCGCTCCTCGGCCTGGTGTTGTCGGTACGATTAGAGAAGCCATCGATCTACTGGCAAGGAATCCCAAGCTTATGATCCAAACAATGCTCCTGATATTCTCTCCCTTCTCTTTCCTAGTCCTCCTTCATTATGTTCTAGCAGGGCCACTCATGGAGAAAGTCGAGGATGGCTACGAGCGCTCCGAGTTAGATCCGCGCGATTTAAGATCATTTGTGGGAATTGAGTCGGTATTCTTGCTATCTTCCTGCATAATTTTTTTCCTGGGAATGCTATTGATAGTCTATGGATTGGCAGTCATTTATAACAACAAATCCATAAGCCTCAAACAACTGGTGTCAAGGATAAAGTCCACATGGAAGAAGCCATTCATTACATGGTTTTTTTGTCTGCATTTTGGCAATCTTGTACTGGGCCCTGGCTTTGGTGATAGTTCGATGCGTTAATCTCTACGTGTGGAGTTGGACAGCGGGAATCCTTGCTGTATCTTTGTATCTGTTCCTGGCTGCCCTTTGGAGTCTTGGTTTGGTTGTTTCTATCTTGGAAGATGATGTTTCAGGACCGAAGGCCTTTCTAAGAGCTTTAAAGCTGATGAGGTGCAAAAAAATGGAAGCTTTCAGGCTAATGTCGATGCTGGAACTAATGAGTATTCCAATCTACATTGTGTTCTATGTCACATCAGCAGATGATGACGATAAGCTCGGCGTTCTCGCTCAGTTTGCTTTTGGAGCTGCTGCGACGCTGCTCTTCTGCACAGCGAAATTTTTTTCCTTTATGGTTTTCACTGTGTTCTACTATGAATGTCGACAGAATCACGGGGAGAAAATAGACCTGGAACTGGGTCAGGGGTACAAGATGGTTCCTACGGTAGCCCAATAAGATCCTTCTCTTCCTTGGGCTCTATTATAGTTGTTACACATGAACTCCAATTTGAATTTTGTTTTTAGATCTCATCATCTTCACTCACTTAGCATGGAGACTTGGAATGTATATGTAGCAGCGACAGATTCTAATGATGTTAACTTTTCTCAACAATTTCATGAACTGCCAGACTGATTCACTTACTATTTCTACATCACTAACAGCAGATGCCAGTAGCCGAAACTAGCATGCATATGAAGAATCTGCCGTTTTCACCGCCAATTAGCATGAGGAATCAGCAAGTCACAAGATGTCAGAACATTATGGCTACTCAGACCTAGATGGCCATTGGGGTGTAAGCTGATCCCAGTTGTTAACCTCAAAGGAAAAATCGTATAACCTCCTTGGAGAAAGTGTATTCACTTCATAAAGAGACTTACATATACTGTGGCTCATTAGTTTCTCTATAATCATCGGATGCTGAACTCACAGAACTAGGTATAATAACTCTCTGTTCATCAATGAATTCATGCAAAACTAATATGAGTGCATAATTCTGTCAGGCAATAATAGAGCAGCACCAAACACTCGCCCATTCTTGGTCTGAGTGTCTCATCCTGTTCTTCCACCGATATCCTGACCTGATTTGATCCACTTCTTTTTTTCTCTTTTCTTTTCTTTTCTTTATTCTTTTTCTAGAAATTGTTGGCCGGCAAGGTCACCGGCCGACCATCGCTGGCCATAGGTGAGGGCCGGCGACCCTCACCTGGTCTGGGCATCCCTTGCCACGAGTGAGGGCCTTCACGTCCTCGCTCTTGGTGGGCGAGGGCGTCATAGCCCTTGCTGGCCAACAGACGAGGGTCGATCTAGGCGAGGGCAACCATGCCAACCAACAGTTTCTCGAAAAAGAAAAAAGAAAGAAAAGAAAAGAGAAAAAAAGATTAAAAAATCTGAAAAAATTATTAGAAAATGATAAATTTTGTTTACGTTAGCGCTGGCGGTACCACGTAGGACCGCCGGCGACTACATCAGTAATTTACGGCATAAATTTGCTAGGTGGACTGAATTGATACCAACGCGAAAATTTTTAGGACTAAATTGATTCAATTAAAAGGTTTAGAACTGAATTAGTACTAGCGTAGTAGGTTTAGAAATTTCTTGATACTTTTCCCGACTGAATCAGGAAAGTTCAAAAAGGATGCAGGCCATTTGCATCATCATGTGCAGACTCGAGGCCCAATTCACGCGATTCAACTTCATTCGGTAGCATTTCTCGGCAACTTACCGTATAAGGGCGTCAACAATGTCGTGCACAGGAACAGAGACGTTGAACGTGGAAAACTGTTGCTTTCCCCGAAATTTCGAGTATTAATGTGAAGCCAACACGGGTAAGGTCATGACCGATTCATCATCAAACCAAGGCCGTGCCGTGTGAAGAGAATTGACTTGTTTTGTTGTCCTTACCTTAGCATTGGCATAATTTTTTCCTTCGGTATCCCTTTTCAGCTGATTACAGAGGCTTTGACTTTTCCTCGGATAAAGTGCGACTAAAATGGCATGAGAATTTGCCCATCAAGTTTATCTTTGTTGTGCGGATGACTTGGTCCAATACCGATATCGCACACCGGGTATGTCGTTTAAGTGTCAAAGTCAGCTATCTCCACCGTCTTTGGAATGCTTAGAGGAAACCTACCTCTGCTTGTTCCATCTTCCCCCCACTTCTCTTCATATATATTTATGGCTGAGTAATGATCATATTCTGCATACAATTCAAAGGTGTCAATCCAGATTAGGGAATGGATTTTGCGTGTCCGACAACATAGGAGTCAACCTATGGAACAGTCAAGAGATGGGCAAGAGCATGACTAAGCCAAACACAACCACAGGACCTTCTCTATTGATTTTTCCAACATCATAACTTCTGATTCAAGAAACTTGAGCTTGACATATTACCCCGACTTCTCTACATATATATATGGATGAATAATGATCTCTCCCTAGATTATCTTGTTCTTGATGCTTTCATTCCTCGAGTCGACACACGATTACTCCAAACCTCAAACTGCACAAAACATGAACCCGAGATCTTTGTTTTCCATTTATCTATTGTACATCCCAATATGCTTGTTCTTAACGCCATCAACGTGTCAGAATGTAACAGCAACAACGATAGATGTCGGAGTCATTCTAGATATGGACACATATGTTGGAAAGATGAGCAAGACATGCCTTGAGATGGCGATCGACGATTTCTACTCTGCTTACGATGATTACACTACAAGATTAGTCCTTCACACGAGAAACGCAACGAGCGATGCGGTCGTGGCTACATCTGCAGGTACGGGATGTGAAGTTTTATTCTCTTTGACACCTGATTGTGTTCCAAGTTGTTACGTGGTGATATAACTTACAAAGAAACAAAATACAATTGACTGCAGCTATGAGATTTCTCGCTAATGCAATTACTCAGAAATCATTCATCATCTCTGAAAAATGAATTTATTTGTATTCTTCCATTCATAGAAGTCAGCGTGAAATTTTCATGGCTAAAGGTTTTCTTTTCAGGTAAAGTATAGGAAACAACTCCTTAGATTACTGTCTTAAGATGCTAGCAAAGTGTATGTCTATGAGGGAAAATGTGACTAATTTTCAAAGACCAATATAAAACCTGAAGTTCAATATGTTCTGATTTCGCAGCAATAGAATTGTTAAAGAATTATCAAGTCAAGGCCATTCTGGGGCCTCAGCAATCAAGACAAGCAGATTTTATAGCTGATATCGGCAACACAACTCACGTCCCTATAATTTCCTTCACCGCGACAAGCCCTTTGCTTTCGCACCTTGAAACACCCTACTTCATCCAAATGGCACAAGTAGACACCTCTCAGCTGAAAGCCATCGCCGCCATTGTCAAAGCCGCCGAGTGGAGGGAGGTTGTACCCATTTATGAACGCTCTCATTACGGAAGTGGAATCATCCCTTATCTTGCTGATGCCATGCAAGGAATCGGTACAAGGATACCGTACCGGTGCGGAATCTCTCCTTCAGCTACAGATGATCAGATCCTGAAAGAGCTCTACAAGTTAATGACTAAGCAAACACGGGTTTTCATCGTGCATATGTTGCCAAATCTTGCATACCGACTTTTTCTCAAGGCAAATGAAGCTGGAATGATGAGAAAAGGATATGCCTGGATAGTCACGGATGGGATTGCAAGCCTTCTCAGCTCCATGGATTCTAATGTCATCAATTCTATGCAAGGAGTTATAGGGGTGAAGACTTACCTTCCTCAAACCAAAGAGCTAGACCAATTCACGAAGAGATGGGAAGAGCGATTTCACGAGGAATATCCAGGAATCAACCATGTTCAGCTAAATGCCTTTGGCCTAGGTGCCTATGATAGCATTTTTGCTTTAGCAATGGCAGTAGAAAAGGCTGATATAGCGAACTCACAATTTAGTAAACCAGCCATCCAGAATAATACGACCGACCTGGAAACCATTGGTGTCTCGGAGTCGGGACCAAAGCTCCTCCAGTCAGTTTTGAGTACCAAATTCAATGGATTAACTAGCAGAGTTGAATTCATAGATGGACAATTACCTATATCTGCCTTTCAGATAGTGAACTTGGTTGGGAATGATGCAATATCAATTGGACATTGGGCAGAGAATGGCATCATAGATCAACTTCCCGCCAGTAATGAGAACTCAACCAGCGAGAAGAATTATCTGAAAAAAACTGTTTGGCCGGGTAAATCAAGGAGGACCCCAAAAGGTTGGGATATTCCAGCAAATGAGAAGAAGTTGAGGGTTGGAGTCCCCGTAAAAGCCGGATTTAGCCAATTCATAAATGTGGAAACAGATCCTCTGACAAATGCTCCCAATGTTACCGGTTATTGCAGAGATGTGTTTGAAGCTGTCATGAAATCGTTGTCATATGCTGTTCCGTATGAGTATGAACCCTTCGAGACTAGTGAAGGCAGTGGAGTGAGTGCAGGAAGTTATGATGAACTTGTTGCCAATGTCTCTACTGAGGTAATGAATTCTGAACTCGGATTTCACATGATTAAATCAAAGTTGCGTGTTTTACTCGAACAGTTTGCTTCCTGACCCCTATCTCAGTTTCCAACCTCTCGCTTATATTCTCGACTAAAGCGCTTCTGTTTTTTGGACCAACATGCAGCGTTTTGATGCTGTCATTGGCGACATAACCATCAGGGCAAACCGAGCTGAATTTGTGGATTTCACCCTTCCTTACACAGAGTCAGGTGTCTCCATGATTGTTCCAATCAAGGGTCATGATAAAAAAAGTGCATGGATCTTCTTGAAACCGCTGAAGGCAGAACTATGGATAACCATAGGAGCCTTTTTTGTGTACACTGGCATTGTAATATGGGTTCTTGAGCACCGGGTGAACAAAGACTTTAGAGGACCTCCACACAAACAAATTGGAATGATCTTGTGGTTCTCCTTCTCTACAATGGTCTATGCCCAGAGTAAGTCACCTCATCCATCTTTCTTCAATATACGTAGTCAAATAAGTCGTGAAATAGAAAGTTTGGCAACGAAAAATCAGTAAAGCTTGGTGATATTATTGGAGGAAGCAATGTCTTGTCTGATAATTGAAAAACTGCAAGATAATAAGCTATAGGTCCAGCGACCTTATACTGAATCATTAAAAAATAAGAAAGAATACTACTTTTGTCTTGTGATAGTGGAAACAGAAACCCAGATGGATGCTGCATATACAAAGAGTGGCTCTCTAACTGTAGCTTCTTTAATTTTGCAGGGGAAAGGGTAATCAGCAATTTGTCGAGATTTGTATTGATCATATGGATCTTCACTGTCCTAGTACTTTCGTCGAGTTACACGGCAAGCTTGACCTCTCTATTAACTGTACAACAGCTCCAACCGACAGTCACAGATATCAATGCTCTCATAAGGAATGGAGATTACATTGGGTACCAGGATGGTTCTTTTGTTCCGGATCTTTTGAAAAGCTTAGGGGTAGATGAGTCAAAGCTCATAAAGATGAATACTTCAGACGAATATGATGAGAATCTTTCTAAAGGCAGTATTAATGGTGGAGTATCTGCGATTGTGGATGAGCTCCCTTATCTCAGGGTTGTTCTCGCTAAGTATTGTTCAAAATATAAGTTGGTTGGTCCAACCTACAAAGCTGCAGGTTTTGGATTTGTAAGTGTTCCTCACTCTCTCACTCAATATACACACGCACACATACTTAAGTACTTGCACAACTGCTGAAAGATTACCAAAGCAAAAGGTTGCTTGGTTAAACTTTTTTTGGTGGCATTGAACCAAAGTGTGCTCTATCATAGTTTGCTCGCACGAGTAGTTGCCATAACTATAATCTAATCCTATGGCCACTTAAAATTGTAATGATTACAGTTGCTCTTCTCCATTTCAAAACAGACAACACTTTCAGACAGAAATATTTTCCTAACAAAGTTCGTTCATTCTCTCTTTGTTGATAGATATTAGGCGATCCTCTGATCTGTATATTCCCTCTCTGTCTTCAGGCATTTCCGAAGGGCTCACCACTAGTTCCTGACGTATCGAGGGCAGTCCTGAGAGTCATGGAGTCACCCGACATGAATTTAATTACAAAAGCATGGTTAGGGGATCAGGACAAGTGTTCAGAGGAAGACGAGACTACTTTAACCTCCAACAGCCTCCCGCTGGACAGTTTCAGGGGCCTTTTTATCATCGCGGCGCTTGCCTCAACCTCTGCACTCTTCATCTTCTTGATCAACTTCTTCCACGAGAACAGACACATCTTAGCCTCGCAGCAACCGTTGAAGCAAAAAGTGGCAGCCATTGTGAAGACATTCGACGAGATGAAGGAAGACGCCCGTGAGGCGGCAAAGAAGGAAAAGTGCAAAGAAGAAGGAATCGAAATGGCTGCCGGAGGAGAAATCCATCTCACCCCAGGTGCAACCAGCTTTTCAAAT
Organism: Syzygium jambos; assembly: GCA_031216235.1. Lineage (NCBI taxonomy): Eukaryota > Viridiplantae > Streptophyta > Magnoliopsida > Myrtales > Myrtaceae > Syzygium > Syzygium jambos. The sequence continues at coordinate 30,991,501 of CM062229.1, read as the reverse complement.
GACGAACAAGGGCTGTTCTCACCGGATAACGGCTTATCATCCCCGGAACCTGGAACGCTGTATCACGCGTGGACTGTTACAGGGATGGATGAAGATAGGCACAGAAAGTATTCTTTTCACTCCAACTCCGATTCTTTCTTGTACGATAAAATCTAGTGACACTAACTTCGATAGCATTGTCCGTAGTCATGCTTCATCATCAGGGGCAACGGTTTCTTTTTTCGATCTTCCGTTTTCCTTCTTCAGGGATGTAATGATGTACAGTTGGCTAATAATAAAAATCATCAATTTATTCACGTACGACTCAAAAAGGGAGACGATGGAATCTGGTGGTTAACTGCCGTATATGCCAAACCTGATGAATTAGCTAAAGCTCAACTGCGGGCCCAACTTGAGCATGTAGCTATTCACGAAACCTTGGATGGTCACGGGGGATTTCAACGACATGTTCAGTGAGTGGAATGACAGATGCCGGCTTATTGATCTTGGGCTGGCGAGAATGAAATTTACATGGCATGGACTCAATGAAATTGAGGGCAAGAATAGCAGAAGTGCCAAAAGTTGTGTACGGAGCTCACTTTGATGCTAAAAATTCCATTTGGGTCACTTAAGTGTCAAATCGGAGCAAAAATGATCACTTTGGTGCCAACGACGAGAGATTCCTGCCAAATTAATACGTGGCATTTATAATTAAATTTTTAATCTTAGTTGGATTTTTTTAAAAAAAAATTAGTCTACGTGGCATTTCCACGTATCTATTTCGATTTTTTAACTACTTTTCTGAATTTTTTTTCTTTTTTTTTCTTCTTTTCTTTTTTTCTTTTCTTTCTTCTCCCTGAGGCCGGCCGCCTAGCCTCGCCCGGACGAGGCCGCCACTGCCCGCCACAGGCGAGGCTCGGCCGACCCTCACCTGGGCGACGGCAGGCAAGCCCCGGCTAGGTCGGCCTAGCCTCGCATGGGCGAGGGCGAGCCCCGGCGAGGGCTTCCCTCGCCAGATCCGACAAAGTCAGCCGTCGCCCAAGCCACGGAGGCCCCGTCGGGCATTGCCTTCCCTCGGGAGACGCCCGACGGGGCCACCGTGGCCTGGGCGACGGCGGGCCTCACCGGATCTGGCGAGGGGAGCCCTCGCCGTGGCTTGCCCGCCGCCGCCCGCCACAGGCGAGGCCCGACCGACCCTCGCCTGGTCGACGGCGAGCAAGCCCCGGTGAGGTCAGCCTTGCCTCGCATGGGCGAGCCCCGGTGAGGGCTCCCCTCGCCAGATCCGGCAAGGCCGTCCGTTGCCCAGGCCACGGCGGCCTCATTGGGCGTCACCCAGGCTAGGGTCGGCCCGGCTTCGCCTGTGGCGGGCGGCAGCGGGCAAGCCCCGGCGAGGCCAGGTGGTCGGCCTCAAGGAGAAGAAAGAAAAAAAAATTATTTAAAATAAAAAACGCTGACTGTACGTGCTGACTGTGTCTCCGGCGAGCCATATCGGTTTTAAAAATTAATAAAAAAAATGCCACGTCGGATTTCCGGCCAAATTGATCGGAGTTGGTACTTAAGTGATCGTTTTTCAAAAATTTTGGCACTTAAATGATTTAAATGAAACTTTTGGCATCAAAGTGAGCTCCGTACACAACTTTTTACACTTCTGCTGTTCTTTCCCCATGAAATTGATATAATCAGGTACTCAAGCACCTCGATAGAGCACTATGTAATCTTTCTTGGAAATTGTTGTGTGTTGATGCAATAGTTTTCATGCTCCCAGGAGTTAAATATGACCATCATCCTCTCTTGATTTCTCTATACCAAGAGAATACCCCTAGGCTAACTCGATCCTTTTGTTTCGAGGCAGCTTGGCTGACTCATGCGGCATTTAATGAGCTTGCTCAACTTAATTGGAATGATAATTTGCTGATTCATGTTGTTCCGTCTCAATTCCAATAAACTCGCGGACTGGAATCAGCATGTCCTTGGCAACATCTTCAGAAGGAAAAAGAATTTGATGGAGAGACTAGAAGGCATACAAAAGGCACTTGAAAAAGGTCCAAATTCATTTTTGTCAACCCTTGAAGTGAGCTTGCGCTGTGCGTTTAAGTAAAAGAACGAGCAATGATTGCCTCTCTCCCCTCTCTCTCTCTCTCTCGTCTTGAATAGCTCTCCTCTGCCCTTTGGTGGTAGGTCTCCTAAACCCTAATCCCTGTATTCCACAACGCAAATCAGCCCCTTCTGAATCCCCTGATACGGTCGCTCTTCTCCACATTAGTGGCTCCTTCACAACATAGAGAGTGGAAATCTATTGTATCCCTACAACCCATAAACCCTAATCACCTCCTAAAGCCCAAAACCCGGTAATGATGCCTGAACCACTCTTCCTGCCCCTAACCTCTGGAGCACTACCAGTGAGGGTAAGGTGAAGGTGTTTTATGGTCGGCGTCTCGTCCAACAAAATTCTCGATTGAAGTCCGGATCGGAATGCTATGCAATTCTCCTGATCGCTCTGCGTTGGGTCTTTCTGTATGCCCTGTTTTTGCTTTGGAAAGTGAGCATGGAGAGGGAGGAGGAGTCGGAAAGTCGAATGGCAGTGCTCAGCAAACGATTAGGCAGGCTTTGGTCAAGAACAGAAGTTACTGCAATGGATGAGGTGGTTCCTACAAGCAAAATCAGAGAAGGTAGACTTACCCTCATTGGCAAGTTGTTTCAAAACCCAAAGATAAACTTTCTAGCATTCCAAAGCACAATGAGGAGAGCATGGAGACTTGAGAATGTAACTTTCTCCCCTTTGGAATCCGGAATTTATGCCATTACTTTCATGACAGAGAAAGAACTTCCGAGGGTGTTTGAAACTGGTCCTTGGTCCTTCTCGAGCTATCTATTGATTCTCAAAAAATGGAAACCAGATATGCCTTCACATCGATATGAGTTTGATACGTGTCCTTTTTGGGTGCAAATCCACGAACTTCCTTTTGAATGGCTTACAGAAGAAGTCGTTCTTAGAGCTGTTAAAAGTCTGGGTCTAGTTTTGGATGTGAAGGTAGATGCGAAGGGTGTTGCAGCTAACAAAATTGGGAAGGTGAAAGTCCTCTTAGATGTGAACGCCCCTTTAAAATCTGGATTTATTGCCAGTAAGGGAGGGAAAAAGCTCTAGTTGGATTATAAGTTTGAGAGGCTCCCTAATTTCTACTACTCTTGTGGTAGATTAGGGCACAACGCAAATTACTGTGAAGAAGTCGAATTCAAAGAAGGGAAATCTGAAGCTGAGATGAGCGTCTCTATGGCCAGTGGCTTAAAGCCGAAGTATAGGGTCACAGTCCTTTTATGAAGCTCTTTTATGGGAAGTTAGAGGAGGAGGATATAGAGGAGGAAATTATCTCTGAGACCCTAATACTTTCCCTCCAGATTGTGCCTTTTCAGGATGAAGCCCTACAACCTGCCTCACAACCCAACCATATTCACGTAGAAAAAGGAAAGAACATAATGTTTGGGGATACAAGTATGCAGTCGCAGCAACAAGCCAAGAAGGGTGAGGACTTTATTCCAACCAATTTGCCGTGTCCAGGTCAGAATAGTGGCTCTACATCCCCTGATGTACAAACGCTCCCAGAAGTTGCTCATAACAAGAAGCTTAAAGAGACGAAGAAAGCTGCTGCTAAGAAGAAACGCAGGTACAGCCCCTATGAAGCGCAAATGACAAACTCGCAGCTGCTAGACAAAACTCAATTGCTGGATACACCTATTCAAGAGGTGTCAGGAACAATAGAATGGGCTTTGGTGGTTAGCCCTAATAAGCCACCGGGTTACATATGAAAATTATAAGCTAGAATTATCAGGGGTTGGGCAATCCCTTGACAATTCAAGCAATCAGAGCCCTTGTGGCTCAAGAAAAGCCCAGTATACTATTTTTGATGGAGACCAAAAATCAAGAACAAGTTGTTCTTCTGCTCAGACGACAGCTACGTCTCCAAAACAGTTTTTGGTAAACCCGAGGCGTATTGCCAAGGGTATGGCTATTTTTTGGGATGACAGAGTATCTTTATCAGTGGAATCAAACTCTGAATTCTTTATAGATTTGGTGTGCGTATTAGAGGAAACAAAACAACGAATGCGACTGACCTTTATACATGCACCAAATGAGTTCCAACGAAGGCTAGTTCTTTGGGAAGATATGTACAACATCAGCCACTTGAACGATCTACCATGGCTTTGCATAGGAGACTTCAATGAAATCCTTTATCACTGGGAAAAAGTAGGGAAGCGCATGGCGGAACATTATCGACTCAATGCTTTCCGAGACTTCATCAATGCTTGTTCTTTAATGGACTTGGAAAGTAAGGGATGTGCTTTCACTTGGATAAATAATAGGGATGGTGAACATCATGTCAAGGAAAGATTGGACAGGGTATTGTACACCATGGACTGGCGAATTTGCTATCCACACGCTGAAGCATATGCATTGCCGGCAATAGGGTCAGACCATAGTCCTATTTTGTTATCTCTCTTTCCCGAGTTAGTGAAAAGGAAAAAAGACTTTAAATTTGAGGCTTTTTGGCTGGAAGATGAGGAATGTGGAAACATCATTAAAAAAGTTTGGCACTCGGAAGAATTGATGAATGAAGATTTGCTGAAGAGGCTGAAAGTAGTATCTTTGGCTCTTTCTAAATGGAGCAACACAAAGTTCTCCAATGGAAAGAAGAAAATAAAACTTTTAAAGAGAGAGCTTCAGGACATCTCCAACAACCGACACTTGCATTGGGAAAGAGAGAGGGTGTAGTTTCTGAAAAATGAAATCGAGAAGATGTGGAGACAAGAAGAGATGTACTGGGGTATGAGGTCAAGAGTAAACTGGCTCAAATGGGGAGACAAAAACACTAAATTTTTTCACGCCACAACAATTCAGAGGAGACAGAGGAACAAAATCTCCATGTTAAAAAATGAAGAAGGGGAATGGGTTCATGATATAACTCAACTAAAGCAGCACACATCTCAATTCTTCAGCAACCTTTTTTAAATAGTCGGCCCTCGAAATTTCCAGCCAACACTGGAGGACTATCCTTGTCTAGTAGGGGAGGACATGAACCAGATGTTGACAAAGCCAGTGACACTAGAAGAAGTAACTAAAGCAGTTTACCAGCTGGGATCTACAAAAGCCCCAGGACCTGATGGTTTAAATTGCCAGTTTTTTCAACATAACTGGAAAGAGCTACAAAAAGCAGTTTTCAGGGAGGTACAAAACTTTTTTCGCTCAGGGTATCTCAACTCAGAGCTGAACAGAACATATATATCCCTCGTTCCAAAGATTCCAAACCCAGAAAAACTGGAACAATTTTGCCCCATAAGCTTGTGTAACTTTGCGTACAAGATTATATCAAAAGTCCTGGCAAACCGATTGAAAATATGCTTGCCAAACTTAATTTCTATTGAGCAAAGTGCCTTCGTGAATGGAAGACAAATTCAGGATAACATCTTAATTGTACAAGAGGTGCTACATCAGTTGAGAATCAGAAAGAGAAAAACAAAGTTTCAAGCAGTGCTTAAACTTGATATGCAAAAAGCTTATGACAGAGTTGAATGGGATTTTTTGGAAGCTTGCTTGGGGAAGATGGGCTTTAGTGATCAATGGGTGAAGTGGATTATGCAATGTGTCCCTACTGTATCCTTTAGTGTCAAGCTAAATGGAGAGCCTCTACCCTATTTTCAACCAACAAGAGGAATTAGACAAGGTGATCCCCTCTCTCCCTATTTGTTCATCTTGGTGGGTAATGTATTATCTTTTTTGATGAAAAAGGCAATGGAGGATGGAAGTATAAAGGGGATCAAGCTGAATAGATTCTGTCCCACGCTATCTCACCTCTTGTTTGCAGACAATTCAAGCTTTTTCCTCGATGGAACGATTATGGAATGCCAAAATGTTGCAGCTATTTTGAATCAATACTGTTTTGCGTCTGGGCAATCAATAAACTTAAACAAGTCAGGGGTATATTTCAGCAAGGATTGTCCACTGAGTTTGAGACAGAATATGTCATATGAGCTTAGAGTTCCATAATTAGAGAAGACGGGGAAGTACCTAGGGATCCCTCAGACCAGGGGGCATCAAAAAAACATATGTTTGCCTGGATACTAGCAAGAGTAAACATGAAACTAGCAGGTTGGAAGGAAAATCTGCTGTCAAAGAGTGTCCAAGAGTAAACATGAACAGCTTGTTGAAGAAATTCTTGCAATCCCACTGAGGACACATGACATTGAAGACAAACTGGTTTGGTTAAATACCAAATCAGGATCCTATACAGTCAAGAGTGGCTATAATAGAAACAGAGACCTTACAATGAAACCAAACCCAAATCAGGCGTCTTCCTCTTATCAAACCCCCGAAGCGTTGTGGACAAAAATTTGGAAGGCAAACACAAAACTGAAGATCAGATTTTTCCTATGGGCGATATGTCAAAATGCATTACCAACAAAGGTAAATCTATTCAGAAGAAGTGTTGTACCAGAACCGATGTGTGAGCTATGTCACCAAAATCCCAAAACTATTGAGCATCTTTTTCTCCTCTGTCCATGGACGAAACAAGTCTGGTCCAATCCTTCACTGCAAATCAAGTTTCCCAATCAAGGTCTCCCAAGAATTGAAAAATGGCTCTGGAATGTTAGCGTCACAACTATACCTTTTGAGCTACTTGCAACTGTCCTTTGGCTTATTTGGAAATCAAGGAACAATTTCATATTCCGAAGACTGAAACCAAACCCAAATAAGCTGGTGAATTCAGCTTAGTTGAAGCAAAATGAAGCACGAGGAAGCAAATTAGGAAAAGGAAAAGCTGTTGAAGGCCAACAATTACCTCAAATTTGGCGAAATCCGCAACAGGGAGTTCTGAAGATCAATATTGATGCTTCCTTTATTGAAGGTTCAACGTCGGGTGCAGTAGCTGCTGTGATGCGAGATAGCTATGGAAGAATGGTAGATGGTTTTGCAAAAACAGTGAGGGTCAACTCTGTAGCTCGAGCCGAGGTCAGTGCTCTTCTAGAAACGCTAGTCTTCTTCTCTGAACGGGCAAAGGATTGCCTTCTACTAGAGTCGGATAATTTAGACTTGGTTAAAGCTGTCACATGTGAAGATTATTTCAAGTAGGATATACATGTGCTTATTTTGAAAGCCAAAGATCTGTTGGAAAATTTTACTGATATTAAGTTGGCCTTTTGTAATAGAAAGTCCAACAAAGTGGCAGACTGGATAGCGAAGGCTCAAAGAAAAATGGTTCTGCCACAGAATTGGAAACTCTACCCCCCTCCCGATCTTTGGAGTCTTCTTTGTGTCGATGCTTTGCCATTGTACTCACAAGCTAAGTTGTGAGAATTGTATGAATATGTTTCTTCTGATAAAAAAAAAAACCCTTGAAGCGAAGTTATAGCCAGAATTTGTTGATGTCTCAGTTCAAGTGGAAATTCATTGGTATAAAATATCTAGACATCAGTGGCTGCAATTCGATGATAAAGAAACAAACTTCTTTCATGCTACTGTAGTCATTAAAAGTATAAGGAATAAGGAATAAGTGCATTATAAGTTCTAAAATTTGTCACAAAAATGCAATTGAGTCATAAAACTTTCAAAAAGTGCAGTTAACTTATCGTAAAATTGCACTTGAGTCCTACAACTTTTAAAAGTGCAATAAAGTCCTCAAAGTTGTGAGAATCATCCAATCAAATCCTTCCGTCGATTGCATTTTTTTGAAAATTTTAAGACTTAATTGTACTTTCGTAACAAGTTTTTGGACTTCATTGAACTTTTTGAAACTTTTAGGATTCAATTACATTTTCGTATTAAATTTTAGGACTTCCGATGCATTTATCCCAAGAAATAAAATTGGGGGATTCAAGAATAATAGTAGTGAATGGATATCTAACCAAGAGGAAGTGAAAGACATGGCGGTGGATTTTTACAATAAAATCTTTTCATTGAAACAAACTAACAGCAACTGTGATCTCACAATTTAACGGTTTGTCATGGGACCTTAAAGCTCTCGGATGGATTTCAAGCAATTTTCTTTCAACATCAGTGGAATCTGTTGGAGTTGGCGAATACTTCGGGGACCCTTGTTTCTCACACCGGGTACGCCCACGTGAGCTTAGGGAAACTGAAGTGTTGTCCGACGGCATGTGACCCATGCGTGCGGAATGCGGGGGTTCGGGGGCAGCGCCCCCGACACGGGTGCCCCGCTGCCCGGTCAGCGGGCGGGGGTTCGGGGGCAGCGCCCCCCGACGGGGGTTCCGCTGACCGGTCAGCGGACGGCTGTCCCGCTCGCCGGTGAGCGGGCGGGGGCTCGGGGGCAGCGCCCCCGAAACCTCAACGGGTTTGGGCTGGCCCGTATGGTGCGAAATTAAGAGATTTCATATAGGTTTAGGTTTTGGGCCCGTTTAGGGCATATATATATTTTGCTCGTTTTTTCTGGTCATTGTAACGAGTTGAGTGGCTGTAAACCAAAAATATAGTGAAATCTCTTTGCAGGACGTAGCCCTATTCGAGGGTGAACCTGGGTAAATTCGTGCATCGTCTCTTTTTCTCTGTTTTCTGCGTGATCGTTCTATTTCGGTTCTCGATATATCCCTTCAGAATCTAGTCGGTTTTTCGGTGATTAATTTTATTCTTGAAGTATGGTAGGGAAAATGCAATTGAGCTGAGATTAATAGAACTCCATTAGTCCTAATTCCGCCGGTGCAGCAACCTGAGTCGATCAACCAATTAGTCTGTGTAATGTCACTTATAAAATTCTCACCAAAGTGATTGTAAACGGGAGTGCTCCCGCAGCTCATTTTGCCTAATCAAACCAGCTTTGTTCCTAGTAGACATATTCATGACAACGTTAGTATTGCACAACAAGCAATTCATTCAATGAGTAAATTCCAAGGGAAACACGAGAATATGACCCTCAAAATTGATCATGAGAATGTGTATGACCGACTTAAATGGTCCTTTATTGAGGAGACCATTCATATGTTAGGTATTCCAGTGCCAATGACTTAGCTAATTTTGAAATGCATCACTTCGTTAACCATGCAGGTTTTGTGAAATGATAAGACCATGGAGGAATTCTTTTCTATTAGGGAAATACCTCAGGAAGACCCTTTATCAACCTAGATCACACTCTATATATGTGTTATGCGTGGAAGAATTATCCCACCTTATTAATGTTGCAATGAATTGAAAACAGTGGAAACCTTTCAGTTTTCAAAGGAGAGGACCACAAATTTCTCATCTCACGTTCGCAGATGACCTATTATTAGTGGCGGAGGTTTTGGTAAATCCAATGGATGTCATCATGGAATGCTTAGATGACTTTAGCAATAGATCGGGGCAGGTTATCAGCGAGGCCAAAACAAAAATTTTCTGTTCGAAGGACATTTCTCTGGGATTAAAACGAACAATGAGCGAACGTTTTTGGTATCTGTGCAAAGTTAGGAAGATATAGTCGCTGTGCTTCAAGACTTCCCTCATAACTAGAGTGGAAACCTCATCATACATGGGCTCACTCTTCTGTCTCCTTTTAATGGGCTCAGCATGTGATACACCAAAAGAGCCCAGATGCTCCCATTTTTTCTGCCATGGTACGAAAAAGGATAATATGACACAAAACCATAAGATTACCAAATCATTATAGTGGACAAGATATCGTGCAACCTTGGTGATTTTTTAGACCCACCCTGTATATCTCAGAAAGGAGAACTCTCGGACAGAATCCTTCCTCTCCAGGCTGAATCAGGAAAGTTCAAAGAGGAAGCAGGTCATTTGCATCCACCATGTACAGACTCGAGGCCCAATTTACTCGACCAACTCCAAAGGGAGAGTACTCCGGTGAAGATGCACATGCACATTGCCCTTGCTAGCGTAGCCTGACAAGGTATCATTCGGTAGCATTTCTCGGAAAGTCACCATGCCAGGGCGTCAACAATGTGGTGCACAAGACCACAGACGTTGAACGTGGAAAACTGTTGTTTTCCCGGAAATTTCGAGTACTAATGTGGAGCCAACGTGGGTAAGGTCATGATCGATTCATCATCAAGCCAAGGCCGTGTCGTGTGAAGAGAATAACTTGTTTTTTTTGTCTTTAGCAATGGCATAATCTTGTCCCTCGGCGGCCCTTTTCAGTTGACTACAGAGGCTTTGACTTTTCCTGGGATAAAGTGCGACCAAAATGGCATGAGAATTTGCCTAACAATTTCATCTCTATTGTGTGTATGACTAGCTCCAATATTGGCACAGCACACCGTGTATGTCGTAAGTGTCAAAGTCAGCTATTTCCACCGTCTTTGGACTTTGGATTGCTTAGAGGAAGCCCCTCTGCTTGTTCCATCTTCCCCCGACTTCTCTACATATATAAGGCTGAATAATGATCTTTACCTACATTATTTGTTCTTGATGCTTTCATTCCTCCAGTCAACACACCGATACCTTCAAACCTCATACTGCACAAAACATGAAACTTAGATCCTTGTTTTCCATTTATTCATTGTACATCATAATAAGCTTGTTCATAACCTTATCAATGTGTCAGAATGTAACAGCAACAGCAATAGATGTCGGAGTCATTCTAGATATGGATACATATGTTGGAAAGATGAGCAAGACATGCCTTGAGATGGCGATCGACGATTTCTACTCTGCTCACGATAATTACAATACGAGATTAGTCCTTCACACGAGAAACGCAATGAGTGATGCGGTCGTGGCTACATCTGCAGGTACGGGATGTGAAGTTTTCTTCTTTTTGACCCCTGATTGTGTTCCAAGTTGTTACTTGGTAGTATAACTTATAAAGAAACAAAATACAATTGATTGCAGCAATGAGATTTCCCGCTAATGCAATAACTCAGAAATCATTCATCATCTCTGAAAAATGAATTTATTTCTGTTCTTCCACCTATAGAAGTCAGTGTGAAATTTTCATGGCGAAAGGTTTTTCTTTTCAGGTAAAGTATGTGAAACAACTCCTTAGATTATTGTCTTAAGATGCTAGCAAAGTGTATGTATATGAGTGAAAATATGACTAACATTCAAAAACCAATATAAAACCTGAAGTTCAATATCTTCTGATTTCGCAGCAATAGAATTGTTAAAGAATTATCAAGTCAAGGCCATTCTGGGGCCTCAACAATCAAGACAAGCAGATTTTATAGCTGATATCGGGAATACCACTCAGGTCCCTATAATTTCCTTCACTACAACAAGCCCTTTGCTTTCGCACCTTGAAATACCCTACTTCATCCGAATGGCACAAGTAGACACCTCTCAGCTAAAAGCTATAGCTGCCATTGTCAAAGCTATCGAGTGGAGGGAGGTTGTACCTATTTATGAACGCTCTCATTACGGAAGTGGAATCATCTCTTATCTTGCTGATGCCATGCAAGGAATCGGTACAAGGATACCGTACCAGTGCGGAATCTCTCCTTCAGCTACAGATGATCAGATCCTGAAAGAGCTCTACAAGTTAATGACTATGCAAACACGGGTTTTCATCGTGCATATGTTGCCAAATCTTGCATACCGACTTTTTCTCAAGGCAAATGAAGCTGGAATGATGAGAAAAGGATATGCCTGGATCGTCACGGATGGGATTGCAAGCCTTCTCGGCTCCATGGATTCCAATGTCATCAATTCTATGCAAGGAGTTATAGGTGTGAAGACTTACCTTCCTCAAACCGAAGAGCTAGACCAATTCACGAAGAGATGGGAAGAGCGATTTCATGAGGAATATCCAGGAATCAACCATGTTCAGCTAAATGCCTTTGGCCTAGGTGCCTATGATAGCATTTTTGCTTTAGCAATGGCAGTAGAAAAGGCTGATATAGCGAACTCACAATTTAGTAAACCAGCCATCCAGAATAACACGACTGACCTGGAAACCATTGGTGTCTCGGAGTCGGGACCAATGCTCTTCCGGTCAGTTTTGAATACCAAATTCAATGGATTAAGTGGCAGAGTTGAATTCATAAATGGACAATTACCGATATCCGCCTTTCAGATAGTGAACTTGGTTGGAAATGATGCAATATCAATTGGACATTGGGCAGAGAATGGCATCATAGATCAACTTCCCACCAATAATGAGAACTCAACCAGCGAGAAGAATTATCTGAAAAAAATTGTTTGGCCTGGTAAATCAAGAAGGACCCCAAAAGGTTGGGATATTCCAGCAAATGAGAAGAAGTTGAGGATCGGAGTCCCGGTAAAGGCCGGATTTAGCCAATTCATAAATGTGGAAACAGATCCTTTGACAAATACTCCCAATGTTACCGGTTATTGCAAAGATGTGTTCGAAGCTGTCATGAACTCATTGCCGTATGCTGTTCTGTATGAGTATGAACCCTTCGAGACTAGTGAAGGCAGTGGAGAGAGTGCAGGAAGTTATGATGATCTTGTTAAAAACGTCTCTGATGAGGTAATGAATTCTGAACTCGGATTTCACATGATTAAATCAAAGTTGCGTGTTTTACTTGAACAGTTTGCTTCCTGACCCTATCTCAGTTTCCAACCTCTTGCTTATATTCTCCACTAAAGTGTTTCTGTTTTTTAGACCAACATGCAGCGTTATGATGCTGTCATTGGCGACATAACCATCAGGGCGAACCGAGCCGATTTTGTGGATTTCACCCTTCCTTACACTGAGTCAGGTGTCTCCATGATTGTTCCAATCAAGGGTGATGATAAAAAAAGTGCATGGATCTTCTTGAAACCGCTGAAGGCAGAACTATGGATAACCACAGGAGCCTTCTTTGTGTACACTGGCATTGTAATATGGGTTCTTGAGCACCGGGTGAACAAAGAATTTAGAGGACCTCCATCCAAAGAAATTGGAATGATCTTGTGGTTCTCCTTCTCTACAATGGTCTTTGCCCACAGTAAGTCACCTCATCCATCTTTCTTCAAGATGCAGTCAAATGAGTCGTGAAAAAGAAAGTTTGGTTAAAATCAGTAAAGCTTGGTGATATTATTGTAGGAAGCAATGTCTTGTCTGATAATTGCAAAACTGCAAGATAATTGCAAAACTGCAAGATAATAAGCTATAGGTCGAGCGACCTTATACAAAATCATTAAAAAATAGGAAAGAATACTACTTTTGTCTTGTGATAGTGGAAACAGAAACCCTGATGGATGCTGCATATGCAAAGAGTGGCTCTCTAACCGTAGCTTCTTTAAATTTGCAGAGGAAAGGGTAATCAGCAATTTGTCGAGATTTGTGTTGATCATATGGATCTTTGCTGTCCTAGTTCTGTCGTCAAGTTACACGGCAAGCTTGACCTCTCTATTAACTGTACAACAGCTCCAACCGACAGTCACAGATATCAATGCCCTCATAAGGAATGGAGATTACATTGGGTACCAGGATGGTTCTTTTGTTCCGGATCTTTTGAAAAGCTTAGGGGTAGATGAGTCAAAGCTCAGAGTGATGAAGACTTCAGAGGAATTTGATGAGAAACTTTCCAAAGGCAGTAAAAATGATGGGGTATCTGCGATTGTGGATGAACTCCCTTATCTCAGGCTTGTTCTATCGAAGTATTGTTCAAAATATAAGTTGGTTGGTCCAACCTACAAAACTGCAGGTTTTGGATTTGTAAGCGTTCTCACTCTCTCGCCCAATATGCACGCATACTTTAAGTACTCGCACAGCTGTTGAAAGATTATTGAAGCAAAAGGTTTCACCATTAAACTTTTTTGTTGGCATTGAACCGAAGTGTGCTCTATCTTGATTTGCTCTTTGCCATAACAATAATCTAATCCTATGGCCACATAAAAATATTATGATCATAGTTGCTCTTCCCCATTTCAAAGCAGACAATACTTCCAGACAAATCTTTTCCTAGCAAAGTTCATTCTCTCTCTTTGTTGATAGATATTAGGCAATCCTCTGATCTGTATTTTTCCTCTCTGTCTTCAGGCATTTCCGAAGGGCTCACCACTAGTTCCTGACGTATCGAGGGCAATCCTGAGAGTCATGGAGTCGCCCAACATGAATTTCATTACAAAAGCATGGTTAGGGGATCAGGACAAGTGTTCAGAGGAAGACGAGACAACTGTAGCCTCCAACAGCCTCCCGCTGGACAGTTTCAGGGGCCTTTTTATCATCGCAGCGCTTGCCTCAACCTCTGCGCTCTTCATCTTCTTGGTCAACTTCTTCCACGAGAACAGACACATCTTAGCCTCCCAGGAACCAGTGAAGCAAAAGTTTGTTGCCATTGCGAAGACATTCGACGAGAAGAAGGAAGACGCCCATGAGGCGGCAAAGAAGGAAACGAGCAAAGAAGAAGGAATCAAAATGGCTGCTAGAGGAGAAATCCATCTCACCCCAGGTGCAACCAGCTTTTCCAATCATGAAGAAGGGCTGTTCTCACCGGATGAGGGCTTATCATCCACAGAACCTGGAACCCCGTGTCATGAGTATGCTGTTATAGAGATGAATGAAGATGGGCACTAACAATGATTTCTTGTATTATAAAATCTAATTATACTAACCTCCATTGCAGTGTCCGTAGTTATGCTTCATAATCAGGGGCAATGGTTTTTTCTTTTCAATGTTTCATATATGTTCTTCAGAGATGTAATGATTTACAGTTGGCATGATAAATCAAGGAACCCCTGTTGATTCACTTCGCAGTTAGAATGCTCTCAGGACAATTGAGGTGGAAAATCTAAACTGATTGAAGAGAACCCTCTGGAGAAATTACTTGCCATCATCTTGCATCTAAAAGTTTGCACGTCACTTATCTTGTTCATGTAATATCCCGATCACATCTTGCATCTTGGTGCGAAACAATCTCTCCTTGTTTTAGTTTAGCAAGAAAAATGAGTATCTAAACTCCTAACATTCGCAGCTATGAGGACCGAACATGTCCGTTCCTTCACCTGTTATAGAGAATAGTTGATTAAGCGTCAGTTTGAACCTTCCAAATGGCATTCCCAGCAGCAGGAACGATCACAAGCCAACTGTGACTGAAACTTTTGTATTACTGATGCAAAAATAATGCAGCAAATACCAGATAGATAAGCAATGGTTTCTCACCGAATCCAAATACTATGTGGGCTCTTCCCTAAATCAGATGTTTGGCATGTAACAATGTAGATAGTTGGGAGGGGACAGCAGCTCACCACTAGCAAAATGGGTTGTTTAGATGGTCAGGTGCATGGACCAACTTAGAAAATACTTTCGATTCGATTCAGAGGACTTCTTCGTCCTTCATGCAGCCTAAATAGCTATGGAGCCAAGTGTTGAATCTGAAAACACTTCCTATGGACACTTTCAATTTGTTTCTATTTTACACATTCATCTTACGTAAGATATGCACTTATCTTCGTAAACAGAATCTCTTAATTTTTAAGGAATCGCAATCATTTTTTTCCTTCAAAATGTCCTCAATTAGTTATTTCATAAACCTAACACATCAATTAGTAATTATATTTTATCCCTAAGGTATCTTATGAAAAACCTTATAAAAACATTTAGGTTTTCTTGCAATTTTTTTTTTGATATTGTGCCAATATAATTTTTGCATTACTTAACAATGCAAATATTTTGTAATGAGACGATTTTGCAAAATCTTTTAAACATTAATTTTTTGTGTACATGGGTTAGGGCTACATTTTATATATATTTAGAAATAATTTAAGGACCACATCAAATAGAGTAAAAGTCCAAGAATGACTTTGAACGTTGAATCAAAGTTTATAGATTATTATGTAATTTTCCCTTAAATAAGTGTCTTGGAAATAACCCATCTCAGCACTCACCAATTTACTCGACGCAAGAGGAATCCACAATTTACCACAGTATATTCCTGGCTACAAAAAGGACAAGGTAGGAAGGAATTCCATGAGCCGTGCATTAAAAGTCGAAAGGATCTGCCTTTATTCTTCTACTCATATGAATATCACAACTTGTGTGTATTATCATTTCCCACCCTTGATCTAGCTAAACCTTCAATGCAATTTAATCCATGGCAAATGAAGTTCTTTCATCACCGGCCATTACTTCACCTCCAGCATCCACCGACTGGACCGCTCTTCAGCTGGGTGTCATCGGTACGATTGGAGAAGCCATCGAGCTACTGGCAAGAAATCCCAAGCTCATGATCCAAATAATGCTCTTGATATTCTCTTTCTTCTCTTTTATAGTCCTCCTTCATTATGTTCTAGCAGGGCCGCTCGTGGAGAAAGTCGAGGATGGCTACCAGCGCTCTGAGTTAGATCCACTTGATTTAACATGATTCTTGGGAATCGAGTCCGAATGCTATTGATAGTCTATGTATTGGCTGCCATTTACAATAGCAGGTCCATATATGCCTCAAAACAACCGGTGTCAAGGATAAAGTCCACATGGAAGAAGCCACTCATCACATGGTTTTTTGTTTGGATTTTCGCCTTCTTGTACTGGGCTCTAGCTCGGGCAATAGTTCGATGGGTTAATCTCCACATATGGAGTTGGACAGCGGAAATCCTTGCTGCAGCTTCGTAACTGTTCCTGGTTGCCCTTTGGAGTCTTGGTTTGGTCGTTTCTGATGATGTTTCAGGACCAAAGGCCTTTTTAAAAGCCGATGAGGTGCAAAAAAATGGAAGCTTTCAGGCTAATGTCACTGCAGGAGCTAATGAGTATTCCAATCTACATTGTGTTCTATGTTACGTCAGCAGATGATGAGGATAAGCTCAGCATCGTCGCTCAGTTTGCTTTCGGAGCTGCTACTACACTTCTCTTCTGCCTGGCAAAATTATTCTCCTTTTGTGGTTTTCACTGTTTTCTACTATGAATGCCGGCAGATAATGGGGAGCAAATAAACCTGGAACTGGGTCAGAGTATAAGATGCGTTCCCACGGTAGCCCAATGAGATCCTTCTCTTCCTTGGGCTATATTATAGTTGTTATAACTTGAACTCCACTTTGAATTTAGTTTTCAGATCTTCGTCATCTTCACTCACTAGCACAGAGACTAGGAATGTACATGTAGCAGTGACAGACTCTAATACTTAGGAGTTTTCTAAAAAATTTCATGTAACTTCCAGATTGATATACTAATTCTTTCTACATCACTAACAGTAGATGCTATTAGTCCGAAACTAGCAAGCATATAAAGAATCTGCCTCTTTCGCAGCCAATTGGCATGAGGAATCAGCAGTCGCTCAATGTGGGAACATCATCACTACTCAGACCTAGACAGGCCATCAGGGTGTAAGTTGATCATCTGGGCTACATCTGTAAGGATGGAAAACTAGCTTCAGTGTCATGCATAAAAATGATGTTCGCTCCTTAGAGAATCTGTATTCACTTCATAAAGAACGTACGCATATTGTGGCTCGTCAGTCTCTCTTTAATCATCATATGGTGAACTCACATAACCAGGACAAATAAGTCTATGCGCATACTTATGACAGGAGTAATAGAGCAGCACCAAACACTCGCCCTTTGTTGAACCGAGTGTCCCATTTTATTTTATTTATTTTTGGTAAAGAAAGTGTCCCATTTTATTTATCCACCTATAAACTATATCCTGATCTGATCCGATCCACGTGATAATAGTACGTGACAGTCATGCAAGAATCAAGCATGACTCTGCAAATAAAATGTGATAGAGAGGGACAAGCATGTGAAAATGCTTAAATTAACACTCACAAATCAGCATAATCCATAGGCATCTGGCCTCCAAAAAGAATGTAATGCCTCAATCGGCAAACACTATTGAGAAAGAAACTGCCAGAGAGTCCTGAGCATAGAATTTAAAGGGAAAGAATGATCGAAGATTTCATGCGGATACTATCAAAAGACCATTTAGTCGCTTTTCTTCAAGACTTCCTCGTAATAACAGTGGAAACTTCATGAGATATGGGCTCATTCTTCTGGCTCCTTTTTAATGGGCTCAGTATGTGAAACACCAAAAGAGCCCAGATACTCCCATTTTTTCTGCCATCGTACGAAGGAGGATAATATGATACAAAACCATAAGATTACTAAACTATAATAATGGACAAGAGAACGTGCAACCTTGGTGTATATCTCAGAAAGGAGAACTCTCAGACAGAATACTACTTCTCCAGACTCAACCAGGAAAGTTCACAACGAGCCGTTCAAGCAGGCCGTTTGCATCCATCATGTACCGACTTGGCCCAATTCATGCGACCGAACCCCATAAAGAGCGTACTCAAGTGAAGATGCACACGCCATTGCCCCTGCTAGCATAGTCTGACCAGGAGCCATTCGGTAGCATTTCTCGGCAAGTTACCATGTAAGGGCGTCAACAATGTCGGGCACAAGACCAGAGATGTAAATCGTGGTAAAGTGTTGTTTTCCCAGAAATTTTAAGTATTAACGTGAAGCCAACATGGCTGAGGTCGTGATCGATTCATCATCTAGCCAAGGTCGGGCCGTGTGAAGAGAATTACTTGTTTTTGTCTTTAGCAATGGCATTATTTTGTCGTTTGATAGCCCCTTCAGTTGATAACGGAGGCTTTGAATTTTCCTGGGATGAAGTCTGAATATAATGGCATGAGAACATACCTATCAATATCATCTCTAGACTGTCTGACTTGGTTCGATAATGCCATAACACACCGGAAACGTCAAAGTGTCAAAGTCAGCTATTTCGTCCCTCTTTGGAATGCTTAGAGGAAACCCCCTCTGCTTGTTCCATCTGCGGACCAACCAAGCAAGTAATGTTGACGAAAGACTTAGGAAAAGGACTGGATTCTAGAGATATGGTCCCAGAAAAATTGAAATCAGACTGCTATCATTTGAATGACAGTTGTATCATTTTCCGGGCCAGACCACTGCCGTTACGAGTCGAAATCCGAACATTTAAGAATAATCCTTGGCATCTTGAGGGCATGGCAAGGCATTTCATTGCATTCTAAGCTTAAGCTCTAATTTTGAATAGTCGAGGTGGGCCAGAGCATGACTAAGCCAAACACAACCACAAGTCCTCTAATGATTTCTCCAACGTCCTCACATCTGATTGAAGAAACCTGAGCCTGACATCTTCCCGACTTATCTTCATATATATGGCTTAAAAATGATCTCTCCCTATATTATCATGTTTCCATTGCCTACATTCCCCAATATTGATTATTCTTTTCATTCCTAGACTATTCACCAATTACTCCAAACCTCAAACTGCAAAAAACATGAGCCTGAGATCCTTGTTTTCCATTTCTTTATTGTCCAGCCTAATATGCTTGTTCATGACACCATCAACATGTCAGAACGTGACAGCAAAAAAGATAGATGTCGGGGTCATTTTAGATATGGATACATATGTTGGGAAGATGAGCAAAACATGCCTCGAGATGGCGATCCACGATTTCTACACTGCACATGATAATTACACTACAAGATTAGTCCTTCACATGAGAAACGCAATGGGCGATGCCGTGAGGGCTACATCCGCAGGTACGGGATGTGAAGTTTTCATTTAAAGCTCTTTCACCCCTGATTGTGTTCCCAGTTGTTATTTGGTGTTATAATATGCAGTAATGAGGTTTCCAGCTAATGCAATTACTCAGAAATCATTCATCATCTCTGAAAAATGAATTTATTTCTATTATTCCATCCATACATATCAGTGTGAAATTTTCATGGCAAAAGTTTCCGTTTAGGTAAAGTATTTGAAACAACTCCTTAGATTACTGTCTTATGATGCTAGCAAAGAGTATGTATATGGATGGAAATTTGACTATAATTTTCAAGTACAAATATAGAACCTGAAGTTCAATATGTTCTAATTTTGCAGCAATAGAATTGTTAAAGAATTACCAAGTCAAGGCCATTCTGGGGCCTCAACAATCAAGACAAGCAGATTTTATAGCTAACATCGGGAAGACATCTCAGGTCCCCATAATTTCCTTCACTGCGACAAGCCCTTTGCTTTCACACCTTGAAACTCCCTACTTCATCCGAATGGCACAAGTGGACACCTCTCAGCTAGAAGCTATAGCTGCCATTGTCAATGCCGTCAGGTGGCGTGAAGTTGTACCTATTTATGAACGCTCTCATTACGGAAGTGGAATTATCTCTGGTCTTGCCGATGCCATGCAAGGAATTGGTACAAGGATACCGTACCGGTGTGGAATCTCTCCTTCAGCTACAGATGATCAGATCCTGAAAGAGCTCTACAATTTAATGACTATGCAAACACGTGTTTTCATTGTGCATATGTTGCCGAATCTTGCATATCGACTTTTTCTCAAGGCAAAGGAAGCAGGAATGATAAGCAAAGGATATGCCTGGATAGTTACGGATGGGATTGCAAGCCTTCTTGGCTCCATGGATACCGACATCATCAATTCTATGCAAGGAGTTATAGGGGTGAAGACTTACATCCCTCAGACCAAAGAGCTAGACCAATTCTCAAAGAGATGGGAACAGCGATTTCAGGAGGAATATCCAGGGATAGACCATGTTCAGCTCAATACCTATGGCCTAGGTGCCTATGATAGCATTTCTGCTTTAGCAATGGCAGCAGAAAAGGCCAATATAGCGAACTCACAATTTAGTATACCAGCCATCCGGGATAATATGACTGATCTGGAAACCGTTGGTGTCTCAGAGGCAGGGCCAAAGCTCCTCCAGTCAGTTTTGAACACTAAATTCACCGGATTAAGCGGCGAAGTTTATTTCAAATACGGACAAATGCCAATATCTGCCTTTCAGATAGTAAACTTGGTTGGAGATGATACAACACCAATTGGACCTTGGACAGAGAATGGCATCACAGAACAACTTCTTTCCAGCAAAGAGAACTCAATCAAAGACAAGAATTATCTGAAGAAAATCGTTTGGCCTGGTAAATCAAGAATAATCCCAAAAGGTTGGGATATTCCGGCAAATGAGAAGAAGTTGAGGGTTGGAATCCCGGTAAAAAGAGGATTTAGCCAATTCATAAATGTGACAAGAGATCCTCTGACAAATGCTCCCATTGTCACTGGTTATTGCAAAGATGTGTTTGAAGCTGTCATGAATTCATTGCCGTATGCTGTTCTGTATGAGTATGAACCCTTCGAGACTAGTGAAGGCAGTGGAGAGAGTGCAGGAAATTATGATGATCTTGTTAAAAAGGTCTCCACTGAGGTAATGAATTCTGAACTCGGACTTTACATGATTAGATCTAAGCTGCATGTTTTACTCGAACAATTTGCTTCCTGACCCCTATCTCAGTTTCCAACCTCTTGCTTATATTCTCTACTAAACTGTTTCTGTTTTTCGGACAAACATGCAGGAATATGATGCTGTTGTTGGTGACATAACCATTAGGGCGAACCGAGCCAATTCTGTGGATTTCACCCTTCCTTACACAGAGTCAGGTGTGTTCATGATTGTTCCAATCAAGGTTGATGATAAAAAAAGTGCATGGATCTTCTTGAAACCACTGAAGACAGAAGTGTGGATAACCACAGGAGCCTTCTTTCTGTACACCGGGATTGTAGTATGGGTTCTTGAGCACCGGGAGAACAAAGAATTTAGAGGACCTCCATCCAAACAAGTTGGAATGATCTTGTGGTTCTCTTTCTCTACAATGGTCTATGCCCACAGTAAGTCACCTCATCCATCTTTCTAGTCAAGTTAGTTTCTTGAAAGAGAGTTTGGCAAAGAAAAATCAGTAAAGCTCTGTGATATTATTGTAGGAAGCAATGTCTTTACTAATAATGAAAACTACAAGATAATAAGTTTAGGTCGAACGACCTTATACTGAATCATAGAAAAATAGGACTTAATAGAAAAATAGGAAAGATTAATACATTTGTCTTGTGATGAATGAAATAGAAAACACTGATGGATAATGGATATACAAGGAGTGGCTCTCTAACTTTAGCTTCATAAAATTGTGCAGAGGAAAGGGTAGTCAGCAACTTGTCGAGATTTGTGTTGATCGTATGGATCTTTGCTGTCCTAGTACTGTCGTCGAGTTACACAGCAAGCTTGACCTCTCTGTTAACGGTACAACGGCTCCAACCGACAATCACAGATATCAATGCTCTCATAAGGAATGGAGAGTACATTGGGTACCAGGAGGGTTCTTTCATTCTGGACCTTTTGAAAAACTTAAATGCAAGCGAGTCCAAGCTCAGACCGATGAGGACTTTAGAGGAATTTAATGAGCAACTTTCTAAAGGCAGTAATAATGATGGTGTATCTGCAATTGTGGATGAACTCCCTTATCTCAGGCTGCTTCTCGCTCAGTATTGTTCAAATTATAAGTTGGTCAGTCAACTCAACGAGACTGCAGGTTTTGGATTTGTAAGTCGTTCTCAGTCTCTCACTCGACATGCACCCATGCGCACATAATTAAGTATTTGCACAACTGTGGAAAGATTACCGAAGCAAAAGGTTGCGCGGTTAAACTTTTTTGGTGGCATTGATCCAAAGCCTGCTCTATCATATTTTGCTCGTATGAATAATGGCTAACTATAATCTAATCCTATGGCCACTTAAAGTTATTGGGATCATAATTAGCCCACAACATTTCAAAGTAGACAATACTCATAGACACATATCTTTTTTTGTATTGAAGTTTGTTCATTCTACCCCTTTATTAATGGATAAAAAGGCAATCCATTTGCTCTCTGTATGTCTTCAGGCATTTCCGAAGGGCTCACCACTAGTTCCAGACGTATCGAGGGCAATCCTGAAAGTCACTGAGTCGTCTGACCTGACTTTAATTAGAAAAGCATGGTTTGGCGATCAGGACGAGTGTTCAGAGGAAGACGAGACCACTTTAACCTCCAACAGCCACACGCTGGACAGTTTCAGGGGCCTTTTCCTCATCGCAGCGCTTTCCTCAACCTCTGCGCTTGTCATCTTCTTGATCCACTTCTTCAACGAGAACAGACACATCTTAGCCTCCCAGGAACCGGTGAAGCAAAAAGTCGCGGCCATTGCGAAGGCATTTGATGAGAAGAAGGAAGACGCCCATGAGGCAGAAAAGAAGGAAAAGACCAAAGAAGAAGAAATCGAAATGGCTGGTAGAGGAGAAGTCCATCTCACCCCAGGTGCAACCAGCTTTTCCTATCATGAAGACGGTCTGTTATCGCCAGATGAGGGCTTATCATCCACCGAACCTGGAACCCCGTATCACGAGTATGCTGTTAGAGGGATGAATGGAGATGGGCACAGAAACTACACTTTTCACTCCAACTCTGATTCTTTCTCGTATGATAAAATCTAATTTCACTAACCTCGATAGCAGTGTCCATAGTTATGAGGGGCAAAGGTTTTTTCTTTTCAATCTTCCATTTATATTCTTCAGAGATGTAATGGTTTACAGTTGCATGATAAAGGAAGGAAGCCATAGTGGCTCATGCGTCTTCGCAGTTAAAATGCTCTCAGGACGATCGAGGTGGAAAATCCAAACTGATTGAAGAGAAGCCTCTGGAAAAGTTACTTGCCTTGCCATCATCTTGAATCTAAAAGTTTGTGCATCACTTCTCTCGTCCATTGAACATCTGGATCACATCTCGTGCCGTCATGCGAAAATGATCCCTGTCATGTTTTAGTTTAGCGAGAACGAGAGTATCTAAACACCTAAACATTCGCTGCTACAAGGACCGAACACGTCCCTTCCTGCACCTGTTAAAGAGAACAGTCGATTAAGCATCAGTTGGAACCTTCCAAATGGGCCATCCCAGGAGCAGGAACTTTTGCATCACTGATGCAGAATAATGTAACAAATACCAGATAGAGAAGCAATGGTTTCTCAAAGAATCCAAATACTTGGTGGGCTCTTCCCTGATTCAGATGTTTGGCATGCAACAAGGTAGATCGTTGGGAAGGGACTGCTTCTCACCACTAGTAACATGATGGGTTGTTGCTTGGACTTTGGATTCCACTCAGAGGACTTGTTCGTCCTACGTGCAACCTTCAGAGCTGTAGAGCTGAACGTGGAATCTGATAACCCTTCCTATCGCGACCTTTGTTTTCGGGGCAAAAGTTATCAAAAACTCCAAACTATGCTTACTGTAATACATTTGCCCTAAATTTTTTCTCGTAACACAAAAAATTTCAAACTTGTACTATGTGTAATATATTTACCCTTCGATAAAGTTCTGTCAATGAGGACTATTAAAAATATGCCTATATTGATGCTAGAAGCAAATGTTGTTAATATGGTGCACACGTGGTTTAAGTGAAATATTTTTTTTTGGTAAGATTTTTTAAGTGAAATATAAACGACATTGTTTTGACTAAAAAATCATCTGAAAAAATCTTCATGGAGAGTAAATATGTCACTTAAACACAAGTTTGGATTATTTATGTCACAAGAAAAAGTTTAGAGTAAATATGTCACAAGGCATAGTTTGGAGTTTTTAATATCACAAAAAAAAAATTCAAAGTAAATGTATCACAGTAAGCGTAATTTAAGGTTTTTTTTTTTGTGACTTCTTCCCTCATTTCTATTCTACGTTCATCTTACATTAGAGACGCACTTATTTTTGTGAAGGGAATCTCAAAATACCATCATTGTTATTTTCTCAAAATATCCTCAATTAGTAATTTCACAAATATCCTAACAAAGAACAAACACGAGTTTCAGATGTTTTCTATCTTATGAAAAGGCTTACAAGAAGAAGATCTTGCAATAGTTTGTTCACTTTTCACATAGGTACAAATATTTAAGATTGTGCCAATATAATTTTTGCATTACCTAACAATTCAAAATATTTTTGTTTTTGGTCGGAAACAATTCGAATTTGCAAAATCTTTTAAAATTGTAGTTTTTGCGAGCACGGGTTGGGCCTGGGCCTGCACTTTGTTAATATTCTCATGATGGGCTTGGCCCAAATTCCTGCTACTCACCGTCCGCTAGGGTTTTTCGCGTTCCTCTTCTTCTTCTTCTTTCTTCCTCGTCTTCTCCTTGGCGAGCAGTTTCAGTTCCCTCTTTCAAAGTCATCGTCTTTGCATCGTCGTTGAGCTGAAGAAGAGGAGGTCCGGAGCAATCCGCAGCCATGGCGTCCTCGAAAGTGCAGAGAATCATGACCCAACCCATTGTACCTTCTCTCTCTCTCTCTCCCCCTCTCTCTTTGGTTTTTTCGGGGTTGTTTTGAGCTCTCTTTGGTCTTCGTTAGTCCGAAGCAATGACGTGTGCTGTGTCTTTTTCCTTCGTTTCAGAATCTGATCTTCAGGTTTCTTCAGAGTGTAAGTACCTTGTCACTGCCCTGATCCTCAGCACCATCGTTCCGTTTTGGTTTTGGGTTTGGTTTTGGTTTTCTCCTCTACTTCGAAGGGATGAAAAGAATATATAGGGAATGAATTTCCCTGATGTGCATTCGATTTCTTTGGTTTTGCCGATGCAGAAAGCGCGGATTCAGATTTGGCTGTTTGAACAGAAGGATTTGAGGATCGAAGGCCGTATAATTGTGAGTATCCACTTTGCATTTGGGGTCCGTGCATCTGTTTACAAGATGAGATCAGATGTTTAGCTGTAAAGTTGTGGAATTATTGCTTTGCTCGCCGCGAAGCATCTGTAGGACAACAATATATCCCTGTTTATCTGCATGGATGGGGTTCTAGCTGGGTTTGGTGACTGCGAATGCTGTTAGATACTGTTCAGAAGTGGGGCGTCTCGTCGATATCTTGTTAGTGCATTCTTCGAGTTTATTCAGTGAAGTAAATGGGTAATGATCAGTTCAATTATCTTATTACGGTGAAAAAAGGGGTAGCTTCAGCTAGCACGTTCGACCTGTCGATGCTGGGACTCCTTTACCATAGTAATTTGTCTCTTGCGAAACGTAGAGATTGGTTTTATGGTTATGCGGCCTTTTGTAACGCTGAGTAAATCGAGATTCATCTGCTTGTCAGAATTTCAGAGTGAAGGATGTGTAGAGTGGAAAATTGTGCCGAGCTAATTTATGCTGAGCAAACCGTATTAGTTACTAGTCTTGTGTAATGATCATCTTTTCATTGTGAAGTCCATTAAATAGAGGACATAATGGTGAGAAAGATGATACAAAGAGCAGCCTAGCACTGCTTGTTTTAGCTGATACTGTCGTCCACACTGGCATGCGGATTCTATTAGTATTCCTCAGAGATTAATTAGGTTTTCTTTTGCTGAAAATCAGCCAAATTTGATTATTTGAGGGGAACAAAAAATGAATCTGTTGTCTTGTTTAAGAATATATAATAGGAAACATGGTACTCGTAATACAAAAGGAGGGTTGATTGTGATGCTATGCAATATGCAATTTAAGGCATAGAACCCACAACTTTTCGTTTCCCACCAATTAGAGATACTGCCAGGTTAATTGCCCTTGCACTTATTGATCTTTAATGCATACGCAAGTAGTCATTTCTCTAAGAACATTACAGATCGAGTATGTTGATACATCCTTTATATTTTCCTATTTTGATCCTCTTCGCATTTAGTGATACCAGAGTATGAAAAACTTTTTTCAGGGATTTGATGAATACATGAATCTGGTTTTGGATGACGCTGAAGAAGTCAACGTAAAAAAGAAGACCAGAAAGACTTTAGGTTGGTCATGGAGAGATCATGTTTATTTTTCTTCTGCTTGCTGAGTTTTTCTGTTCTCATGCTTGAGCTATATATTTTCCACAGGAAGGATCTTATTGAAAGGGGATAACATAACGCTGATGATGAACACGTAAGTGAACTCCCTGTTTCTCATGTGTATGTAGACGTGCATTTGTACGAATGTGTGATATCTGCATGTGTATGACTGTGAGTTCTCTTCTAATTTACTTCCTGCCTGACGTATTCCAGCGGTAAATGATCAACAAAGGGCAGCCACTTGGGTGGAGCTGTTGAGGTGGTGGACCCGGAATATGTGGGAGTTCTATCTTTAAATAGTTTTGATTTCGATCATGTTGATCTCCTGAAAATCAAACTTGTATTAGTTTGTACATGTATCTGCACCAGTTACTCTTTAGTGCTCTTTTGCTACTGAAAGTGGTTGCTGAACTTCAGCTCGGATTTTGTAGAGTTAAATGGGAAGCAATGGCTCTGTCAAGTAACAAGCAAGTCTATATGTGCATGCCTCACTTTAAATAGTTATGAGTGAATAGCATCACTTCACCATGAATATGAGGCTAAAGTTGTGTCGAATGGTTGTCGTGCTCGTTGCTAGGAATTTTATCATGCATTTTGTAGCTACTGGCAATTGACAGACCCAAGTAGCCATTAGGATGTTTTGAAGTGCATCATTTTTTATTTTGGGGGTCAAAATTGAAGTGCATTTCAAATCGTATGACTTCTTCATTGGACCATTTTAGATGGTAAGTCTCACTCGTTACTTGGATATAGGCTCCTAACCCTTGCCAACATTCTGAGGGTTTTCTTTGCCTCATCATCTTATGATTTCCGATAAACTCATGTAAAAACATGACCAAAGGAAGTGAACGAGAAAAAACCCGAAAGAACATTACCGAGAGAGATTTCACTATTCTGATTAGAATCAACCAGAATTGTGTAGTTCCAACTTGCCTAAATTTCTTCGCATGCTCCCACTTCATTCGCTCGCAGACCACGGCCACTCTCATCACCCGTTGGTGCAAACATCCCTAATTTCCTATTTTCGAAAGAAAGAATCGGTGAAACCAAATGCCAGAAGACGGTTCTCTACGCTAAAGATACACGCGCAATAAGGTTGAAGCAGCATGAGAGCCAACAAGCATTTTGACTCCCTTCTTCTGGACTCACTTTGGTCTCGACCTCTCTCTCCTCATCTTCAACCCAGCATATCTCCCAAGCATCATCAAGGTCGCCTGAGGGTTAGTCCCGGGAGACACATTCAATGTGGAACCATCCATGATACGGAGCGCATTAACTCCAATCACTCGGAACTCTTTGTCGACCACCTTCCCAACCACACAGCCGCCATGGTAGTGCCATATGGTGGTCATCGTCCGCCGGCAATGCTCCGCCATTTGTGTGTCGTCTGATAAATCAGCCGGGAGGGGAGAGCCCACATACCTGAATTCTCTATTCCCGTACCAATCCCTGAACTTGAAATAATCCAAGGAATGACTCCTCAGCACCTCACCGATCTTGCGTGTGCCGCTGATGCAGCGTTCGAGATCCACCAGGTTGCTGAAGTAATTGAACCGGACGATCGGATTTATCCTCACATCCGTGGAAGCGAGCCTCAGCGAGCCACTGGAGAGTGGGCCGGCTATCTTCCCCATTAGAGTGGCCACGGTCACATTCAGCAGTGAAGACGGTGTGTGCAGGAAAACTGCGCGAGCAGGTGACGAAAAGGGGATCACGTTCGAAGCTGCTTCGATGTAGGCTCCTGATTTGGTGATCCCGACAACCTGAATAAGAGAATGCTCCAACGGTATGGAAGGCACGATCGAAATCCCATTCCTTGGATTATCATACAGGAACTGCCCGACGAATGGAAGGTGGTGAGCCACTGGAATTCCCCAGTAAGAAAGATAGGGCCGAGGTCCGACACCGCTGAGTAGCAGCAGCTGTGGACTGCCTATCGCACCAGCGGAGAGGATCACTTCGCCGTGGTCACGCACCATTGCATGATGGTAGCGACCCACTTGGTCGCGATAAACGACTCCGATTGCGGATGGCTTTAGTCCTGAATTCACGGAAGTTGAAGCTAGCAGCACCCTTTCGACACTAGCGTGTACTCCCACTCTAATGTTGGAAGGTTTCGCGTAGCTTAATAGATCAGCGGATGTGTGTCTTCTCCCAAACTTATCGAATGTGGAACCACCGATCTTGGTCCCGACCACGTGATCGAAAGTGAACCCGTTGGATGGATTGACTCCTGCCTCCAGTAGTGCATCCCTGACGGCAGATTGCCAACTCCTCAACCTGGGCCGAAACGCGACAGCCTTCTCGACCCAAGCGTAAGACGCGTTGACGACTCCAAGATCCCAATCCACCCCCGAGTTATGAAAAAAATAGGAGTCAGCCCTGCTGTAGAACCCGGCGTTTATTGTGCTGCTGCCGCCAAGAACACGGCCTCTGGCATTGGGGACTCCTTCTTCAGATGTGAACGCTTGAGCTGGCGAACGGAACATGTCTACTTCCATCAGAGTCCTGAGGAAGCCTTCTTGCGACATGAGGTTGGGATTGCCATGGCCGACGCCTCCGCGCTCGAGCACGAGGACTCTGTAGGATTGAGAGAGCGTTGCCGCCAGGGGGCACCCTGCAGTGCCGCCTCCGACTATGATGTAGTCATAGTAGTCCTCCATAGGGAAGTCCGTAGCATTTAACACAAACTTGAGGTACAGTGGCTCTGCTCACATGAAGAATAGAGAATTTACAGTAAGATAGAGAGAAGGCGCTTCACAAACTAAAGAAAAAGAAGAACTGGTGCCTGGTAACCAATGTTGTTTGAATGAAACAAAATGTGCACAGGAGTAGCAGATGGTGATAATGAACAAACACGAGCGTAAATACTCTAATGCGCTTTGCCATTTCTTCGAAACAATTTGCCAGCAAATCAAAACGAAAGAAACAAATATTGCAACAGAAAGGTTTTCTTGACAACTGGCATATTCAGAAGAGCATAAAAAACTTCAAGAGAGGAATGAACTCAAATCTTTCAGGGTTAAAATTTGGGGATTACACTAACCCATCAAATGCTCAGACTTCCACGATGTTTCATAACCAGGAAACTGAAGATGACAATCATCTGTTCACCAACCGGAGTAAGAGAAGACAGAGAAAAACACTCGCTTTCCATCGTTTCGATCACATTCACCACTTCTAAATGCAATGTTCATGAGCAATCAAACAGAGGAAACGCAAGATACGATGGAACAAAGTCGAGGGTATCGTCGAATTAGATGGACATAAGACCGACCTTCTCGGGAATGTGGCCTGGCAGATGAGAGGGCTGCCCTCAAGAGCACCCAAAAGAACACGGCATGGAGGAAGCAGAGCCTCAAGGGTCTCGCCATCGATGGAGCTTCTTGGAGTCTCAGTCTCATTCAAAGAGGGTGCTTTTCCTGGAATCTTTCTGGCTCTGAAATTCGGTGCTCAGCGTGTGCGGATTCTTGAAGATACAGTTGAAAGGACGTTATATAAACGTAGCGCGGGAAGAGTAAATGGCGGTTGCAAGTTGCAACTGCCCTCTGATGAAGTTAATGGACGGAATTGATTGATGCATATAAGAAGAATGGAAGCAGAGCATGCAGAGTGCTTCGGAAGTTCGGATCGTAAAGCTTGCCGACGAATGGCGAGAGGGAGCGGCCAATCTCTGTCCTCATCCTCATTGCACTTATATTTTGGGTCATCTGCGTTGCGATGCATGGAGTG
Source organism: Syzygium jambos (assembly GCA_031216235.1). Lineage (NCBI taxonomy): Eukaryota > Viridiplantae > Streptophyta > Magnoliopsida > Myrtales > Myrtaceae > Syzygium > Syzygium jambos. Next base: position 30,961,268 of record CM062229.1, on the reverse strand, counting down.
ATTATTTAGCCAATGATGCTTCGTAGTGTGCTAATTCATGATCATAAGCATTTTTCTTTTAGCTTGATAGCCTAATTGAAGCTACTCAACGGTCCGATTACAAGTAAACCGAAGCGGTGCGTTTGTTTCATTAAAGATTTCGTGATAAATGAAAATATTTTTTTATGAAAAAAAGTGGTTTGTTTTCATTAGTCTGGTGATTTAGGGAAAGTGATTTTCTTCTTACCAGAAAGAGAAATTGTTTTCTCCCAATCTAAATTTGTTATTTTCGGTCCAATGAAAACCTTGGGGCTGTGTTTGGTCATCTAAATTTCTACCAAGAATAGGACCAGATCATATAAGATATAAAATTCAGAGAGTTTGTTATATCATATCTATAGTTTGGTAAATCGCGGTAATAAAACCGGATATTTTCACATCATATTGTGTCCATTATTTGGTACAGAATGGCATATCGGTATAAACGAACCTAAAAATTGCAAAAATGGAAACGGTAAGAATCTCTAACGATACTTTTACCTACTCCATTTTTATTTGCTTTTCTTTATTCTCTCTCTCTCTCTGTATCTTCTTTTTTATTTCTTTTTTCCCCCTTCCGTCATTCTCTAATAAAATTTTATTAAATAGTTAACCTATACTAATATACCTAAAATATGTAATAAATATAAATAACAAATATATATATTTATAAACATTGAATATATATATATTATAAGATAGAAAGAAATTCAAATAGATGAATAAAAAAACGAAATCGTTGTTACTTTTTCGTTATCATGATTTTCCTTTTATATTAGAATTCAAATATTACTTATACTCAAATGTTATTTTAATTTTATTAATTTAAGAAGTTTGTTATTTCGAGAAAATAACGTCTTTATTATGGATATTGAAAATCATTTCCACCTTCGTCCCATCTCCCCTCATGGGATATTTTTATCCGGCCTCTAACCCTCATATATCCGACTTTATCCCGTTTTGGACAGGACCGAATACAAGAGATGATAAATTTCATCTCATTTCGAATTTTATCCCGATTACCAGACGTAATCCCGGATAATTGGGTCGATAGCACGAAGCCCAACTACAGGCTTGCAGCTATATGCAATTGCATGCGTCCGTGGGTGCGACGTGAAAAAGGGTTGCAAAAGTTATGTAAAAGGGAGGGGATGATTGCATGTGATTAGACGGAGAAATGATGGGTGCGAAGTGCGGACATGGCGGTGGCGGTGGTGGTGGTGGGTCGGGGAACGAGTCGTCGGCGTGTTATGGGATATAAAACAAAATCTCTTTTGGGGGACAAAAACGCTTACAAATATCGACATCCACGACGACGACGACGACGACGACTCCGATTTCGATTCGATGCTCGTAATGGTGCCCGACAGCAAGCAAAGACACGTTTTTGTCAAATTGTTAAAGAGAAGGGGCACACCGGCTGGCGCTGGCTTCTTGACTTCCCAAGGATTTGGCACGAAGGTGCGAGGAAGTAGAGCACTCCACGCGAAAATTACGACAGAAGTCGCTATTGTTTAACCAAATTCTCGCGGAGGATAAAGATGCACATTCCCTCCTCTCCTCGTGCCCCTCTCGTTCTCTTCGAATTATACCCGCCGCGACACGTTTTGTGGCGTTAAAAACTTCAAATTACGCCCGTTGAATCACGTTTACTCTAATTTTTTTCTCATGACATAAAAAATCATAAATTTGAACTTACGCAATCTGTTTACCCTCCGTCAGGATTCGATTAGATGATTTTTCGACAAATACACCACACAAGTGCCATGTCAATACCGTTTAGAGAAAATTTTAACAGTTTTCATTGCCAGAACTTTGATAAGGGGTGGATATGTCACTCGGTACAATTTTGGGCATTTTGGTGCAAAGAAAAAAAATTTAAGGTAAATGGGTCATGACGAGCATAATTTAGAGTTTTTCTTTTTGTGACTTTTACCCTGTTTATTATATATGTTTTTTTAAACTTTATGTGCTATTTAACATTTCTGGAGCTGCCTATGCTCGCAGGTATTATAGTTGCGGATTCGCCGTATCAGTCGGTTGGAGAGTAAATTAAATTTGTATAGCCAATTATTGGTAGTCCATCATCGTGAAGGAACGTCACATTCGACGCGTGACGTGAGATTTGGACTCGCAATCAATCCTCATCCTTAAGAGCCAAACCTCTCGTTCCTGTTCTTCCAAATTGATAAGATTCCCGGGACTAGGAGCATTATTCTGCATTTTTTTTGTACCCATTTAGTCTCCAAATTCACAATTCAGCACCTAAATTTTTAATGCTACATGGCTTCGAATTGCACCTGGCATCGCTCGCCCTAGCGTTTTTGTTCATCAGATTGTCCTTTTTCTTCTAAAAATGCCCCCGTCTCTATTTCCAACCGTAATTTATGATTATTAACGTTCTTCAAATATGATGTTCTCGCGAAAAAATTATCCAAAAAGTCCAAAACTTATTACATTTATGTCAATTCGGTCTTAAACTTTCCAATCTTTTGTCAATTGAGTTCTAAACCTTTTCACATTTTGCCAATTAATTCCAATCGGCCAAGTTTGGCTGGAATTCACTGACGTAGACACCGAGCGTCCTACGTGACACGACCAGTACTGAGGTTGACAATTTTTAATAAATATTTTTAAATTTTTATTAATTTTTTTTCTTTTTCTCCTCTTTTTTTTTTCTATTTTCCTTCTTAACTTAATGATTTTTTTTACTAGTGGCTGGCAAGGGTCACCGAGCCCTTGCTGGCCGCTAGCGATGGCCACGACGCCCTTGTCGGCCGCGGACGGAGGCAATTTCGCCCGCGGCTGCCACTTTCACCTAGAATTGTTGTCCAAACCCTAATCATCCAAACGCAATATAGAATCATGGTGATCCCGACCATTCCAATCACAGAGTTCACCAACTTCACAATCGATTGCATGCAACTCTTGACCGTGGGCTTGCTGGCTGCAAGCGATGCCACCTAGCGAGGCCACGGCAGAGCTGGTCTTACCTAGATCCGAGCAAGGCCGTGCGAGCCTGTCCCATGGCTGCCAAGGGCTGAAAAAAAGAAGGCAAATAGAAAAAAAAAAGAAAATTTAAATAAAAAATTCAAATAAATATCACAATATTATTAAAAATTGTCCATGTTGACGCTGGCTAGCCGTGCCACGTAGAACGCCCGACATCCATGTTAGCGAATTTCGACCAACATTGGTGGAATGGACTCAATCGGCAAAGTATGAAAAAAGGTTTATGAGTCAATTGGCAAAATCGAAAAGTCCACAACTAGTACAACATGTTTAGGACTTTTCGGACAACTTTTCCAATGTTCTCGGGTGGCCAAAAAGAGACAAAAACAAAGGCACTCTCGCAGTCCCGCTTTTATTCACCTGAGATGTTCGAAACTTTTCCAGAATCACAAATATCAGCGCACGGTACTATTATAGAATAACCTCTGGCATGATTATCGAAAGCGAAAGTATTTATCCATTATCTTAATCATTTAGTAAAAATATTTACGAGCGCAAATAAAAAGGACCGTTAACTTAATGAGCGCATAAATAGCACGCCAAGGGCCGAGGTCATGGCAACGTACTTCATACATCGGCTAGACAATTGATATGATATACAAGGGAATAACCAAATGGCTACGCGCATATTCACCGATCCCCGCGTTGAAGTTTTTAATCGATTGCACGTGTCACGTAGCGTGACGTATGGCACCTGTCACGAAAAATAATGTTCATGTTGCGCTAGGGAACTTAGCTAGTAGGTCTCTGCTATTTTCTTGCGACTATATTGCCCCAATAATTTAGCCTCCGTCGCGATTTGTGCATTGTCAATCTGTGGGACCCAGCGGCTTTTGCAAGAGAATAGAGAGTTGACAAGTCATGTCATGTCAGTGCGGAAAATCAGGCATTGTCGATGAACCGGGTTGAATCGGGGGGGAGCGAGCCAGACCACAATTGTATTAGTTCTTAAAAATGAGACCGTCGTACTAGAGGCCTACTTATCAACAGGTCTCTACTCGAAAATGGAATCGTCATGACTCATGCCGTGTTCGGTAAAAACTAATCGGATGTTTGTTTGAGAAGTTCCGGATACTTCATTTTGTCCTTTAGAAAACACCATCTCCAGATTTTGTAGGCCCTCGAACGGCTCGCGATTCCGGAATCTAGAATTTTCCCTCTCGTGGAGATGTTTTGTGGGCGAATCCCATGGGGGGTTGCCCTTGGATGGTAAACGATCGCGTCTCGTCTAATCGTCCCGCGTTCGAGCTCTGGTTTAAATTGGGGAATCCCGAAAGACCGAGCGCGAACCCCATGTTGTTTTTTGTACTCATTCAAAGAGGGACACGGCTCGAGGGGTTTGCAAATTGACCCCAAGACACATTGAACGGGATACAAGGAGAATGTTGTAGAACAATTAGGTGCATACGTATGTATAAAATAAAAGGGCAAACATCAGACTTGTGCATGGTTTTAGGGCACGAGACCAAGTCAATACCATCGCCAAGAAATACCTAAGGATAATATGAAAAAAATCACTACGACATGTCGGGTTGGAATTCCCCTTCGTATTGACGCGAAGAGAGAGAGATGTGATTAGTAATTGTCAAACACAAATGCACGCCGTGTTGTACGTCCTGCCCCCTCCTCCTCCTCCTCCCCCCACTACACAATTCTTCTTTACTCCAAATGATTTGATTACAGCCGATAGTTATAACGGGGGCCCCGACCCTTTGAATTTGACCCCGTCTCTCCCTCCATCGCTTGCCCCGTCGATTGACATTTGACCATCCCCCTTTCCTAAATTTGACAGCGTCTTGCTCCTTCAGTTCCTCCAATCATTGTCAGCTTTCACCAAACTCTAGCCTTTTACCCAAACGAACGGGTGTGTTTTGGTTCGGTTTTTCGGTAAAAAATGTAAAGGCTTTAAGCTAAAAATGTTTTTTTCGAAATGTAAGCGGCATTTGGTAACATGTATTTTAAAAAACACGATGGAAAAATAACTTTGATCTAAACGTTGTTTGATGAATAGTACATTTTATAAAGGGCTTTGTTTTTTTTTTTTAAAGATATCTCAAACAATTCGCCGACGATTGATGGTCAATAGTCAAATCTAGCTGCTTGCTAGCCTTGCCTGAGATCACCATACCCCGGGCGATGTCACCGGGGTCGCGCGACCCCTAGAAATGGTCGTTAGGGTGGCGCAACCCATGTCTCGCATGAGATCATACGGCCTTGGGCTGCCTAGGGTGGCGGTGGCTCATCGGCCACTCGCCGGTGGCCGAGGCCTTCATCGGCAAGTTAGGATTTTTGAGAACATTCTCTGAATTATGAAAGTTGAACGAGAGCAAGGTTGGAAGAAATTATTTATTTTTTTTTTTTGCATTTCAGAATATGCAGCATTTTAAAACACTTGCGGGCTTGACTCGGGCTAAAAAAGCCTTTAGAGCTTTTTGGAAATATAATTACATTTCTTCAAAATTCTCCAAAAAAATTTACCGAACGCCATTTGCATTTGTCCAAGGGACTTTGAATCCCAAAATTCATCGAAAATGCTGAACTAAACACGGTCCAAACTAGACCATCATCCACGCTCTCCTGGTATTTTACAGGGGTACCCGGTATCGGGTCGCCCAAAAGCCGATCCCTCCAATGTTACCCACCAAACTTCTATAGGTTTTGAAGAAGTTTAGATGTGTCGAACCCCAAAGTTAAGAGATAAGTACGTGGACGTGGCAATAACGAATGAAAGGAGGAGCGGACGTGGGACCGAAACGAGGAGGAGGCCCTTGGATTTTACTGACGCAAAGGCCGACGAAATCCGCAAAGACTCTCACCGGTTCAATCACGCCAGGCCCCCCCTCCCACGTTGAACCGCGTCGCTCCTCCCTCTACTTTCTTCTTCTACTACTACTCGTCGACTGTACTATATAATGACACACGAATCCTTGGCGAGATCAGATCAAACCCATTCGCCTCCATCTCCATCCTCCCACCTCCACTCGATGATTGGAGCCCTCCCTCCCTCCCTTGCTGCCCCGTTCGAGCCCTTTTGAAAAGGGGGAGCGGATAAAAATGGGAAAATGGGAAGTATCTCGTGCTTTGACTTTTTGACAAAACTCCTCCTCCTCCTCTTGCACATTGGGTAGTGGCGTGGTTTATATATACACATATGCATACGTTCGCACACACGCACATTTGTCATCGTTTTGACTTCGTTGCCTGTGTTTCTTTACCTCAAACCAGAGCGAGCCACGCGGAAGGGAAGGGGAAGGGGAAGGGGAAGGGAAGGATTTGCATTCGATCGCTGTTGGCTTGTTGCTGTGGCTGAGCTATGAGACCGGTCCAACCCCCGCCGGGCAGCCAACGGTCTCGCCGGCGTCCCGACCTCACCCTCCCCCTCCCCCAGCGCAACACCAACCTCGCCGTCCCCCTCCCCCTCCCTCCCCCCTCCTCCGCCCCCTCCGCCTCCTCCTCCGCCGCCGCCCCCGCCCCCGCCTCCGCCTCCGCCGCCCGCCCCCGCCAGCTCGACTTCTCCGACCTCGACCGCCTCAGCCGGATCGGCAGCGGCAACGGCGGCACCGTCTACAAGGTGGTCCACCGCCCCACCGGCCGCCTCTACGCCCTCAAGGTCATCCACGGCGACAACTACGAGGAGTCCGTCGTCCGCCAGATCCACCGCGAGGTCATGATCCTCCGCGACGTCGACGACCCCAACGTCGTCCGTTGCCACGACATGTCCGACCGCCACGGCACCACCGCCGGCGAGATCCACCTGCTCCTCGAGTACATGGACGGCGGCTCCCTCCACGGCGCCCACATGGGCGACGAGCACCGCCTCTCCGGCGTCACCCGCCAAATCCTCAAGGGCCTCCATTACCTGCACGCCCGCAAGATCGTGCATCGGGACATAAAGCCCTCCAATTTGCTGATCAACTCGATGAACCAGGTCAAGATCGCCGATTTCGGGGTGAGCCGAGTGCTGTCGCAGACCATGGACGTGAATTCCGCGGTGGGCACGATCGCGTACATGAGCCCCGAGAGGATCGACACCGATATCAACAGGGGCTCCTACGACCCGTACGCGGGGGACATATGGAGCCTCGGGGTCAGCGTTCTGGAGGTCTACCTGGGCAGGTTCCCGTTCGGGGTGGCCGGCGACTGGTCCAGCCTCTTCTGCGCCATATGCATGGCGGAGCCGCCGCAGGCGCCGCCCTCCGCGTCGCCGGAGCTCAGGCATTTCGTGTCGTGCTGCTTGCAGAGGGACCCGGCGAGGAGGTGGACGGCGGAGAAGCTGCTGCAGCACCCGTTCGTCTCGCGGAACGGCGGCAACGACCATCCCAATCTGCATCGGCTACTACCTCCACCCCGCACGCTCTGATATCAAGACTTTAGAGGGCGTCTGTCTTCCTCCATTTTTTCTTCGTTGGGACATTAAAAATGCCGAATTTGCTTGGTTTCTATTACAAGTTTTGGATTTGGGTGTCAGTGTAGATTGTAGAGTTTCTGTTTTTAGGGGGGGAAGAATCATTGGGTATCATAATCAATTTGCTGGTTTTGATAGGATGACGACATGTCCAGCGACATTGCTTCAAGAGAAAAGAAGAATGAAAAGTTCAGTTTTTTCCCCTTAATTTCACATAATTTAGCTGTAAGCATCAGGCTCGCAGAATGAGTGACGCATCTGTGGCGAGATTTATGGTGTAATATGGGATTTTGATGAATTTTGGGCACGATCCCATGTAGAATGTCTTTGAATCTGGAGCAAACTTGCCTGTCATTCACGTTTTCATTGGAAAGATACAGAGATTCGGATTCCAGTTGTGCGATTTTGTGTCCGGTGTCTGATGCACGTTGCTGCTGTTGGGTAGGGCTCGAGCTCCACGACATCCACGCCTTCGAATCCCCGTATTTAGGCCAATACCAGATGCTCGGGCATGTTGGATCTTGCAAGGTATGTCCAGGCGGGAGACGGAATCATGCAATGTTGATTCATGTTTGAGATCTCTGTATTCAATCCAGGCAACAACTCCAACTGCACGTTTACTATTCTTTCGGTAATGCCCGTGTGAATGGTCATCAGGGAAAAACCAAGACGATGAAGAGATAGATGCACTGAGAATCGTATATGGAGGTTACATTATCGAAGTGGAACTCAAACGGATGACGGTAAGACGCAAGATGGTCCAATTTGGGAGGAATTCGCTCTTCAAATCTCCCTCTTTTATAAGCAGTATAGATATGGATGGCTGAAGCAAGAAAAGGGCGGAGTAATTCTCCCTTTCAGCTTACTGTAGTGCAAAGGGTCACAAGCCTGACCAGCGAGCTACTGGGCAAAGCATCTTTCAACATGTGCTGCTTAGTTAGAACTAATGGCCACGGTAGATGTTTAAGCATTGAGCGACTTGTTAACTCTTTTCATGGCATCAATATGTAAAACTTACAACATGGAGTCGAATTGAAATTTCACAAAATTGGTGACATAGTTAATGGGTCTCTCTCCATTTGATGGAAACGTGGCACGAACATCGGAAAAGACGAGTGACGAAGAAGATTGGATCTGAAAGATGATTAAACATGAACGAGCTTTGGATACGCGCCAGTATCAAAGTGAGGACTCGTTGGGGGCGTTTTGGGCCAGAAGCCCAAGTTCCGGACAATCAAAAATGGAAGGAACCTAGTCACTAAAAAGCCCAAGCTTCGCCCATTTTGCTTGGACGATATCTCCCCCGGAACAAAAATATCTCGAAGGCTGACATCTTCGTATTGCCCCCCCATCGAAATCATCGCTGTCTTTGGCTATTTTTCTTGTGGAACATTGCTTGTCATTCGGGAAGAAAAACCCAATTTTTTCTTCTAATTTTCTTGAGTCCTTGCTCGGGTAAAGTGGCATAAATAATTTCTGAATTTTGATCAAATGTTTAATATATTCTATTAATTTTTAATTTCTTCGATGTTGTCTTTGAATTTTAATTCAATGTGCAATCTCATCCATGATCTCCAAATTTATTCAATGTAGTCATTGAGTTTTAGTATATGTTCACATTTGACTAAATTGAATATGTACTAAAAATTCAGAGGCTATTTTCATAATTAAATATGTACAAAAAATCGACGGACAGAATAAATTAAAAGTTCGGAAATAAATTTAAATACGACGTTACGCCTTAAATCAATATTTAGGAATTATTTGTGTTATTATTAGTGAAAAGTTTGACGAAAGCAGAAGGCGGCGGCTGAGACAAGTCCGTGGCTTGCGGCTCCGGGAACTCACCAAACTTTGACGCCACTCATCGGACGTCTTGAGGAATTTTCGAAACCCAATTGACCTTGTCCGAACAAAAGCCGCCCCTCCTCCGATTGTATTCTCTCTCTCTCGACCGCACCGCAACGCACGTCCTAAAGATTTGTCCGAATCGAACCAGTCCGAATCCGATGGAAATTGGGATTTCCCGAATCATCAGTACTTCTTCCTGACTGCGCCGCGCACTCGTGGAGGTGGAGCCCCACTCCCGGTCGCAGTTCTGTGGATCGCGTGCGCTGACTCGTGTTTAACGAAAACATTAAAACGAAGAAAATTATTGGGACTGGGTCGTGGGGGTGGTGGGGAGACGGAGGGGATGCTTCGCGGAAGCTTCCTCTTTCAGCTCGAAAACCATGCATAGTCTCTCTCTGGCCTGCCCCGCGACGATGGGGAAAAAAAAACAACAAGCGAGATAAAAAAGAGAGGGTTAAAACCCAATCGGTGATGGCGGGCGTCGTTGCAGCATTGTCAATCTCGCGGGCTGGAGCTGCCCTTTGTAGAAACCCCATCTTCTTCTCCTCCTCCTTCGTCTTCATCGTCTTGTTCAGTCGCGGGGCGCGCCCATTGTCGTCCCCGGCTTGATGCCTTGTGGATTCGCATCTTGATCTATCCTGCCTCTCTTTCTCTGTCTCTCTCGTCCCTCGTTCAGACGCGAAAGGTTGGTCTCTCTCTCTTTCTGCAGAGAAATCACTGGTTGGCTCGTTTGTGGGTGTGTGTGCGTGTTCTTTTTGTCTGCTTTCGGTCGATTTGGAGCGTGTACTTTTGCCACCCTTTAAGCGTGAACTTGCGGTTTCCGGATTCTTCTTCATTTGCTGTCCGTTTCTTCACACGAAAGGCCTCTCCTGTTTTTTTCCTTTCGGTTATGGTGTCGTACGACTTGTCTCGCGACTGTTGACGCACGTGGTGCGAGTTTGACGAGCTTCCTCATGTTCCCAGTCTGTGGCCATTGTGAGGATCGTAGAATATGAGGCATTGATTTGGTGAGAGGTTCAGCGTCTGATTTGGACGGTGAAGAGCTCGAGTCATGCCAATTGGCATATGAAGGGAGCTCGATTTCATCTTCTGTGTGGGTTTGTGGTTCCGGAGAAGGGTTCTTGTTTTCTTTTCCTTAGTTAACCGAGCATTCTAGCTAATGCCACGTCTTCGTGGGGTTCTTGTGCTCAGCAGAGTGGTAGGAAAAACAGGCAGCAACTATGGTGTTATGTGTTCGCACATCTTGCCATCTTGGCTAAGATGGTGTGATTGGGATTTACACATCTCACATCTGCTTGTGAATAAGACTGTTCTTTAAAAGAGAGTGATGTCAAGTTCAAGAGGAGGTTCATTCTTCAAAATAGCAAAGGTGGGGGGATCGATGATGGTCAGAAGTCTTGCCCGGTGCCCGACAAACTTATTGAAACATCCAACCCTCCATTTGTATGACCTCTAATAGTTCAGGCAGGACGCATGTGTAGTCAGGAGAAGAGTACTCAGTTCGTTTTTGCAACAAGGAGTCATCAAAGACTTCTTTTGGTCCCCAGGGTTTACTCCCCGACTGTCGGCCGTGCGGGGTTCCCTGGGTTATCAAAAAGAAAAAAAAAGACTTCTTTTGTTGTGGCAAGTTATATTCCTGTGCATCCTGTGGCATTTGGTAGCAAGCTAAACATATGACCTCTCTTTGTTTTCCTTAGCAGAAGTCGAAGCATTGGCTTGAACAATGACATATGACGGCCTACAGTTTTATCCTTTTTTTTTTTTTTGGATAACCGAGGTGTCCGCGCGGCCGGCGAGCTAGGGCTCAAACCACCTACAGTTTTATCCTTAGTGACTGCTTTCTACTATTTATAGCTGTTCTGCACTTTGACATACCATTGCAATAACTTTAGACAAGTTGGCTTAAATGCACCTTGATGATGCCATATCGTGGGGAATTTATCATTAGATTGAACGTGGTTCAGATGCCCCTGAATGTATAGCTGAAATCTGTAACTTCAGTGCAGGAGCTTAATTTTCGAGAATTCTGATGATTATTCTGTGCTTGCAGATGGGACCCGTGGAGGAGAGAATTGACCTTGATTCTGAAGAGGTAATCGCTTTTCGTTCATCTCCAAATGGCAGGAAAGTTCATCCATTTGATTTTGAGACAGTACATTTAGCACCACGCGGAGGTGTTGTGAACTCATGGATTCATGAGCAAATAAAGATCAGACCACTCATAAGTATCTATATTGTGTTGATGAAAGCGAAGATAAATATATTGCTACCTTTTGGCCCACTGGCCATACTGCTACATTACCTCACTGGAAAGCATGTAAGCAGAGCTCTGACCTTCTTTACTTTGTCCTAAGCTTCCGACGCTTGTCAATAGATGCCTTTTATCTCTTTCAAAAGCAAAACATGCTCCACGGTTTAATCCAAGATGATCTCAGTCTTGAAATTGGATCTCAAGTTCCTTCATTTGATGTAGGTTCTGGTCTTCTTCTTAAGTATGCTAGGCATCACACCTCTCGCAGAGCGGTTGGGCTATGCAACTGAGTAAGGATCACTAATTACATGAGATAGCAAATAGCATTGAATGGCTCTTTTGCCACTCTTAGCTTTTGGTGATGCTTATAGGCTGTTCACTGTCATTTGTGCAGGCAGCTTGCATTCTACACGGGACCTACAGGTAATAGAGCTGTCTTTATCTTTTGTTACGGTACTCTTGTGATATTTCCTTTTCAAGTTGCACGTCTCGGAAATGATCCGGGCATGTATTAGGTTGTCAATTGGCGGGTGCTGTGAAATATGGAGACTGCCTATGGGTCATATTGTAATGTAATGAACAATTTCTTTGATGGCCATGCAGATTTGTATGTGTGTATGTAATACATATGCATGCACATTTTACATGTCTTTAATAATACTTACACATGAACGTAAATATAAGGATGTAGAAAGTCTATAGGATAATGAGCCATTAAACATTTTAGATGAAGGGCGATAATATGCGTGACTTCAGACTCTGATATTTTGGCATTTACGTAAGGTGTAGTGTGATTGACCTTCATCCTTTCTCTAGATCTTTATGGGAACCCTTGCAATTTTGCAGTTGGAGGTCTTTTGAACGCCACATTTGGAAATGCCACAGAATTGATAATATCAATTTATGCATTGAAGAATGGAATGATAAGGATCGTTCAACAATCATTGCTCGGCTCTATTTTGTCTAACATGCTTTTAGTACTTGGATGTGCCTTCTTCACTGGTGGGATCGTACACCATAAGAAGGTTCAGGTGTTCAATGAGGTAGATCTCAGGTGTTGCTCTGTTTATCTATGTCGAAGTTGAGAATAGATGCCTTGTTGGTATGACGCTCTAAGTTTGAAGTTAAGGGGATTAACTTTGCAACAGGCCGCTGCCTTGGTGAACTCCGGGTTGCTCTTGATGGCCGTAATGGGAATAATGTTTCCAGCTGTTCTCCACTTCACACACACTGAGGTTCACTTTGGAAAGTCAGAGCTTGCTCTGTCAAGGTTTAGCAGCTGCGTGATGCTCGTTGCATATGCAAGCTATATCTTTTTCCAGCTAAAACATCAACCCAGTTTACCTAGTGTCAATCGCGATGTTGATGAGGTCAGTGCCTTTTCTAATCTTTCAGGATAATTTGGCATGTAATTGACTGTTATGGTTTTTGTAGTATTATTAACTTAAATCACTTTCTACTGAGCTTTCAAGTGCAAGAGACCCTAATTGTCATTGTTCTTTGCCTTTGTGACAGGAAGGAGTCAGTGAAGAAGGTTCTGAGGAAGAAGAAGAGGCTCCTGAAATAACCCAGTGGGAAGCAATTGGTTGGCTAGCTGTTTTGACCATGTGGGTATCTGTATTGTCTGGCTACCTAGTAGATGCAATAGAGGTATTGTCTTCTGATGCTCGCACTTATTGTGCCATGTCATTTATTTTGCCGAGGAGGTGGATTATTTTTATATTTGGCAGTAGGATATGAGGTCATCACTCGATCTGACACTTGGGATTAAATCATTGCATAAACTAGTCTAGGCGGAAGTACAAGTTAGCCCGAGCTCACAAAGCTGTCTTTTTTTTTTTTTTTTTACAGTGCAAGAAGACTTATCCTTTGGATTAGCATTTTGTCTTTGCATTTGATTTTAGGCATTGGGTTTTCACCCTCTGTTTATTCCCTCTTTAGAGACTCATTTGTTGCGTGCTTATTGGACCAGAGGAAGTCATTGACCACAACCATGTAGAGTCTGGTGTGATGTTTTCATTTGCCAGAAGATTCATTCATCAATTTGAAGATTTTCTTCCTCTTTCCAGGGAGCATCTGATTCATTGAACATTCCTGTTGCGTTTATTAGTGTCATACTTCTTCCAATTGTGGGAAATGCGGCAGAGCATGCAAGTGCTATAATGTTTGCAGTGAAGGATAAGCTTGTAAGTTTGCTTGAAAAATGTTGTTTTATTTTATTCTGCTGCCTATTGATTCCACGTGCTAACTTTTTACAGGACATTACACTTGGGGTGGCAATTGGATCATCTACGCAAATATCAATGTTTATGGTACTTCCTCCATGCTATTGTGTATCTTAGTTCTCATTACTAAACTTCTAAATTTTATTTTTGCAGGACTTGCTGTGATTTAATTTTTGTGCGCATGACATTTCTTTTTTGTTGATAATTACAGATACCCTTCTGTGTTGTTGTTGGGTGGTTGATGGGGAAACCGATGGACTTGAACTTTCAACTCTTTGAGACTGCCACGCTGTTCATAGCTGTACTAGTAGTGACATTTATGCTGCAGGTTAGTTATTGAGTTCCCTTGTTTTCTTCTCTCCACTAGTGCGATTATTTTTTGATGAAACCCATTCTCTATTTCCCGTTATATTAGTATAATTTTGTGCGACCATTGCTAATTGATCTAAAAACTTAAGCATGGCTTAACTTTTAAATCGGACACTCCCTACAACCCTTAGGCTGAAATTTCTCCTAAGATTAAAGCATTGAGATTGCTATTTGGGGATGAAAATTAAGAGTCTAAGAGATACCTGTGCTGTTCCTATGTACAATTTCCTGGAGATCATTGCCAGGTGATCTATTAGTTTAAGCCAGCAGATGAAATCGTGACTTAATTTTTAAATGGTCTACTAATATTGTTAAATTCTTTTTCCGGGGCATAATTGTACCATCGACATTTGCATGTAAGGCCATACAGCTTGATAATAGGATTATTGTGATTTGTGACTCCACAAACTTTGCATTCTTTCTTGCAGGAAGGGAAGTCAAATTATCTGAAAGGCTTGATGCTTATCCTGTGCTATCTCATTGTTGCAGCGAGTTTTTTCGTGCATGTGGACCCTTCAGGTGAGTACGATACTCGTTTCTATCACCCATTCATCAAATAAGATGCGTTTTTCTCATTGAATTGGAGTGGAAATGTGGTTCTGCACCAAATGCGTTTTTTGGAAATAAATCCAGTGTCCTCGGAAATGAGCGCCTGAGTAGTTCCTAGAGCGTTGGATGTCCTTTCCAACATAATATCTAGTAATTGTCCGAGGCATTTCCACCACATAGATCTGATGCCCATCAAAATGGTCGTTCTCCATTACTTATGTGCAGATGATAACTAATTAACGAAGGATGGCATTGCCTACGACGTAGTCAACAGCTTCCGTGTCCGCCCGCAGGTGCTATTCTTCCACCTTCCACCTCTGATGATTGCAGTGGCATTCCGGGCTGGAAAGGAACTTTGGGCTTTTGTACATCCGAGTGGATCCCGCACTTGAGTAAGAATGGGCAAATTGTATCCATTCTTCTCAATGCTTGTTATTTTGTCATCCATCCCTTACGGGGCGGTGAAGTGACACGGCCACTACGGCGTTAATGCAAAATTCCAAAGTTTGCTTGATTTTTTGCGATCACCGACTTTCAACACGATGATTATTTAGATGGTGGAAGTGAGTCGAAGGGGACTTGGTTGCTTTGCTTGTATTGGATCGCTGTCGAGTAAGATTAGATAGAGTTGATGAGCCAAGCAGAATGGAATGGCATCTGCGTCGGATGGCGCTATGTCTTGGTCGGCGAATTGATTTGAGTCTTGTCTGCGTCTCTTACCCCCTCTTTCCTTTCCAAGTCTTTCTGGTACTCATTATCAAGTTGGAAATACGCATTGGTGATGATATAACTCCGAATTGACAGAGCGTTGGAACACGAAAAAACTGATCGTTTGACGCGAGACCCATGTAAAAGAAACCAATGATTTTTCTAATGTTCTACCTGTGATTTTCCTCATAATCATGCTAGTATATCTGATTTTCGAGGTAATAATCTTAAATTAGTGAAGAGAATGGAAAATTACCGAATAGGATGGGCTGGTTCTGCGAGCATGTTCGTTACTTGACAATTCCTTCAAACGGATGAGAAAATTCCTTTAAAAGGATGATGTGGTCGTGTCGTAGGATAGCATATCTGTCGTAGAAATTCATTTCTGTCATAGCCTCTTCATGGTATAATTGTAATTCCTTACGCTTTTTGGATAATTATAAAATAATAGCAGATTATTTAATTGATTAGCATTATTAGTAACTGATTATGTTATCAACGGTCTTGTCTGTTCGGCAAAATTATGAAATTCAGATCCGACTTTACCAACATCTTGCCGATCGCCGAATTTTCGATTTGCATTTGAGTCATATTGAACGATCATCAAAATTTACCGGCGTCGTCGTTCCGAAACTACTGCAAAAATAGCTAAATAATTCATTTATTTTCATTTCGAAGTGCGTGAAAATTATCGCCAATGGATCGATGCCAGCTTCGTGGATGGATGGCGCCGCGCGAGATCGGACGGATCACAGGCGTCCAATCTCGGCCACGCGCGTCGTCGGCCGTCGCGACCATCGCCACCTCGGTATATCGAGCGAAGTTACTTTTCAGACGACATCGCGAAAAGTTGCCGCTCCCTGGTTCTGTCTGATCTGATGCAATTTTGTTGCCGTTCGCGCACGGATAAAAAGAAGAAAAATGCGAGGGAATTATTTATGGGGTGCGCGTGTTCGCCTATAGATAGGGGGTGGTGGAAGATGCTGCCTTTCTATCTCCATCTCATGGCGGATATTGCCAGAGCTGAGCTGACGCCATCTCCTCCTCCACCAACGGATCACATTCTGGCTTTCTCTCGGGAACCGTGACACCCTTTGACCTCTTGCACCGTTTCCTCGGGTCAAAATCTCTCCTTTCTCTGAATTACTTGGGGTTGGGTTTGGTTGGGTTGGGTTGGGTTGAGTGGCGGAGCTTGCAGGGTCTCGGGAATGGCTGTTGCTATGGCCTCTACCAACCTCGCCACGACCCTCTCCGGTCTTAGTAAAGCATTTGAAACTGCCAGATCGAGTGTGGCTCCGGTTGCTGGGTTTTCCTCTTCTGGGTTGAGGGCTGCGCGTTCTTGCCCTCTTCACGGCCAAAGGTATGGCCTTTTCTTTTTCTGTCTCGGAACTCTTGTCTTCTGTTTTGAGCTAATCTGTTCATCGAGCACTTCTATATGCTGGTTTACTGCCAATGGGTTAGTTTCTCTTCCTGTTCTGGTTTATGTTGTGCATGAATTTCGCAATGCTTGAAGAACTCGAGTACTGATTTCGCCATCGCCCTTTCTGTCATATTTTGACTACACGCCTTTTATCTTACTTGACTTATGTGGAGTTCTGGTGATTTGACTGTATTGGACTGCTCTGTGGATATTTGACTTCAACTGCCCTATGTTGATCTTTATCTTTTTTCCTTTTTTTTTTTGGGTCAGTGTGTTCTGCCTTGATTTGATTCTTCCATCTTTTTTATGTCACGAGGTTCTCTCGCTTATCCTTGTAGTAGGATTGATATGGGCGACTTCATTATTTCGCAATCCACGCTCTAATTCTATCCCAGTAGGAACAGTATTGTGCCATTGATTTCCTATTTTTCTTAGTTTTAGCTCTATCTGCTTTTTCATAGATTGTCGTCTTCAAGAACAGTCATTAGACAAGCATCAGCTGCTACTACTCTGGAGGTATTGACCACATCATGCTGTCAATCAGTGTCGGTGCTTTATTATTATCAATCAAAATCGGTGCTTTAGTATTGATGGGAAGTTCGATGCTACTGGCAGGATGGAAGCCAGAGTGAAACTGACATTGTTCCAACCCCTAAAGTTATCATAGATCAGGACTCCGATCCAGATGCCACTGTTCTGGAGATCACATTTGGGGATCGCCTCGGAGCTCTCGTTGATACGGTATAGCACCATCAACTGCCTTTTTCTTAATGGAATGATCATTTGTTGGCGATTGCTTAATCCTGTTTATTTAGAGGCTCAACTCCATGTTTCAAACATTGAAATTTTGTATTTCGCTTGTAGATGAATGCATTAAAGAACCTTGGCCTGAATGTTGTCAAGGCAAATGTATATTTGGATTCTTCAGGGAAGCACAACAAGTTTGCCATAACCAAAGCGTAAGCTCTTGGCAATTTCCTTGGACTGTCATCCTTTGATCTTCTTTTGTACTTGCATCAGTGTCAACCCCTGCTATCATATAGTAACTGTCTGACATAAGTTGCAATGGAATCCCTCAATCCATATTTCAGAATCACCTTCAATTTAGTCTGTGTTCTGCTTCTGCTTATAGCCATTTTATTTGCCCCTAATATGGTATTGTTGGTCAGCCATTCTTTATATATTATGGTACTTTCAATTAATTTTACTGTTTATTCAATAGACATGGAAAGACCAAAAGGACGATTTTTTTTTTTTTTGGTTGAAAAAATGGGGTTCAAAATTTTCTCTTTACATGGTTCTCTACTCCATATCAACCAAAATGTACTTGAATCAAGTTTGATTGCATTTTACAAGGCACCTACTACCTGGAGAGGTGGGAAAATCTTTTATTCCTGATATGATGGTGTAAGTGGAATTTTTATTTTCTTTTAACTCAATTAGAACAGTAGTCCTTACTCCTTAGCTCCTATTACCTTGTATTTTCTTTCCCTCCTGTGAACTGGTGTTGTCTTGAGTTTGCTTGCAGTGATACTGGAAGAAAGGTTGAGGAGCCGGAGTTGCTAGAGGCTATTCGATTAACGGTTATTAATAATCTCATAGAGTATCACCCGGTAACCCCCTTTTCCACTATCTGCTGCTGTTCATCATAACCGCATCCTAGCTCAAAATTTTAGCTTAGGACCTATATTGTGAGCTTTTGACAGAGTTCTATCGCTGCTCCAGGAATCAAGTACACAATTAGCAATGGGAGTCGCATTTGGAGCTGTACCACCAACACGGCAGGCATGTTCAAAAGAGATGTCTGCTAGGTTTTATAGCACTGTATTGAATGTAGTTTTGAATTGATAGCAATTGATCCCTGGCGTAATTGCACTCAGCATCAATGGTCATGGACCTATGCTCCTTTAACGGGAAGATAAGACAGAGGTTTTGTGATGACACAGTTGTGTTCTACCATCCTTTATTGTATTCTTTTCATGGGTCCAGGAAAACTAATTATACATACTCACTGCTCATCAATTTGATTACATGAAGCCTATGTCATGAGCTTGTAACTCAAATCTAAGGATGTCGTTTTGTGTTCCCCAGGTTGATGTAGACATAGCCACGCACATAAATGTTGTCGATGATGGTCCTGATCGAAGGTGGGTGTGTCTCCTTTTTCTTTGTTTTGCTAGTTGTCTCATTTATATATGCCAAGTTAGGTAATGTCTCTTGCAAGTGAGGACATTGAAATGTCTGTTGACCCCTAAAATATATCTTGTCACAGTTTGCTGTTGGTGGAGACGGCTGATCGTCCTGGCTTACTGGTGGATCTTGTGAAGATCATAACTGAAATCAATATTGCTGTCGAATCAGGAGAGTTTGATACTGAGGTCACTATTCACATCATCACTGAACTTTTATTTCCTTGAGTGATCATAACTAATGCAAACTCACGATTTCTTTGGTGTTGTTACCAGGGGTTGCTGGCTAAGGCAAAATTTCATGTCAGCTACAAGGGCAAAGCCATCATCAAGCCTCTCCAGCAGGTAAAGATGATGTTGCTAATGTAGAGGCTGTGCCCATATTGAAATGCTTCTGAGACTAGTGGGTTTTGGGTGTCTCATGGGCATCTTCACGTGTATAAGTACATGAATGTATGTTTGGGCCTAATGGCAAATGCGCCTGTGCTTGCTTGTTTCTATGTGCGAGCGTGTGCATAAGAATGTGTATCTCAAGTTGTGCGTGTGATTTTCACATTGAAATAGTGTTCTAGTCTTCATAGTTTACTTGAGTTGCACTGCCAGAGTACATATGGGTTGATTCGAGTTACTAAGTGGACAGAAAAAAGGAAGTTGACTTTGAGTTAAGCTCCCATAGTGAGTATAGATATCTCTGTACAATTAAAGTGGGATAAAGTGTTTTCTTTATCCCCCACACCTTGTTTTCTTGTCGCTATTCATGAATGGAGATCTCCTCATTTGGTGATTTTACAGGTCCTTGCAAATAGTCTGCGGTACTTCTTGAGACGGCCAACAACCGAGGAGTCGAGTTTTTGAGCCATTGTACCATGTAGTACGAACGGGAGACTGTAAAGCATCTATCAGTCTATTCGACATTGAATATGGGTCCACTATAGTTACATTTTTCAGTCTGCTCACTCACTAGAATGATATGGACGCAATGCGTAAAACTGAAAAAGTACAGGAATAAGCTTCTACCAAACTGCTATAGCAGTGAACTGTAACTTTATGTATCGAACTGTTTCCGAATGAATACAGTAGTATACAATGTCCATACGCTTGGTTTTTAGCTGTCATCAGTTGTATTGGCCTGTAGGCTTGAAATGTGAATATACCATATCTGAGCCTACTTTACGGAGACATTATGAAGCTCAAGTGCAATTATTATTCTGATGGGGGAGACATCCATATTTAGTGCACGAGTGCATCATCGTCATTACAAGCAGATGATTGGTATTATGCATCCAAGGAAACGCTCACGCTGCTAAATCAAATTCTAA